>OZ035881.1:129729073-130105718 GCA_964034835.1 Muscina levida
TAGAAAATAATAATAGACTTTGTTTTGACACCAAATGTAGTCTGTCAAACTTATCCTTTCTGTCCAGGTTCGTTTGGAACAACCACTGTTGATTTTTTTTTTTAATTTGACGACGCTTAAGTTTCGTTTTCATTCAAAATATGTCTATTTTAAATGGTATTTTAAAAAGTCAAACAAAATTCTAGTATTTCAAATCAAATTTCAAACAATCGAAAGGGCTGCAATCAACAGATAAGAATATACATACATATGTACCTCATATATTGAACTACATCTCAAGCATAAAGCTCCCAAAAAGCATTTCTAGTGGAACATTTCATAATTGGATATGTTTGCATGTGTTTGCATACAGGCGGCTATTAGAAGATATAAACGTAAGTCAAGTACTTTTGCAATTACTGATGCAAGGGACATATGGTAAAGTAATATACTAAGCGTGTATTCATTCTCTCATTGTATACATTGGAAATGTTTATAAACATGTTGGTTCAAATATTTATGCACAGCGGTTGTCAGTTATGTGTACGCCTAAAAGTATACTTAATATTCTATTGTCAACATTCAAATGTTATGTTTTTCTTTAATCAATGCTATATTATATTATCGACCTTACTATTGTGTGGCCTGGGCGCAAAGTAAAAAGTATAGTAACATACAAATGATTACTTAATGTTTTAACGTTTATTCCTCTTTTATTTTTGTTTTACAGAAAAACGCTTTACCTCAAATGCCCAGAGTAATTGTACAACTCCATCGACTACGTCAACCGCGGCCAGTACCCCTACCGGCGGCAGTGCAACCAGTGTTAAAGGTTCGCCGCCCTTAAAGAAATTCCAAACAAACACTAGACGTCTAGATGCCAAAACAACGACACCAGGAAAGACTCCACTTAAAGGTAAGAAAGATACCATTCCAAACAATTCTCTTTTCCAAAACGAGTGGCAACAAATTGTCTGTCCGCAAGTGAAAGCTTAACTAACTGATGATTTCAATAGTGTTAGATCATCTTCATGGTCTCCTTTACAATCACCGCAATCACCATCGTGATCATTGTGATATTACTTTAACTATTGAGTTGTTTAAAATGTGAACTATAAATCAAAGCTTTTATTGATCTTTGTTTTGTTTTTGCACATCCGGTCGTATCTTTCCTTTGATTTCGTTTTCCGATGGTGGTGTGAGGAAGGTCTGATTGGGTTGCATCTGCCAAAGCAGCGAACCACACATTAATTAAAGCCCTTTGCCTGTCTGCTATCTTACCCTCTAATCATCAATGACCATATTGCGCTGTAAATGAATATGTTCACTCGGTATTTGTGTTTTTGCTTAATTTGATTTGTGATTTCCAAACCAATTTTTATGGACATAAATTAACACAACGAATCAATTTATTATGCCGACAGCCGCATCATATTGTCGACGGCGGCGATGACGACAACGATAGTGTGGACGGTCAGTTGTAATTATTGTGTATAGCAGCTCAGTGGGAATATGAGTAGTTTTTTTTGTTGTGTCTGTATGTTTTGAAATCGGCCAACAAATTTAATATTCAAAAGTAAAGAAATGATTGAATTGTTGGTTAATTAGTTTAAAATGAATGTGAACAGAAGCTATTTTTAATTAGCGTGCCGCTTCTGATATTTGCAATGCTGAGCCATATAATTCAATCGGCAGTTATTACTGTCAGTTTGGAACTTTAAGACTTTGTTGATATGCTTTGAACTGGTTATGGTGTTGGCAGTCAAAATGAATTTATTCAATACCGTAAGAGCTTTGAATTTCTCGTTTATATTCAATAAATAATTGATAATTACGTTCACATGCCACTTGAATATTTTTCTCTTTTTTTACAACTCCACATAGCAAGATAACCAAGAAACGAAAGGTGTCAAAGTAACATCGCTATAAATAAGTATTATGGTCTCATGAATACTAAGGAAAAGTAACATGCGTGCCATCTATATTTTTTTAAATAATGGCAATGATAAAGATTTTATAAATGTCAAAATATGATATAAGTTTACCTTCGATAAATGGAAATAAAAAATATATTCTAAAGTATATTCTTCAGATATTTGGTCAACATTTTTTCACAATACAACCGCACGAATTATATAATTCGACTATTTATGTTGATTTTTTAAGCTTTTGTAATTTTTTTGATAAAGCTATTTTAAAAATTACAGATGTATTATTTATATTTTTTAAAATTGTTTAAAAAAGGTATACATTTTAAGTTAACTACAACATTTGCCAATTATATCGTAATTCATTAATTTAATACAATTCTAGATATAGGCTTTATTCATAAAAATAGGAACAGTATTCATAGACGTTTGATATCAGTGTAATGATTTAAATCGGTTTATATGCTCCGGTGGCAGGTCCGTCTGTTTTTTTTTGTCGTTAATTTTGTATACAATAGTTGTAAGATAAGCTGTGTAATCGAACTCAAATAACTTTTACTTATGCACAGGTAAAATTAAAAAAAATATTTTAACTTCATTATGTTAAAATAATAATCTTTTATAAAATGTGTTCAAAAGCTTAAAATAAGAAAATATTATCTGTAAGCTAATAGCTTTAATTTTTTTAATTTTAAAGTTGGTTTCAAATACTTTTGTTATGCTATTATGCTCTTTATGATTACACTTCCTTCAAAAAGTGTCGTGCACATTGTTTATTAGCCCGTTTTAAGTAATTGTAAACAAGGCTATGATTAAACGTTAGAGTGACTCAAAATTAAAGGTAGTCCCGTTTCATAATCTTTGACCTATCGTAGCTTTATATTATCTTATTTATCTTCTATCAAATGTAAACTTTTGACATCGATATGACGACTTTGGTTTTTTTACAATATCAGTGTCGAATAAAATAATGTGTTCATTTCATAGTCCGTATTTTTTGTCCCTTCACTTTCTGCTTTAAAATATTTTTATTAATGTAAACATTTATGGGTGGCCTTGAGTTAAATAGATTATTTACGCCCATAATCGCTTGCCTCCCTTTTGACAAAGATTGTGTTTGATAATGCATACCGAACTCACCCCCCATAGTCTTACAAACATATCTTTTTTCTAAGTACACCGAATTCAATCAAATAGTGACTAATTGTACGCTTATGAAAATATGAATCAGGAGTGAATATGGACTATATCGGGTCACCCCTTCTGGTACCTCCCATACAACATTACCTATTTTGGAAAATTAATAATTCTTCCATAACTTCCAAACGGACATTTGAGGGGTAATGAAAATTAGTCGATTAATTTACATTGTGATAGGAGGCGAAACCTCAGAAAACCTAACTATTTGACACACCCCTTCTGGTACCTCCCATACAAAGGACCGAACTCACCCCCATAGTCTTACATACATATCTTTTTTTTGTAAGTGCACTGAATTCAGTCAAATTATTCGTAATTTGAGTCAGGAATAAATAAGGACTGTATCGGTTCACCCCTTTTGGTACCCCGTATCAAAATTAAATTTTTTTGAAAAATTAATATTTCCCACATAAATTCCAAACCGGCACCTATACCCCCTACACAAATAAGTAAAGTTTTGGACGATTTTGCACCACAAGCAGGGGAAAAATTATACATAAGTAATTTTATTTTATTAAAAATCTATTCATTTCAATTACTCAAGACTTCAACAATATCTTGAATTATATATCTTGGTATTTATCAGTCAGTTTACCTGACTGAAATTACTGTACTGGTTTTACTTTCTTTGTATGAATACACGACAGAATAATTTGGTTAATTTACTTATTGTTTTTTATTACTTCTGTTGTTTTTCAATAAATAAAAAAAATTATAAGTGCTGAATATAAAATCTAACGTACTTATTTCAAAGGTTTTTCATGCTGTTTTAAGTACTGAAAACCGTTTTTTTCGTGCTGAAAAATGGTCGCCCTAGTTATGTCAGAGCAACTCTTGTCTTCCGTGGCAGGCTTTGTCCTATTTCAGCTACTGGTGGTGGGCGATTTCCAAGAACAACATTTATGCGGTAACCTGAAATCTTGGTAATAATGGCGTCTCTATTAATGTCGTTCAAAGCTGCTGCACACGAGGTGTGATCCAAGGGATCCTGCACATAATGTTCATCTCGTATACTCAAAGGTCCTTCCCGACGCGCCTCGGGGGAGCATCCAATTGTCTGGTGTTTAAGTTGGAATGACTCCTCCGAAACCGGAAGGAACTGTTTGGTCAACATGACATTATATTCTTTGACTCGGAAGACCCTCATGTAGATAGTGTTCAGAGTTTATCTGTATACAACCCGTTACAGTCCTTAGGGCAGCATTTTTGCAGCTTTGAATATTTCTCACTCCGCGAAGAAGACCACACGGAAGCAGCATAGTTAACCAATGAACGGCCAATTGTTTTGTAATGAAGCCAACAAGGTTACTTTGTCCATTCCCCAAGTGCTGTCGGGAAGCGCTTTCAGGACCTTCTTCCTACTTCGCAATTTGTGCGTAATTGCAGTAACATGAGCTTAGGAGGTAAACAGACTGTCAAAGATGTTGTAAGTGTTGTGATCTTCATGCTTGCTTCATATTCACACACACAAACACAAATTATTTAAGGGTGCGTGCGTTCAGTTTTGCCTGGTACTAGTTCATAACCAATGGAATTCTGTAGTGCAGTACCAAAAACTGAACAACAACAGTGTAGTTATTTTTTGTACAACAACTTAACTTCTTGATACAATAAAAGTACTTTTTGGTGCTATAAAAAGAATTTAAGGCACAATTAAAGTACTTTCTGGTACACTGAAAATACTTTCTCTTATAATAAAAGTATTTTTTGCTACAAAAATTTACTTTTTGGTGTAAGAAATTTACTTTTTGGGGCAAAAAACTGCTTTTTGGTACAATTAAAGTTATTCTTGGTTCAGTAAAAGTACTTTGTGGTACATCAAAACGACTTTTTGATACAGCAAAAAAGTACTTTTTGGTACAGAAAAATTACTATTTGGTGTAATAAATATACATTTTGGTACAACAAAAGTACTTTTTGGCACAAAAAATTTACTTTTTGGTGCAACAAATGCAGTTATTGGTACAATAATCGTACTTTTTGGAACAATAATGGTACTTTTTGGTACAATAAAAGTACTTTTTAGTATAATAAATGTATTTTTGGTACTACAAAGGCACTTTTTGTTACAACAAAAGTAATTTTTGTCACAACAAAAGTACTTTTTCGTATAAAATGGGATTGTAAATGGTCAGAGTAGTCCCAGCCCTTCTCGAACCTCCAAAATGACCTTTTTTTTGGAAAAATAATATTTCTCTAATAACTTTCAAACGGACTGCCTTGTACTAAAAGACAACCACTCTGATACGTCGCACACACATGACCGAAGTACACAGAATCCATTTATATGTTGCGTAAGAAGAACTTAACTTAATTTCCATTTACACCCCATGAATAAGGTATGGGAAAGCTTCTGCCGTTGTTGTAAATTAACACGCTTTCTATTTTTTGATTCAAAACATGATTCACAGCTCATGATTCATCTGTATCCAGAGCTCGCCGTTAACTCAAATGGGTCCATATATTATGCGGAGTATTTTTCTCTCAAACAGCGCCAGATGAGCTGCATCCGACTGTGTAAGCACCCAGCAGCACCGGTAAAATTAGTACCTAGTACAGTTGGACTTTGGTGGTTCGAGATAGGGTAGTGTTTATGAAGTGCTCACGTAGCCCAAAGAAACACCTGTCCGTTTTATTTCTAGGCTAACACTATTGTTGTTGCCCATGGCGGATCCGTGGTACCTACCTCAAAGCAATAGTTCTCAACGTTTACGCTGCGACTCCAACGGGTGGACACTTTTTTCGATGATACCATTAACTTCGTCTTGGCCTCATTCACTTTGTAATCGACAAAGAAGTGGTAAGTGTCGATTTGCTTCTCATGGGTTTTCTCCAGAATCTGCCGTAGTGTAAATATCTGATCCGTTGTGGATGTGCCTAGTCTAAAGTCGCACTGATATGGTCCAATCAGATTTTCACAATTGGCTTTAGACATTCACACAGTATGCTAGAGAGGACCTTATACGCAATGGATAAAAGGCTAATTCCACGGTAGTTTTTACATTCACTACTGTCACCTTTTTTGTAAATAGGACATAGCACACTGAGATTCCAATCCACTGGCATGCTCTCCTGAAGCCAAATATTCTCTATGAACTGTTTTAGCTTAAAACAAGGTCATCTCCACCCACCTTAAACAAGTCAGCTGAAAGACCATCAGCCCCGCGGCTTTATTGTTCTTTAGGCGAGATATGGCAGTTTTTATCTCAGCTTGGCTCAGAGGGGGGCATTCGATGTTATCGTCTCAGATTGGTACACAGTCTTCAGCAACCGAGTTTACTGACGTCAATAGGCTGCAGAAGTGATCTTTCCATATTCTCAGTACGATCTCGGAGTCAGTAACGAGATGAACATCCTCCTTGCAGGAGGGAAGACCATGGAATAATACATGGAACATTCTACCATTTACATTCTGATAGAATTTTCGGGCTTCACGTCTGTTTCTATATTCTTCAACGGTCATAGATTCGTCATCAGGCACATGTACCCTTTTATAGTACGCCCTCGGCCTCTACCGCTCTGGTCAGGAACAACTTATGAATCAATGTTAACCTGTAGGCCGTTCATCTATCCGCCACCTGTTGAAATTCTGTATTGGTTTTTTTTAATAGTAATATGTATAACGATTCCTTACATAGTACCTTAGATGTTTTTAAAGCCAGTTAGTTCTTAATTAAAATATAGTTTATATATTTTTTTTTGCAGTTTTTTGCACTTTAACCATAATTTTTATATTGCCAACTTTTGGCAACACTGAACAATACATTAATACAGCGAAATATTACGTTGGCCACCCGAGAACACATCTGTACTGTACTGTAACAATCTCAGACGACGGGCTGTGAGTTCATCCCACCGCTACACACACTGTCACACAATGGCGCTGAGCTGAGCTGCTGAGCAGCGCAGTAAATTATCAGTTCGGTTATTGCAGTTTTATTAAGTCAGCTGAGCGTAATGGCATATTTATTACATTTACTTAGAATTGTATGTACCTAATAATATATATGGAGTATGCGACCATAACGCTTGACGTCTCTCAGTTTGCAAGAGTGTCAATATTTGTCTGTTGTTACAGTTTAGAGAGACTAACATTACATTTGATGTTTGACGCCATAAAACGTTACATACTATGAATGTTTTTGTTTTAAGTTTAGATTTTGGCTTTAAAAATGACTGTAGGGATAAATACTATGTTGGTTTTTTATTTGTTGAAAATTTGCGACAGTACAGAAGAGAAATTTCCAAAATAGAAATTTTAAAGAAATACAAAGACAGAAAGAAATATTTACGGAATTTTTTTAAATATCTCCCATATTTTTATCAAGACTAGTCTGTACAAATTAATTTATTTTAACCAGGAACACGATGACTCGAAAACACTTAAAGGACTGCTTGAAAGCAATAAAGCTGCTGAAGACGAAGGTCTGCCGGAAAGGCATGTGTACACCAACTACCGCGAGATCGACCTTTTACATACCGCATACAAGGTCTAGTGTTTAGTGTGTAATGTGAAAGACCATCTTAGCGAACCTGGTTGTACCTTATCAATGACAGACCAGATATTTACACTACGACAAATTCCGGAGAAGACCCCAGGAAATACAGTTCGACACCTTGCAGCAGAAGTTGGTCAGGTGATGAATGAGTACAAACCCAAGTTATTTTTTCAACGAACAAAGAGTCTACTCGTTTGGGATGCTGCGTGAACGTTGGCAGTTATAACTTTGAAATGGTAGATAACAGAGTACAACATTTTTCATCTCATTGATTTGGGACTCAATTTGGAGAATTGCTCGTGAAAGTAGCCCCAATAATAATAACTTCTGCATCATTCGTTTTGTCAAGTTGGCTGCATTAATAATTTAATGGCCAAACGAGATTTTTTGCTCAAGGTGGATCTTTAACATGGTTATATCTCTTTTGTGTCTGAAGCAAATTTGTATATATTGTATAGGAGAAAAAAAATTGATTTAGTGCCTTAAAAATCGCAAAAAGCCAGTAAGAAAGTTTCAGTCGGATAACCTGACTTACATATACCCTCACCCTCAGTAAAACATCAAATTTTTAATTGTATTGATATTGATTGATAACCTGACTTACATATACCCTCATCCTCAGTAAAACATCAAATTTTTTATTATATTGATATTATTACTCGATTTCTAAAGTGGGCGGAGTGGTATAATTGTATGGGAGGTGCTAGAATGGGTGCGTCTAGACTTCCATTTTTTTTCTCAAAAACTTTATCCTGAAGTAGCTTTACTAAATACAAAATTTGGGCACGATCGCGTTTGGTGTGTTGATAATATTAATCGATTCCTAAAGTGGACGGTACCAGATGGGGATGGGAGGTACCAGATAAGGCGTTGCTACACTTCCAGTTTTTTTCTCCAAAAACGGTATCCTGCTAAAGTTTTACTTAATAAAAAATGTGGGTACCGTCGTGTTGGATTTATAGATATTATTACTCCATCTCTAAAGTGGGCTGAAGGGTACATTTGTATAGGAGGTACTAGAAGGGGCGTGGCTAGACTTCAAAATTTTTTTCCAAAACTTTATGCTGTTAAAGCTTTACTAAATACAGAATTTGGGTACGATCCCATTGGGTGTATTGATTTTATTACTCCATCTCTAAAGTGGGCGGAATGATGTATTTGTACCAGACAGACAGACATACGGACATGGCTCAAACGACTTAAAAAGTCATGAATCTAATTTGGTTCAAAGAAAACTAGGGTCAAAAGTTACTCTTTCTATGTGTTATACTTTTGCATCGTATTAAATTATATATATCCTCCTACCCGTAGGGTGAGACTATAACCAGTACAGAAATTTCAGTCAGGTAAACTGACTGATAAATACCACCACCCAATATAAGATATTGTTTCAGTTTTGAGTAATTGAAATTAATAGATTTTTAATTAAAATAAAATTACTTATGTATAATTTTTCCCCTGCTTGTGGTGCAAAATCGTTCAAAACTTTAATTATATGTGTAGAAGGTATAGGTGCCGGTTTGGAATTTATGTGAAAAATATTAATTTTTAAAAATATGTAATTTTGATAGGGGGTACCAAAAGGGGTAAACCTTATTCATTCCTGACTCAAATTTTCATACGAACAACTTACAAAAAATTTGACTGAATTCAGTGCACTTACAAAAAAAGATATGTATGTAAGACTATGGGGGTGAGTTCGGTCCTTTGTATGGGATGTACCAGAAGGGGTGTGTCAAATAGTTAGGTTTTTCTGAGGTTTCGCCTCCTATCACAACATAAATTAACCGACTAATTTTCATTACCCCTCAAATATCCGTTTGGAAGTTATGGGAGAAATATTAATTTTCCAAAAAAAGGTCTGTTTGTATGGGTGGTACCAGAAGGGGTGACCCGATATAGTCCATATTCACTCCTGATTCATATTTTTATAAGCGTCCAAATTACGCTTAATTTGACAGAATTCAGTGTACTTACAAAAAAGATATGTTTGTAAGACTAAGGGGGTGAGTTCGGTCATTTGTATGGGAGGTACCAGAAGGGGTGTGTCAAATAGTTAGGTTTTCTGGGGTTTAGCCTCCTATAATAACATAAATTAATCGACCAATTTTCATTACCCCAACAGTCCGTTTGGAAGTTATAGGAGAAATATTAATTTTCCAAAAATAGGTCATTTTGTATGGGAGGTACCAGAAGGCGTGAACCGATATAGTCCATATTCATTCCTGAGTTCCATTTTCATAAGCGAACATTATACTCAAAATTTGAGTGAATTCAGTTTACTAATAAAAAAGATATGTATGTAAAACTATGAGGGTTAATTCGGTCATTCGTATGGGAGGTACCAGAAGGGGTATGGCAAAGGTTTCGGTTTTCTTAGAGTTTGTCTACTTTTGTAAGATAAATAATCTGACCAAATTTAGATATCATCCGATGGTCTGTTTGGCAGCTATGGAAGAAATAGGTAATTTTGTATGGGAGGTACCAGAAGGGGTGGGGCTATTTTGCCCATATACAATCCCATAAGTTCATTTTGAAAAATATTAATACTAGCAAATTTTCATACCGATCCGTTAAGGTTTACTCTAGTTATCCTGCTGACCAGCCATCCAGCCAGCCAGACAGACGGACATAGCTCAATCGTCTTAAAAAGTCCTGAAACGAATTCGGTCTTAAGATACTTGGGGTCTAACTCGTCTCCTTTAATGCGTTACACTTTTTTCCGTATCAAATGATATATACCCTCATCCCTAAGGGTGATGCTATAAAAAGTACTATTTATGGTCCCAAGAACTATAATTTATTTTGCCAAAGAGTACAATTTATTATAACAAAATATGCAATTTATCAATATCTTAGTATAATTTATGGTACCAAAAAAGTACAATTTATGTTAACAAAAAGAACAATTCATGGTACCATAAACTAAAATTTATGGTCCCAAGAAGTACAATTTCTGGTAACAGAAAGTGTTATTTATGGTACCAAAAAGTACAATTTATGGTACAAAAAACTACAATTTATGGTACCAAAAATTAAAATTTATGGAACCTATAACTACTGTTTACGGCAGCAAAAAGTACAGTATAGTAAAAAAAGTACAATTTATTATACCAAAAAGTACAATATATGGAACTAAAAAATACAATTTATTGTTTCAAAAAGTGAAATTTATGAAACCAAAAAAATACAATTTATTGTACCAAAAAGTGCAATTTATTGTACCTATTCAATATCCACAACTTTGCTTCAGACACCAAAGAGATATTCCGTTCGGTATACCGGAGATATAACCGTGTTAAAATATAGAAAAATTGCTAAAAATCCAACTTAAGCAAAAAAAATCGTATGGTCATTAAATTATTACTGCAGCCAACTTGACAAATCTAATAATGCATAAGTTCTTATTTTTGGGGCTACTTTCACGTGCAATTCTCAGAATTGAGTCCCAAAATCATGTGTTTTACTGTGTAATTTTGTCTACATGAGCTCCGCCGTATATAAAAAGTATTGATCGCAAGCCGCTTTTACTATGTGCTAAGCAAGCGATTTAATGGCAAAGCACTCTCTCTCCAGTAACAAAAACCAACTTATACGCATTCCACCTGTCTTGCTCTTAAGCGCAGAATCCTAGGTAATGACACAAACGGATCAAGCTATGCTGGGAGTTTTGTAAGAGAAAAATATTTTGCAAAATATTAGGAACCATCATCTTTAACGGCAAGTACCATCTATGAATGAACCATGAGATGTATGAGCTGTGTAACGACATCGACATAGTCAAGCGTGTACGAACAGACAAAATGCTTGGACACGTTTTACGAATTGTAAAATGCCCTACCCCGAAAAGTATTCGAAAAGGTAAAGGAAACATTTATGCCCCAAAAAGTTGTTGAACTGTGTAATAGGTCAATGCCCAAGCAACTTAATTAAAATTACATATGAGTTTACAGAGGGGAGCGGCCGTAGCATAGTAGTTAGAACACACGACTACCAAGCGGGATATCCGTGGTTTGATTCCCGGCTACAGTCATCTACATTATTCATTCATTACTGGCCTCTCGATGATGTCGACAGCAACTTCAGGCTTCTCAAACATTGACGTTCGCATTCATCGATAAACAAGTAGGTGCCGTTTGTTGTGAATCTGAAAAAGAAATCGTGTTAATTCTCAACAACGCGAGTAGCATACCTCATTCAAGGGGTGTAAAGGGAAATTAAGTTTTTTTTTAAGAGAGTTTACAGAGAGATATAAAAGTTCCTTTTCTTAAAGAGCTTTATTGCCCCTATTCTTACCTAGACTCTTACCCGGCACATGAGCTAGTTAGTATGTTACAAAGACAGCATTAGCTCTGTTTGACACAATGCCGTTTCTTTTTGTAAAACAACTTCATATAGCATTTCTGCTATAATATTCTAATACTCGTTGTGTAATGGCAATGATGAAAAGGTACTTGAATAAATATCATCTTCCGATTTCCAATATTTATTTCAATGCTTATAGAATTGAGCCTTATTCATGGTTTCCAGCCATTTACATGATTAAATCATTACCATATGCAGACCATAAATCTAAATGTAAGTTTGGCTGTACGTACCCCTCCCTACCAAGGATTCGTATTATTCAAGGCGAATGTAATCACATCATTACGTCAATGGATTTCATTCAAAATACTTCAAATTAAATTACAAAAGTATGAGGATAAAGGGGGCAAAGCTAAGCACAATGCAAACAAATTTCATTAGTTGGTATTTTTCTTTCAATCGCTGTGCTCCACTCTGTTTAATGGCAAGAGCACCATCGACACAAATTAAATGAAATCCATAAGAAATAATGCTATATACCCGCTCTGTAAAGCCGTTATCACCGTATTATTATCAACTTAGCTGCTGCAGACAAAAAGGTCAACTTCCTCTCTTGTGGCCCATTGGTTGTCCTGCAATAAACAATATTTAAGTTTCCTGATTCATTTTAGTTGTAATTTACGATACGCTCTCTCTCTCTCCCTCTCTCTCTTTTGTCCCCCTCTCTCACCATGCCTTTATTAAAAGTAAGGTCGTGCTGGGCACAGAGATTTCAATTGCAACAGCATTCGTTGACTTTTAATTCGTCCTTCGTACTGAGGTTTTGCCTTGCATCGCTTCGCATTATTCATCTTAGCCATTTAGCTCTAATTACCACCTTTTGGGGATAGTGTCAATGTTACGCCAAGAAAGTATCCGATAAATTCTTTACTTCTTCGCATAAACTTTGCCTTTGCATCCCGACATCCGCAGCACAATGAACATCAGGGCAAAGGGACAACTGTACGGAATGCGTATACATTCGGTGTGTTGGCATTATGACATTTCTGATGAGCTTGATAAGCAAAAGGGTCAGTTGTGCCGTACTAGCAAGTCTGATGTCTCTGAATTACTTGTAAACGTTGCTCATTCTGCTGCTCCTCCTGCCTTCACGAATAGAGCGTATTTTAGTATAGCAAAGAGGTTGTTTTCCCCCGTGGGTAATAAGAGAAATAAAGTTACCACCCAGATTGGTTACTATGAAGGCCCAGGGTATTGTTGCAGTCTGCTGTTAATATTTTTTTGTTCAAATGATTGTTACTTCCTTATTGGCCTTGATGATTTTCCAAGTTTTCTATTTAAATGCATTACGGCGTATTTGCATTGCTTCACTGGCCAATATAGAACTTCCCAGAGCGACTAACTGCGTGTCTTAGCACAAAAAGTCTTTCTATTTGATCTCTAACGCCTTTTCTTACTTATTCTTATTCCTACTAGCTTTGTTGTTGTTTATGGGCTTAATCGTTACTCAAGGGTTTATCTCGATGACTTTTGCATTCTTTTTTTTTTTTTGGTTATAAATTACCATCTTGGTGTAAAAAAGTTCCGCAATTAACAAGGCCGAAAGTTTTTTCTCACTGTTTCCTTAGAAACAGAAACAAAATGTCATAAAGCATCTCGGCTCTGTTTTCCTCGTAAGGATATTAAAAAAAAAGCTAAAATAACTGGAGTTTTAATGAATGTTCCTAGAAGGAAGGATAACAAGGACAGTGGCATTAAAGCTAATTTGACTATAGCTAAATGAATCCACTGCTCATGCCTTCTCAGTTAAGTCCCCCGTAGAGAGAGAAGGAAATATATTTGTAAGCGATGTGCTCTATAAAATTAAAGTTAATAGGCAGATTTGAGTAATAAAATATTGAAGTGTTGGTGTTTTTGTAACGCAATTTATTCTCTTATAGAATTGTGTTGATTCATAGATCGGAGTGTATTGAGTGGTTTTTAAAAGTTTGAGGCATTTTTAACTGTATAGCATTTAAGGCTTTACAAGTTACATTGCCTTGAGAGAACTTGTAAAAGAATTGAACATAATAAACATAAGAGCAGATGTCGCTCAACTTTCATAGAAACTTCGTGAAATGAAACATAACACAGTAACACCTCGTAAGTGACGAAAACACGCTAATAAACGACGACGAAGGAGATTATCCACAACCAAAACAAGTTCAGCACGGCAATTGCAAGGGAGCCAATGAACTGCCGACAGAGCTTATTAAGGCCGGCGGAGATGAGCTGGGAACAGGATTTGGCTAAAGGAATGCCATCGGGTATGCTTTGGAATCTGAGTTCTATGCACCAGCTATCGCGGGATCAGCCTTTTACCCATCGCATACAACCGACAAGATAATCATGCGTCGTCAAATCCTGAAGAAGACCCATGAAATACAGATCGACACTTACCAACTGTTTATCGACAGTCCAAAACGCCAGAATCTATTAGATGCTATAGCTGAGTTTGGTATCCCTATCGAAGCTGATACGACTTTGCATGATGACACTAGTCAAAGGAAGTCTTCAGTGAAAGTAGGCACCCCAGACTAAGCGATAGTCTGTCACGCGATATATTTAACATTGTAATGGAGATGATCATGAGGAAGGCCGCAGTAAACACTAGTGGTACCATTTTTAAATAAAAGTCACATGCAGCTCGCGTACGCCGATGATATTGATACCATTGGCCGAGAAATGCGAGATGTTACTGCGGCCTTCACAAGCATTGAGAAGCTGATATACGAGGACAAATCTAGTTATTTGTTTCAACAAACAAAGATTCTTTGTCGTCGTATATGAATATGATCTGAGAGAAATATATCCGAAAAGTATTTGGACCGATCATCGTTAATCATCGAGAATCGTCGTCGACAACGCCATCGACATAGTCAAGTGCACCTAAATATACTTAATGCGCAAATAAACAAATAGACGAAAATGCTCTAGCTTGAAAAGGCTTCGAAAATAAGCTCACTGGGTGGCGTAGAAGGTTGCGACCAAACTTCGTTGGATGGATCAGGTGAAAGAGTTGTTATCTAAACTTGGTGTGACGAACTTTCTACGGAGCTCAAGATAACGAAGCCCTTGGAATTCTGTTCTACGTGCGGCAATTGATGGGTGATTTTCTGTTTGTTCGCGCCAAATAAGAAAAAGAAGAAGAGAGTTGGAATAAGCACAAATTTTGGATGAACTCACTTAGGTTGGACAGAAAGTCGGGGGAACACCAATTTTTATCTTAGCCCAGTTAGCCATGAAAGGCACCGCAAGAATCGTAATCAATCTCCTACTAGGGCTGAGGAGAGAGACTCTAGGTCTTCTATGTAACTCTCCGCTAAGTGCCTTAGCTTTCTACGGGCTAGAGCGTAGTGTGATGAATTTCTTTCTATTTCTAGATTCACAACAAACAGCACCTACTTGTTTATCGACGAATTCGAACGTCATTGTTTGAGAAGCTTTTACTAGACATGCCGATTGACTCAAAACTTATACTGCGAAGTTGCTGTCGACAACATCAAGGGGGCCGGCAATGAAAGAAAAATGGACAAACGTGCAGAATATGGGGCGGGAACCAAAAAAAAAATATTCCACTCCCCCCTAAATACGCCCTAAAACACGAAAATCAAGGTCAAAGTTGGCGCCAACTTTGACCTACCATTCAGATGTTTGGGGACCAAGACGAAGACAATGGCATATTTTTTTTTTAATCGGGCTCCCGCCCCATTTTTTGCACTTCAGCCGAAAAATGTAAATGAAGTCGCGTGTTCTAATCACTATGCCACTGCCGGTCTCATTCTTCGACTACAGCGCACAGGATAATTGGCGCCCATTACAACATACCTTAATTAAGCTCTATCAATTCCATTGATTTTAAAATAAGTGCAGGTTCAACAATGATTCAACGTTCCGGCCGACATAGAGCTTAAAGGAAACTCGAAAACATAGAGCGTGAGGGAGCTTCTGTTCGTAAACAATATAGACTTAAAAGCTATGCAGCGTCTTTAATTAACCCAAATCGTCTATAAACCGCATTCTGCACAAAAATTTACATTAGATAGGGTCGCCCTGTATGACAAAATGTTTTATCCCCCAGTTTTGTAGAGTGTCTGAAGACAATTTCAGGACACCAATTTTTTTTTTTTTGATTCGTGCACCCTACGTCCCCCCGATGTAGTATTTATTATGTTGTATCGTCATTAGACATCCGATCGATACGGGGCCTATATCGTTATCCATTGATCAAGGGCTGCAGTTAGCTTGAGGATATAAGCTTGTACTCTTAATTTAAGATCGCTATCTCACTGCAACTATAATCGCAGAGACAGACCCCCAAATAGAGGCAATTTGTATGGAAGGTGGGAGTAGTTTTTGACCGATCTTGCTCATTTTAGAACTCAAACTCTACTAAGAGGACAGAAGCTTGCATACCAAATTTCGATAGCTACTTCACTACAGCTGTAATCGCGGGGACAGACTCCAAAAAAGGGCAGTTTTTGTATAGGAGGGGGGAGTAGTTTTTGCTTTGAGGATATAAGCTTTCATTCCAAATTTCATTAAAATTTTTAAATTTTCGATATCTTTTAATCTAACCTGATCATTTATATATTTTCATATCTACCACGCCAACTTAAGGGACAAATGGAACAACTAAATTAATATACCCTTCACTTCGTTCATGCGCGTGGTGAAGGGTGTATTATGAAAATTGGGTCCCTCGGAAAACATGAATAACTTAACTATTTGTTAATCGATTTTTACAAACAAATATGCGTTTAACTCGCGAAAGCATGCACTTTCTGAATAAAATATTGAACATTAGGGTGTCCGACGCCCACTTTATTTGGCAAGTACCAGAAGCGGTGGAGTAATTTCAAGCCCCTATTTGCATATAAGAAAATATTATTACTAACAAATTTTCATATTTTCAATGACACCCATATTGGCGCGTCATATTGGAAATTTCGACCTCCACCAAATTTTATCTTAACTGGACACTGGACAAGTATAAAAAGAGCTGGACAATCCAGCCCGTCTGGCAACCCTAAGTGTGTGTCTTTACTTACTACCACATGTTTACTAATCGCTTTTGTGTTTGAGGGAATATGGGTAAATAACCTGTAAACCATACTTAAGACTGTAAATATAGTACTACATAGTACATATTAACTGATATTTTCATTTTCAAAAAAGTTTTAAATTTTCTAATTTAGGAATCATTCAGTCTTGTGCCCACATCCTCCCACCAAATGAATATCACCTGCCGACCATTAGATGCATTCGCCAATGATACATCATCATTAGGCACACATTTTTATTAGACCGACAACAGAAGTAAGTAAGTTGATATGAATTGTCACAATTTCTCGCAAGCACAAGGAAGTTCCAACCAACCACATTGTGCGGTTCGCATTGTAAATACTCGCGTTCTGTAGAAGTCCAGCAGCATCGTAGGAGATTGTAATTTACACTTGCATTTAACAGCAAACTCGTTGACTTTGGTTAGTAATTATTGTGGCTAAGTGTTAATTAAGTTCGCTGAGAACATATGAAGAACAACAACAGCTAATTACATGTCAAATGCGTTTACTATGTAGGAGTATGTACTAGCTACTGCATTACACATAGCGCCGACGACGCATACGGTACAAATGTTCGCGATTGTGTTTAATTTGTATCTCGGTCGTTGTTTCTACCGCCGCGGCGCTGCAATTGATAGCGAGTATTAGATATATGAGTTGACACCACTGGTTTCCTGTTGACGCTCGAGATGGCATCCAATCGTTTAATTAGGCGTTTCTCTGTGAACCGCCAACACCAACGACAAACATTAGTGGTTTCTGACACTGAAGAATCTAATTATATCTTCCGACAGTGGTTGTGGCAATGACAAAGCGCTGCACGGCATTGGTGTTGGTGCAAATGCACAAGAAGTCTCTTGCAGCATTATCCTTAGACATGACAATCTATTCAAATACACATGTATTTGTCATTGACAGGGATACGTTGATGCGCTCTTAATGTTCAAAGAAATGGAGCCATTATCAACATAGTGCAATATTTGATAATACTGCCGCCACAAATAAGAATTAATTGTAAGCACGTAGCTTATTAGGTTTCCTCCAAAGTGCAGTTAGTTAGATTTAACGGTCTTAGTATATCTTCGGTGTGCTGAAACAAGATATGAAGTCCTTTTTTGTAAAATTAAAGTATACCAAATGTTATACTGCCCCCCTAAGAAAGAATTTTTGAGATATGTAAATTCTACGTTCTATAAACAGTACATAACATGATTTTGGGACTCAATTCTGACAACTGCATGTGAAAGTAGCCCTAAAAAGAACAAGTTCTGCATCAATCGTTTTGTCAAGTTACATGCCATAATAATTTAATATCGACTTGAAGTTAGTAAGTATTGTATTGAGGAATTTGTCACGCTTTAGGCTCTTTTGTTATTTTGTTATGTGGTGGCGTATGATTATCATAAGTAATATTCCACATAAATCATACGCCACGGAGTACAACAGTTTTATTGTAACTGCTACAAAATAAACCAAGTTCAAAATCATTTGATGAATGGAAAAGTGAAACTAATGCTTATGTAGGGAAAACTTATATGAACAGATTAAAGGAATTGTAATTCTTAAATTTTTTTTAAATTTGTTTCAGCTAAATCGGACAAGTGGTTCTCGAGTTATGTCAAAAAAAAAGAGCCTAAAACTTGGCAAATTCCACTATACGATACTTACTAACTTCAAATCGATATTATTATGGCATGTAACTTGACAAAACAAATGATGCAGAACTTCTTCTTTTTAGGGCTACTTTCACGGGCAGTTCTCAGAATTGAGTCCCAAATCAATGAGCTGAAAAATGTTTTACTGCGACATCTTTGGAGTCTTCAATTAAATATTTATGACAAATTTCAAATATATTTAATGTGAGCCGCAAAATATATAGAACTTAGAAGTTACATACCTCAAAACTACTAAACTATAGATGTGACTTTCTTTCTTACGAGGGCAGTGTAAAAATAATCCCGTGTTAAACCAGAAAAAACCGACAGATTTGCCACACCCCTTAAAGTGCATAAAATGCAAAGCAAAACAACAATAGTCAACAGTTTAATACGTTGTTCATCTTTTCCGCGGTGACTTGCGATATCTATAGGCACGATAAAGAAGAGTAGGTCGTTAACTCGGCAACTATCACTAAACTAATTAACGACGCTTGCACCAACCATTCGCCATCCCGTTACTAGTTACCATATAGCACTAAGGATTCTTCGAATAAGTGGCCCTTTGTCATTAGGTGAAGCTTAACACTAACCCCACGAGTATCCATTACAAACGAACTGAAACCGAATTCCTTGAATTCAACACAATGCTCGCACCTGCACTTCTATGCCCTGTGACATCAAATGTCCAATCAAATATCATCATCTCACAAATGACAACTGGTGATGTTGAAATTATTGCATGGACACTCGTCCAATGCCACCTTTCTCGAGCCACCCAAACACCTGGACATTTGTACGTTATCAGACAACATCGCACCGTGCTTCGTGCCATAGACAAAACTCGAGATAAACAAGTACAGAAATTTTAGTCAAGTGAACAGACTGAAAAGTACCTTCATCCTATAAATACTCTCAAGAGCCGTTAACTGAGACTAATTAATTCGCACAAAAATTTTAAAAGAAATTATCATTTCTAATGGGTGGAGTAAACCTCTCGGTTACGTAAGTTTTATCTATTAACACAAAATATTAAAACTAAACTGTTTTCAACGTTTTGTGGATTTTCTTTGAGAAATTATTGCCATATATAAATTTTTGGGAAAATTAGCTTATTTGTATAGGAGGAGGTACCAGTAGGAGTAGTACAACGTGGCCCAATATTATCTGTAAGCCAATGTTCAATAAACGTTTAGGTTGTGCAAAATATGACTAAATTCAGTGAAATTACAAAAAAGATATGTATGTAAAACTATGCGGGTGAATTCGGTCATTTGTATGGGAGGCACCAGAAGGGGTGTGTCGTTTGCATATTACAAGATAATTAAACTGACCAACTTTATGGGAGAAATTTGTGTTTTTACAAAAAAAAACCAGTAAGAAGTTTCAGTAGGGCGACCCGACTTACATATACCATCACCCTCAGTAAAATAAAAAAAATTGCTATTATATTGATATTATTACTCGATTTCAAAAGTGGGTGGAGTGGTAAATTTGTATGGGAGGTACTAGAAGGGGCGTGTCGAGACTTCTAGGTTTATCCTCCAAAACTTTATCCTGTTATAGCTTTACTAAATACAGAGTTTGGGCACGATAGCGTTGGATGTATTGATATTATTACTCCATCTCTGAAGTGGGCGGAAAGGTACATTTGTATGGGAGGTCCCATAAGGGGCGCTGCTAGACTTCCAATTTTTTCTCCAAAAATTTATCCTGTTATAACTTAATAAAATACAGAATTGGGGCACGATCGTGTCGAGAATATTGATATTATTACTCCATCTCTAAAGTGGGCGGCGTGGTACATTTGTATGGGAGGTACCAGAAGGGGCGTGTCTAGACATCCAGATCTTTCTCCAAAACTTTATCCTATTATAGCTTTAGTAAATACAGAATTTGGGCACGATCGTGTCAAGTGTATTGATATTATTATTCCATCTCTAAAGTGGGCGGAAAGGAAATTTGTATGGGAGGTACCAGAATGGGCGTGTCTAGACTTCCAGATTTTTTCTCCAAAACTTTATCCTGCTTGAACTTTACTAAATACAGAATTTGGTCACGATCGCGGTAGTTCTAATAATAATATTAATCGATTTCTAAAGTGGGCGGTACCAGATGTGTGTTGGAGGTACCAGATGGGGCGTTTGTAGACTTCAGTTTTTTTCTCAAAAACTGTATCCTGCTATAGCTTTACTAAATTAAGAATTAGGGTACAAGCGCGATGGATTTATTGATATTATTACTCCATATCAAAAGTGGGCGGAAAGGTGAATTTGTATGGGAGGTACCAGAAGGAGCGTGGCTAGACTTCCAATTTTTTTCCAAAACTTTATCCTGTAATAGCTTTACTAAGTACAGACTTTGGGTACGATCCCGTTGGGTGTATTGATATTATAACTCGATTTCTAAAGTGGGCGGAATGATGAATTTGTATGGGAGGTACCAGAAGGGGCGGAGCAATGTAGCCCATTTGCAATACCGTAAGTAGTTTTGGGGAAATATTGACTCGTGCAAAATTTCAAGACATTTGGTTGCGTCTTTCGAAAGTTATCGTGCGAACCAGCCGGACAGCCACCAGACAGACAGACGGACATGGCTCAAACGACTTAAAAAGTCATGAATCGAATTTGGTTCAAAGAAACCTAGGGTCTAAAGTCACTCCTTCTATGTGTTACACTTTTGGGTCGTATCAAATGATATATACCTTCATCCCTAAGGGTGATGGTATAAAAAGGTAAGGTATAGTACCAGAAGGGGTTGGGCTATCCTGCCCACTTGCAATCTCATAACTTCCTTTAGAAAATATTAATACTGGATCAGTGAAGAATCGCTCGGGCTATTCTGCCCACCAGCCATACAAACTGACATATCCTGATCGTTATAAAAAGTTCCGAAACGATTTTGTAAAATTTGTTTCAAAATACAAAATTTGCATGACAAACGTCGAATTTTACTGCGCAAAGCTATCAAAAAACATTGACTCCGATCACTACCTTACCGCAGTTAGGGTACGCACATGGCGCATGGCGAAAAACGTACGTAACCAGGCACAACGAAAGCTGGACATTGGTTAACTGCGGACCACAGAGGTAGCGAACGCCTTCTCCAACCACCTAACTCAACTGCTACGGAATGCTCTAACCCCTGATAATACTACCTCGCAGTGGCAATATATAGCCGACTCCATAGAACGGGCAGGAAGCGTACTTGGGTTCTCAAAACCGTCTCAAGAAAATTTCTGGTGCGATGATGAATGTCGCAATGCCACGAGAGAGCGAAACTGCAGCCAATGGCAACGCCGTTCACGAACAGGCACAGGGAGAAGCGACAAGAGGCACCTCGTCTCTTTAGACGAAAAAAAAGGAGCTGAAGAAGAGACAGGATGAGTGCACAGAGTTGCTCCGAAATATAGGAGAAGCCCGAAAATTCTACCAGAGAGTTAAGTCGAGAATGCGTGGAACAGGGTTGCCCTCCTGCAAGGAAAGCGATGGCCAGCTAGCGACGGACCCCGATAACGTTCTGAAGATATGGAGAAATAATTTCAAAAATTTACTGGATACGGACACCACTCCAGAGGACCCCGCTCCAATCCATGACGATGGTATTAACTGTCCACCTCTGAGCCAGAGCGAGATATGTGTCGCAATATTCCGCCTTAAAAGCAACAAAGCGGATGAAGCCGATGGTCTCCCTGCTGAATTGCTTAAGGGAGGTGGGAAAGAGTTAATTAGGAGCATGCATCACCTCATAGAGAACATCTGGCTAGGGGAAAGCATACCCGAGGACTGGAGTCTCAGTCTGTTATGTCCCATATACAAGAAAGGAGATAGTTGTGAAAGTAAGATCTACCGTTGAATAAGCCTATTACCAATTGCGTACATGGTACTTTCGAGCGTATTGTGTGAACGTCTTAAGCTAATTCTAGAAAAACTAATTGGATCTTATCAGTGCGGCTTTAGACCTGGTAAATCTACGACGGATCAAATATTCACCTTACGAGAAATCGTGGAAAAAAAACTCATGAAAAGCAAATCGACACAAAGCTGCCTTCGACTTTTCGATAAGGAATAGGCTATATGAGGCCATGTCTTAGTTTGGTATTCCTGCAAAGCTAATTCGACTTTGCAGATGTACCTTGAAAAACACCAAATCCTCGGCAACGATTGGTAAAGATCACCCTGAACCTTTCAGGGAAAGAGGTCAAAGGTAGGGTGATAGCTTGTCCTGTACACTATCTATATATATAAAAATGGTGGCAAGAATGTATAGTAATTCATCAATTGAGAACGGCTGGACCGATTTTGTTGAAATTTGTTGCCAGTTGTTCGTAATTGGCAGGAGAAGGTTTATGTAAAAGAAAATTTTGAGAAAATCCTCCGGAAAAGCCGGAAAATTTGAAAAACCGAAAATTGCTTTTTTGTATGGAATTTTGTGTGCAATTGTTACGAATGATTTTTTGAATGGAAAATTAAAAAAATTTTGTTGGAAAATTCCGGAAAAATTCGAAAAATTGTAATTCTATTTTTTGACGAAATTTTGCTTTTTGTCGTATGTCGTATGTAACTACGAACAATTTCGGATAATTATTACGAAATGACTTCCCGAATGAAAAATAGATAAATTCTCGGTGGAAAACTCCGAAAATTCCGAAAAAATTGACAAATTTGAATTTTTTTGGCAAAATTTTGAATTTTATCGCCTGATTTAAGAAAACCGCAAACTAAATTTTTGTCAGTTTTCGAATGGATAAATATACAATTTTGATTTGTAAAATTATGGAAAACGCCAACAAAGATTTCTTTTTTTTTTCAACAAAATTTTGCATTTTATCGTATGTTTTGGTAATTTTGGGCGATGTAAATGTCAACAATTTCGAACAATAATGCAATAATGCAGTTTTTGCATGGTTTGATGATTTTGATGTTGGTTTGGAAAATTTAACGAGATTAATAATATCTATATATATAAAAGTGGTGTAAAATATGTTACTATACATTTTCAATTCATTGCAATTGAGAACGGCTGAGCCGATTTTGCTGAAATTTTCAGTTGTTCGTAATTGCCAGGAGGTTTATGTGAAAGAAAATGTTGCGAAAATCCTCCGGAAAAACCGGAAAATTGGAAAAACCGAAAGTGTTTTTTTTTTGTATGGAATTTTCTGTGCAATTGTTACGAATGGCTTTTCGAATGGAAAAATAGAAAATCTTTACGGAAAATTCCTAAAAAAAATTAAAAATTTTAATTTTTTTTGACGAAATTTTGCTTTGCACCCCGTGGGACAGGGATAGGCTTGCCAGATTCAAAATCGTAAAATTCTTGACAATCACCAAAAATTTTCTTGATTGTGAAAAAAAATCTTGACATAATAAAAACACCCATAGGTTAGATGTTTTACATATTTCAGTTTCATTTATTTTTTTATAAAAGTTAATTTCATATAAAAAGTAAACAAAACATTAAAAAATCAATTACAGATATTCAGTCAGTTAACTGACTAATAAATACCCTTACCTTATGTATGATATTACTTAAGTCTCGAGTTAATGAAACTAAACGATTTGTAAATGAAATTACTTATGTATTATAATTTTTCAGCTTGTGCAACGTTAACGTTTGGAGATAGGACTCTCGGTCGTATGACCAGACTTTTACTGTAATGTTGTTACACCGTTTCAAGAGTTACAGTGCAAAAAGTGTTAATGAAATTGACAACAAATGTAGAATTTTTATTCTAAATTTCTGGACATATTGTAATTTTGTATGGGGTTACCGAAAGAGTCTTTTACGCACAAAAATGCATAGTTTCTAATGGGTTGGATGAAACACTTAAGTTTCTCAAGTTTCACCTATAAATGCAAAATATTAAAAGTAAACTTTTTTAACGTCTTGAGGTGTTTATATTTGAATTTGTTGAAAATATATCAATTTTCAGGTAATTGCCATATTTGTATACGAGGTACCAGCAGGGGCACTACAAAGAGTCAGATTTTTATTTGCAGGATAACGCGGAATAAACTTTTTATGTGGGTGTTTTTGGTCAAATGTTATGGGAGATAATACAGAGATAGTGACAAACGTTTCAATTTCCCAAGGTTTTTTTTAAACTGACCTAATTTAAGCCTTCTCAATTGTCGGTTTGGATTTAATGTAAGAAATATCAATTTTCCAAAAATAGGTCATTTTCATTGGGAGTAATCAGGGTTCGGCCGATATAGTCTATATTTATTCCGGGGTCCAATTTTTATTACATGTTTAAATTTAGTTTTCTAACAAAATGATATGTATGGGAGGTACCAAAAGGAAGTTTGTCTACTAATACCCCTTACCTAAGGTTGAGGGTATAAAAAAAATTATTATTTTACGACTTAGTGTTATTGGTAAATTTAATACTTCGAAGCATAAAATGAGAAACATTACGATTTGACATTACGTCGCTGACCTAACATTGTTTCTGTACCGCTTTCTAAAACCATTATGGATTTTCTCTACAAAAACAAGACGGCGGCGATCTTTAGCCGATTAATCAAAAATATGGGTTTATACGACCGGAAATTCTGCTTAAAATTGGCTGTTTAATGTTGTCAAATTACACAGTGCAACAGTAAAAAAAATACAAGAACTTGATAGTATAGGTTCGATTCTACCATCGACGGGTAATAAAACCCTATACTTAGTTTGGCGAGATTGGTGATCAATTTTTATTATGGGCCTCAAAAGATTCTCAAAATCAGAGAGTCCCTCGAAAAAAGGCGTCATCAGTTTTTGTCCAACAGCTAACTCACACTTCGTGAAAGCGCTAAACTATATTCGGCAATAATGTAGCTGTTAGTTATGCGCACTAACTTTATTTACTATTTATGTCACAAAAGTTATTCCTGCCCTTCTGCTTAAAAAAAAATTGAAGAAGAAATTATTATTTTTTCACTTTTTTAAACATTACTCCCTCAATGTCCAAATTTTTCACTAACAATTTTCGGCATAATTGTAGACATGGTAAAGAACTTTCTTGAGCATATCAATACAATCTGAACGTGTCCAGGCAACCTAAATAGCTCATAAGGTACCTTTGTAACTTTACGCACGTGTAAGCCAGTTATGTGGTTGAATTTAAACAGATTTTAAGTTTCTCAGCGGATTTTGAAATAAGACAATGCGGCCTTTCCAACGGTGTACATAGTTATATTGATTACTTGTAATATATGTCTGTTTTTTGCATCGAAATTTCAAACCTTTGTGATTTATTCACTATTTTTTAAGTTTGAAGGAGTTTGTAGCCACTATTTTATAAGGACACCATAATTTTCACTATTTTATTGAGAAAGTACACGCTTTCACGAGTTAAACGCATACTTGTTTGTAAAGATCAGTTAACAAATAGTTAAGTTATTTATGTTTTCGGAAGGACGCCTATATTGTCAACTTCTTGTATTGTAAAAATGGTTTTCATTTGTTGCATAGTTTTCAATAGCGAGGCGAAAATAAGTGATGATAGATTTTTAAACGAATACACTAACGAAATCTTTTCACAATAATATTTCTATGAATTGTTTATTCCATTTAAAACAAAAAAAATTTTGCGTTATTTTTCGGTTGGTCTGTAAAAATCTTGACAAAACTTATTTTTTCTTAATTCTTGACGAGCATTAAAAATTCTTGTAAATCAAGAAAAATCAAGATCGTCTGGCAACCCTAGACAGGGAAGACATTCATTCAGTCATTTCTTTGATTCTGGTAACAATTTGGTTGAGATCATAAATTGCGTTAGCTGTTGCATTCTCTGGTATTGCTCCCACATTGTTGAAAGGCGGTCGAACTGCACAATCCGCTTTGAAGTTGCCGTTGAATCTTTTTACGGTTGGCATGCAGCGACATTGTTGCGATAATGTAAAATCATCATTTGGAATGAATGCATGATGGCGGATAAACGAGGTTTGGACGCAGTTGACCAAACGATGAAGGATTTACAAGGTGATTCGAGACGATTTGGTGGGGCTATGGTATTGCTGCCCGAAGATTTTTGTCAAGCGAATTCAACTCCCCATTCGATTGGCTTTTGTAATGACAATCAATAAATCGCAAGGCCAATCGTTGGCAGTTTGTGGGATCAATCTCGAATTTCCATGATTTTCTTCGTTGTTTGCTTTTACGCCGGAAAACAAATCGAAGCATTGTTTATCAGATCGTTCTTTCCATAAAATTCAAATAAATCACATTAAAACTTGAACTATCTGTGTTTTACTACAACCCTGGAGCTTATATGAAGGCGTTATCTTAGGAGCGAGACGAAGTTTGCCGGGTCCGAAGTTGTATGGCAGAACAACGTTTGCCGGGTCAGCTAGTTTAATATAGTTATGGAGAAGATGATGAGAAAGGCTGGTGTCAACATGTCTTTGACCATATTCCACAAGAGCCAAATGTCACTAGCCTATGCCGATGATATAGATATAATTGGCGGGATGTTTCTGCAAATTTCTCATCACTAGAAAAGAAGTAAAAAAATGGGTTTAGCGGTCAACGAGGATAAAACAAAGATTCCTTTCGATGGGGACGCACCGTCAACGTTGAAAATTATTGTTTTGAGATGGTAGATGAATTTACCTAGCTCGGATATTCCTTCAATAGGTAAAATAGTGTCAGCCAAAAAATCAAGCGGAGAATAGTGCTCGCCAATAGATGTTTTTACGGACCTCGGCAGCGCTTTAGTAACATCACCTTATCTCGAGATACTACGAATTGTAGGTGCTTACGACAACGGATATACAAAACCTGGGAGTATTCGAGAGAAAAGTACTCTGAATAATATATGGACCTATCTGTGTCGACTTTCGCCATCGGATTAACCATGGGCTGTATGAGCTTTACCACGACATCGACGTAGCTAAAAAAGTCAGAATTCACCGACTACGATGGCTGGGTCATGTTGCCAGGATGGGTGTAAATTCTCCAGCGAAAAATGTGTTTGCAGGCGAGCCTGAAGGACGGCACAGAGCAGGGAGACCCAAACTTCTTTGCAAGGACCAAGTGGTTGGCTACGTGCCACCATCTGGTCGGACTAACTGGTGAACGCACGCCGAAGACCGAAGCGTATGGAATTCTTTAATACTTCAGACCTCAAAATTATGAACCACATTCGTAACTTGTAATGGGCCACTTAAGTAAGTAAGCGAGTAAAGCTTTCAACAAATCAAAGAGAACTGGATAAAAGAAGGACTGGAACGCTTATAGAACTCGTTTCAACAATTACAAAAGTGACATTAAAAGGTCAAAGAGAGCTACGTGGATTAATTACTGCGAGTCCAATATCTATTATGATGCATGATATAACTCGGACTTTGGTGGACATCTTCAAGGCTTGTATCCGGCTATGTTAAATTCCAGAGAAATGGAGGGATGTTAAGATGGTTTTTATGGCGGGTAAGCCCGTTCATCACTCCCCAAAAGGCTATAACCAATTAGCCTGTCATCCTTTTTGCTAAAAATTTTGGAATAATGTGACGTCATACGCAATAAGGAATTGTTTGGTCATCATGATTGGTGGGAAATTTCTATCAAACTTTTCGAACTGTCTTTGGAAAGCTGCTACACTCAGAAAACGGAATTGGTTCTATTTATACATAGATATAAGGTAAAGGACTTTAGGCCAAGTACCTAGGTGTTGTTCTTGATTAAAAGTTTATTTAGTCAGGGAATATCGAGTAAAGGTTACACTCTTTATACTCCTTATTGTAACTCAATTTCTGTCTTTACTAACTGTTTGAAAATACAACAGGAGGTGGTGTTTACAATGCAGATCTGCCGCTAAGCCTCTCTTTGGTGTGGATCCATACCGGACTACTGCCGTGTGTGTGAGGACGAAGAGGTAACCGAAACGATGGAACATTTTCTTTGTAGCTGTACCGCTCTACCCCGTAGGAGGCTAAGATACTTAGGGAAAAGTTATATAGAAGAAATAAAGTCTCTCCCACGAGAGAGATTTCGATTTTCTTTTCTTAATCTATCCCTCCCCTCTCTTATTCTTTCACCTCCCATTCCCTTTCTTATTTTTCTAACGGACAATTACAAGGGATCAGCAGATCTCAGTGTGTACACGTTTCTACAACCTAATCTTATCTATACTAACCCCGAATTGGATATCCAAATCAAATGTCTGAAATAATTGTTTCCGAAATCTGCTTAAAATATTAAAGGTTTTTAATTGGACTTATATCTAGGTCCACCATACAATTTATATGGCATGTACCAAAATACGTATATGTATGTGATGCGATTTTCTTAAAATATGTATGTAAGTTATATGTATTACAGTTACATATAAGCTATTACCCAATATAATTGTATTGCATAGTAATTTTGTTGTTTTCTTTCTTTACTATATACCAAAAGTCATTCGTCTACGACAACACTTTCTATTTGTGTCCTATCGTTGCATGATCACAAAGCACTGTGCACCGTCGCCGCCAAAAAACGTAAATGTCAAAATTGTCTTTAAGCTCCTCCGTTGTAGTCATTTCCATAGTCTTCGGGTTCATTTACTTCCTTGATGTCAAAACTAATAAAGGATTTATGAGTCTGTGGATATGTCCAAATCTTGACACAAAAGGCTCAACATACCATCATCCATAGATGAATGTTCTATGTTGCTGTTGAAATATCCTATCTGCCGTATGCATATTGTGTTGATTTCTACGCGTCCTTTTCTGTGTGTGTGTGTGTGTGCATATAAAATGTTCGTGCGAAGGAGGTGTTGATGAATGTATGAAATATTTCATTACCATGAATGGAATGTTCTAACTTATGACATTCGCTTTGTAATGTATATAGAGACAAGTGTTTAGTTTATTGAAAATCATTAAATCACCATATTTCCGATATGCCTCCTACATATTAAGCTCTTAACGCCAAGTTATCGTAAGCACCAACACACAAATGTTATTGATTACTTTGAAACATATGCCTAGAATTATTAACATATGTTTTGATTCACGAATTTATACTTTGATCATTGTTAAGGAACTAAATATTATTTAAAATTTATAATTATTTTGTTTACTTTATGCGGTAGTTATGGCGTCTATGATAAAAATATCATTTCATACATAGCACAGAAGGGCGAAATCGCAAAAAATGGAGATTAATTAAACCACTTATCCGATTTTAAAAATTCTTTCACTATTAGAATGCTACATTATCACTGAGTGGCATATGCTAAACATCTTTTGGAAAAGTGGACGGTGTCACTCCCCCCTTATTAAAAATCGATCTAGGGGCCATAGTAATATACCGATTTTCATGAAATTTTCCAAATGTTGTACTGTTGACCTGCTATAGTCCTTGGCCAAACTTGGTTATGATTGGACAAAGGGGCGTGGCAACGCCCATATAACCTGATACTTAAAACGGATGTATCTCATGAACTATCAGAGGTTTGAAGATGAGATTTGGTATATATGTTGATCGTACAGTACTAATTACATCCAAGGTGGAATAGGGCCGTGCCACACCCCCTTTTCAAAAATTGATCTGGCTCAGCCGATTTTTTTTTTTTTTGTTGAAGAAAGTAATAAAATTTGTACATAGTAATCAATTTATTTTTATTATATACGTAGACGAAAGGGGTATAATTGTATCGTATATGTAATATATGGAACTCAAATCAGATATTTTAATGGTTCGATCGTGCACGGATGTGTCTGGTGAGCGTTTTGTTCAAAAATGTAAAGAGCTTGTTCCTTCAAGTCTACAAAATAGGAAAAAAATGTATACATAAGTATTTATATATATGTCCAAAGTCATATGCTCACAGTCATCATACTCTAAAGCATCACCCTCGATATAATCATTGTCGTCCTATGTATCATGATTTGTGCCTTCTGATGCCACGTTCGTCAAAACTGAAGGCGAAACTATTAGATCTACAACTGATTTTGGATGTTGGTGGATTTTTTTTCGGCAATTTTGTTTTTCCAGATAGGATTGGATCTGAACTTAGTAGGAACCTATTTAATATGTCCCGATTGCAATCCTCCCGACTACATTTGCTAGAAAAAGGTTCTCTGTAGTTTTTAAAATCTTTGTTTCGGGTTTCCCGGGCTTCCTCAGACAGTTCACCGATCTGTAATAGCGCGTGCGAAATGATTTATGAGCCATGTATTAAAAACTTATTTATGTCATTGTAACACATAGTTGCCAATGATATACAAAAACACAAATTGTAACAACGAAAACGAAGAAAATGCAAACAAAAGATAAGAACTGGTGTTCTTTGCTTGAGTGACTATTTTTACAATAAATTTAATAAAAAAATTTCGCGCAAAAACGCGCAACATGTTATTACTGAATATGAAAGCCTAGGAACTGTATTTTCTTAAAAAATTAATATTTGAACGCCAACTGACACCATTCATATTTAAATATCCACGAATATTTTGAAAATAGCCAAAATTTAGACATATTTTAAAAAAAAATTTAAAAATATTTCTACACAACTTTTGTTAAAACAATTATTTTTAGAACAACGCTAAAATACCTAAATTTATAGATTCCGTTGTAAAAGTATTACTTTTGGCTTGCGAAAAGCTATGTATTAAGCGTCGAAATATACCGAATTTCAATTAACACTATTGTGCGTGAATAATTTAAAAATTACTTAACTTTAATACAATGCAGCTTGACAACTATAATACATATGACATTGAAATTTTTAGCAGTGATGTACAATTTTATATACTTTAATCGGATACTAAGTATTTTTCAAAAAATGCATTTTTAATTTTTCAATAAATCTCCATTTTTGGCGATTTTGCCCCTCTATGCATAGTAAGAAACATTATCGCGTATACTTAACATACGTATACGTATTATTTTAAACTGAAGTTCATAATGGAAATAAGTGCACATATACATATCTTGTTGGAATTATTTATTAAGACCAAATATTTATCTAATTCAGACTTTTATTTATAACAAACATTAAAAAAATAAAAGGTTGGAAAATTTGATATCTATGTAGGGACATATATTTTTGTTATTTTGCATCTAAACATTTTTCCTGATCAAATTTCTTGTGTTTTGATTGAAAATGCCTGTTACATCATTAATGATTACAACAACAACGAGAATCCGAGTTTATCAAAAAAATATGATTAAGCAAAATTTGTTTTTCCAAAGCAAATACAGTTTTTTTCTATTTAACCATCTAATACAATAAAGTAATCGGTATCCGATTATAAATTTAACGCTATGAATAGGAAGTACAATACATATTATAAAAAATTGTGTAGCCGCAATGTTTAATAGCTAATATATGTGCATGATGACACTTATTTTATTATACAAATTCTTATAAAGGGTTTTTTGGAGCTATTATATACTTTAGCTAAAGTTTACTTTAGTAAGATTTTATTAATATGGCCGATAACCAGTCTGCTATCTCAAAAGATTCTCAAAATCAGTGAGCCCCTTGAAAAAGTTAATCAGTTTTTGTTTAACAGCTACCTTACACTTCGTGGGACACTTTTGCAAAAAAAGTTCTCAAGTACACTTTTTGTGTTTTTGAGTTATTGATGATTTAAAGCCTATGGCCGCCTATGTTTTGGTACCATAACTAAAAAACTATTTTAACCCATTAAGTCCCGACAATATTCAGAGACTTGATAGACAAATATAGATATTATATCTGAAGTCCCCATGGTCTAATTAAGAAAAAAAATTTACCTTAAACTTCCAGGTGCGTAGGAGAGCCAGGGGGGGGGGGGTGTGATGCGAAATGCATCACTGGGCCTTAATGAAAGGAACGTTGAAATAATTACAGAAAATATAAGAAAATAGGAAATACATTATGAAAACAAGAAAAATTATATTTTATTTATCTCGAAAAATATACGATTTATTTATGTTTATTTACGTTTTTCCAGAAGTTGCAGAAATTTTTCGAAATCAAAATAAAAAATCGCATTGGCAAAATTTTACTATGAATTTTTCTCCAAGATACACTCGAGTTACAAAACAAAATCTAAAGTTTTCGGAAACATGTTGCTAATCACCCTAGCCCTAGCCGTTTTTCTTGAGGTTTCCTAGAAAATGCGATGCGTTTTCGTATCGCTAGGCCTTAATGGGTTAAATAGATATAGGATTTGTTTAGTGGACAACGACTATCGGCCATATTCATAACAAGTTATAAGAGACTTATAAAGCATTTTTAAGCAAATTTCGAGAAAATAGTATTCGTAAACTATTCCCAATTTTCAATAAGTTAAAGTAGGATTGAGTCCTACTTAAAGCTTGATATAACTTGACGTTTGTACAATTTATTGTATATTTATGAATTTGAGATCTTTGTTTTGAGTTTTTAGGCATTTTTCACATGGGAATGAATGTATTCATTGTGTAGGAAACTGTCTTCGTAATATTTACGCACATAGAAAAGTATCCAAATAGACACTTTTCATTCGTGAATTCCATTTCAAAAAATATTTCTCCAAAAATCTTAAAAAATTATTTATGAATAATGAAATACTATTCGTGATGTATAAACAATCAAAACAAGGAAATAATGTAATTGGTATCCGATTACTATTTCAACATAAGAAAAAAAATACAATGTTTTTGTCACCAGAACATACAATTTCTTTCTTGAATACAATTTCTTATAAAAGGCTTTTCAGAGCTAAACAATAGCTAAAGAACGCTTCTATCAACTTTAGAAATTTTTTATGAGTAAGGGCGCATGTTACTTTTGGACAGAGTACGTATTGGATCGCTCTCTTCGGCTCTTGGCTCGCGAGCCATTTGAAATTTTGTGACTCTTGGCTCGCGAGCTGAATACCAAAGTTATGTATCAAAAGTACTTTTTTATGCCAAAATGTACTTTTATTGGCCCAAAAACACTTTTCTGTTGCACAAAGTACTGTTTTTTGTACCGTTGTTGTTGTTGTTAGCTGGTACTTCTATGCAATCCCAGTGGATTATATACCGCACGTAGAAAAATATTATAAGCGCCTCGATCTTCTGCGCTTCTTCTCCAGTTAGTCACACCGAGTTCTGTAAGGTTCTCAGTAACCTGGTCTTTCCAACGGAGTTTTGGTCGCCCTCTTCTGCGCCGTCCATCGAGTTCATTGTCGAAGACTTTTCGAGCTGGAGCATTTTCATCCATGCGTACAACATGACCTAGCCATCGCAACCGTTGCACCTTAATGCGTTTGACCACGTCAATGTCAGTGTACAGCTCGTACAGCTCATGATTCATACGACGCCGATACTCTCCGTTAACGATGATGGGCCCATATATTTTACGGAGTATTTTTCTCTCAAATACCGCCAGAACCGATTCATCCGCTTGTGTCATAACCCAGGATTCTGAGCCATACATTAAGACAGGTAGAACCAGTATCTGGTATAGCTGGAGTTTTGTTCGTCGAGAGAGGGCTCTGTCATTGAATCGCTTGCTTAGTCCGTAGTAGCATTTATTTGCAAGCAGGATTCTTCTCCGGATTTCTAGGCTGACATTATTTGCTTTATTGATGGCGGTTCCTAGGTAGACAAAGTTATCTACCACCTCGAAATTATAGTTGTCAACGTTCACGCAGTTTCCCAAACGAGTAGATTCTTTGTTCGTTGAAACTAATAACTTCGTTTTGTCCTCGTTCACCGTTAGGCCCATTTTCGCTGATTCCTTCTGTATACCTGAGAAGGCTGCAGTCACATCCCGCAGTTTTCGACCGATGATGTCTACGTCATCAGCGTACGCGAGTAGCATGTGGCTTTTGTTGAATATAGTGCCACTCGTGTTTACTGCAGCTTTTCTCATTATCATCTCCATCACAATGTTGAAGAGATCGCACGATAGGCCGTCGCCTTGTTTTAGGCCTCGTCTGGTATAGAATGGCTCCGTAAGGTCCTTGCCAATCTTCACTGAAGACTTCGTGTCAGTCAGCGTCATTCCGCAAAGACGTATCAGCTTCGCTGGAATACCAAACTCAGCCATGGCATCGAGTAATTTCTGCCGTATCGGGCTGTCGAAGGCAGCTTTATAGTCGACAAAAAGATGGTACGTGTCGATCTGTTTCTCTTGGGTCTTTTCCAGGATTTGCCGAAGTGTGAAAATCTGGTCAGTTGTTGATTTTCCGGGTCTAAAGCCACACTGATAAGGCCCGATCAGGTTGGATAACACTGGCTTTAGTCTTTCACATAGCACACTCGACAGGACCTTATATGCGATGGGTAGAAGGCTGATCCCGCGGTAGTTGGAGCACACACTTGGATCACCTTTTTTCAGCACAGGACATAATACGCTTACATTCCAATCGTCGGGCATGCACTCTTTAAGCCAAACCGTGCGCAGGAGCTGGTGCATGCTCGTTATCAGCTCCTCGCCACCGGACTTGAAGAGCTCTGCGGGCAGACCGTCGGCACCGGCTGCTTTGTTGTTTTTCAGCCGCGATATTGCTCTTCTTACCTCGGCTTGACTTGGTGGTGGGCAATCTAAGCCTTCGTCGACAATTGGCGTGATAACTTCACGTGCGCTGCCTTCTGGAACCAGCAGTTGCTGGAAGTGTTCTCTCCATATGTGCAGCACACTCTGCGTATCCGTGACCAGATTTCCATCACTGTCCTTACAGGTGGGGAGGCCATTACCGTATCCATTTGTTCTTATTTTCTGGTAAAATTTTCGGGCCTCACCTCTATCCCTGTATCGCTCTATATCCTCGTTCTCCCGTTCCTTTATCTGACGTTTTTTTCGCCTAAATAGCTGTCTCGCCCGTTTAGCTTTCTCCTTATGCCGTTCCCTAACAGCACGGGTTGCAATTGGCTGTAGCGTTGCCCTATAAGCAGCATCCAGTTCCTCAGACGCTATGCGACATTCTTCATCGTACCAGGATTCGTCTGAGCTCCGCTTTTCATATCCTAGCACGGTTGTTGCGGCGGTTGCCATGGAATGCGCAATATGCTGCCACTGTGTATCGGGAACGTCAGAAGTAGAGGCGTTGTGTCGTAAAAGTTGGGAGAGCTGGTTGGAGTAGGCAGTAGCTATCTCTGGGGTTTGCAGCTTCGCGATGTCCAGCTTTCTTTGTGTTTGGTTACGTGCGTTTTTCGCTCTGCTCAATCTTGTGCGCACCTTGGCTGCAACCAGGTAATGATCCGAGCCAATATTAGCACCACGAATCACACGCACGTCCATGACACTAGATGCATGTCTGCCATCGATTACTACATGATCAATTTGATTTTTGGTGTTTTGATCGGGGGATAGCCAAGTTGCCTTGTGGATATCTTTGTGCTGGAATCTGGTTCCACTCACTACCATGTTCCTTCCCGCTGCGAAGCTAACCAGCCTAAACCCGTTGTCTGACGTGTCGGTATGCAGGCTGAATTTGCCGATCGATGGACCAAGAACATCTTCCCTTCCTATTTTTGCATTAAAGTCTCCTAAAACAATTTTAATGTCGTGGCCAGGGCAGCGGTCGTATGTTTCCTCTAGGCGCTCGTAAAATGCATCTTTAATCTCATCGTCTTTATCTTCCGTCGGGGCGTGTACACAAATCAGCGTGATGTAAAAATATTTCGCCCGGATGCGAATAGTGGCTATTCGGTCACTTACAGGATTAAACCGCGAGATCAGGTGTCGAAGTCTCTTGCCGACTATGAAACCACATCCAAATTCGTGTCTTTCTGCATGGCAGCTATAGAAGATGTCACAGTTCTTTCGTCGTGTGCATCCCTGTCCCGTCCATCTCATTTCCTGTATGGCGGTGATGTCAGCCTTGTATTTGTCGAGGACATCCGCCAGTTGGATAGAGGCACCATCTCTGTATAGAGTTCGGACATTCCAGGTGCATATCCTTAAATCATGGTCATTATATCGTTTGCGGGGGTCGTCAACATTTGGGGGGGTTCTTGTTTTTTCTTCGTGTTTTCATAATAAATTTTGTTTAAGGAGAGTGGCTTATTAGGCCACCGCTCCCGATCCTAGTTTCTTGGGGCTGCCAAGGCCACTAGGAGAGCCTGTGTTGAGCTTCAGTAACTTTTGTTACCTACTTCCTAAGACGCATCGGTGGTAGCATGCCGATTAGGTTACTCAACGTTTCGCCTTCTAACTCTAGCTAACTTCTAAGCGGTTGCTTTGAAGTCATTGCCCAGGGAATACTTGGTCTAGGACCGGAAGTAGTTAGCTGCTTGGACAGTGCCACAAAGGAATCGCTTCTGGTCACTCCCAAGTGAGTGACAATCAGTAGTTTTCAGCCTCTGGGCAAAGTCCCATTCCCCAGGGTACTTTTTTTTACCAAAAAGTACTTTTATTGTACTTTTTGGTTTATAGTACTTTTATTGTACTTTTTGGTACAGAATACTTTCTTTTGTACCAAAGTACTTTTATTATACTTTTTGGTTCATAGTACTTTTATTGTACTTTTGGTACAAAATACTTTCTTTTTGTTCCAAAAAGTACTATTATTGGCCCAAAATCACTTTTCTGTTGCACAGAGTACTTTTTGGCTGAAGTGCAGAATATGGGGCGGGAGCCCGATTAAAAAAAAATATGCCATTGTCTTCGTCTTGGTCCCCCAACATCGGAATGGTAGGTCAAAGTTGGCGCTCAGGCCCATGGGGCCCGGGGGGTCAAAAAAGGGGCCCCTTTCGGTTCTATGATGACCCCCATGTGCGGGTACTCAAATAAATGATATTTGCGAGACGAATCCAACGATGTTATTTCTATGGGTCTCCTGGACCGAGTTAGAGCCATTTAAATTTCCGGGATATACCAAAAAAAAATTGAAAAAATCATGGCAAAAGTTAGAAATATATAAGAAAATAATATGGAAAATACTTAAAAAAAAAAAATCTAAAAACCGCGCGATTTAAAAAAAAATATATAATTTTTTCTGAAAAACCCCGTAAAGAAATTTAAAAAAAATAATTTTTTCTGAAAAACCCCGTAAAAAATTAAAAAAAGTGGAAAATACATGGAAAATTAGAATAATTTAAGGAAATAAATTGAAAAATTCTATAAAAAAATTAAATGTCATCAAAAATGTGTGAAAATTTTAATTTTTTTTGAATTTTTAAGGTTTTTTTAATTAAAAAAAGAAAATTTGAGAAAAAATCAAAAAAAAATGAAGGAAACAAATGGACAATTTCTAGAAATATTTAAAAAAATTCAAGAAAAAGTCCAAAAAGAAATATTTGAAAAAGAACATTGATTAAAAAAATGATAAAAGTGGAAAAAATTATGATAAATTTGAAAAATATTTAAAAAAAGCTATTTTTTGTAATTTGTTTTTTGATATATCCCTTTAAATTGTTATTTGTTTTTAAATTAGAGTTTTGACGGCTGAGACGGTTGCAGTAGCGCCGCAGTCAAAATTTTCTTTTTGGTATATTTCGGGAAAAATATTTTTTTTTTGTAAATTAGAGTGGAAATGGATATGTTGGGAGTAAAAGCGCAGCAGGCAAAAATTATTTCAATGGCTCTAACTCGGCCCAGGAGACCCGTAGGTCTCGTTGGATTCGTCTCAAACGTATCTTTCATTTGAGTACCCACACATGGGGGGTTATCATAGAACCCAAGGGGCCCCTTTTTTTGACCCCCCAGGCCACGTGGGTCTTAACGCCAACTTTGACCTTGATTTTCGTGTTTTAGGGCGTATTTGGGGGGGAGTGGCATTTTTTTTTTTTTTTGGCTTCCGCCCCATTTTCTGCACTTTTGCCTACTTTTTTGTAACAGAGTGCTTTTTTGCACCAAAAATAACTTTGAATGTACTTTTCGGCACAAAGTACTTTTTTGTACCAAAAAGTACTCTTATTGGCCCAAAACCACTTTTCTGTTTCACAAAGTACTTTTTTACAAAAAGTAATTTCAATGTACTTTTCCGCACAAGATACTTTTTTTGTACCAGGGTACTTTTTTGGACCAGAAAGTACTTTTTGACATAAAAAAGTTCTTTGGTACGAAAGAAAGTACTTTGTACCAAAAGCTACACTAAAAGTTCTTTGTATCAAAAATTACAATGAAAGTAATTTTTGGTACAAAAAAGTACTCTGGGACAAAAAAAAGTAGTTTGTGCAACAGAAAAGTGTTTTTCGGCCAATAAAAGTACTTTCTGGCATAAAAAAGAACTTTTATTGTACTTTTTGGTTCATAGGACTTTTGGTGTACTTTTTGGTACAAAGTACTTTTTTTTGTACCAAAGTACTTTTTTATGCCAAAAAGTACTTTTATTGGCCCAAAAACACTTTTCTATTGCACAAAGTACTTTTTTTGTGACAGAGTACTTTTTTGTACCAAAATGTATTACTATTTGGTTCATAGTACTTTTAGTGTACTTTTTGATACAAAGTACTTTCTTTTGTACCAAAGAATTTTTTTATGTCAAAAAGTACTTTTTGGTACAAAAAAAGTTCTTTTGGTACAAAAAAGTACTTTGTGCTGAAAAGTACATTAAAAGTACTTTTTGTACATTTGAAACTTTGCGGCTCGCGAGCTGAGAGCTCATTTGAAATTATGTGGCTCTGGGCTCGCAATCCAGCTCTTTATTTGGGCTCTTGGCTCGCGAGCCGAGATCTCATTTGAAACTTTGTGGCTCCTGGCTCGCGAGCTGAGAGCTCATTTGAAATTTTGTAGCCCTTGGCTCGAGAGCCAGCTCTTCATTTGGGCTGTTGGATCGCGAGCGAGCCAGTACGAACCCTGCTTTTGGAACACTTTGCATCATTAAGTCCATTTCATAAAAAAGTGGAGTTGGTCAGTTTACACAGTATACCGACGATATGTTTCAAATCTACTACGCTTTGGCAAGCAATTTAGGTTAATCAATATTGCGCCTTTCCACGTAAGCTTCCATTCGACGGATGTTCAGTGGCACTGCCCAGTAAATACGTGGCGAGTGTTTTTTGGTAATTATATAATTTGTTTTATCTCTCTATTTTGTACTACAAAATTGTCGCGAAAATGTCCCTCTGGTTCTCATTTTCGTCCCAAACATTCCTGAAACCAATAAAATCGTAACAACTTATTATTATTAATTTAATAATAGATTGCTTGAATACGCCCCTTAACTTGCACCGACTGATGAAAGGCTCTGGAGTCGTCACTGTGTGGAAGTTCCTCCACGATGAACTGGATATATATAATGATGAGGTATGCGATAAATCACATCTGTACTTTGCTGTTGTTCATAAGTTATTTCGATGTTTGTTCGTAGTTGAGAGAGAGGGCTAAAGCTGCTGGTTGCCCATGTCCCAAGTTTATTTATCAGCTATAAACTGGGGTTTTGATTAATTGAGACTCTTGGTAGCCACTCTACCTAAGTCTACAAAGGACTTAGATAACGTGTAACGTTATTACGGCATTCACCACAATGCCTCGTCAGCGCCCTTTGCTGCGACTTCCCCACTATCATCACAAACCATTAGGGAAGTAAGTTACTCAATGTAATTGAGAAACTCTGTTTTTTTATACATACATATAACTTATTGGTTTGGAAGATGATAGACCGTTAATGATCTCCATGCTTATCATCCACGTTTAAGCGACACCGGATTAGAAAATCATACGTTGCGGCCTATAGGGTTAAAGTCGAGATCGCCATAATTGTTGTTTTAATGGACTATTCGTTGGTTTCGTGTTGTATACTTCTTCGACACATTTATGCGTAACAAAAACTTCTTCAACATCTTTAAATAACGGCACGATTCGTGCGCCACCCTGTATTAAAAGTGCCCAAAAAAAATGTTGCCAGAAAAAATAAATAATAAACAGCTGATAGCGATTCAGAGTTTGATGTTGCCAGATAAGATGATTGTAATTTACTTGTACGATTGTTGTTTGTATAACGGAGTAGTGTTTGTCAAATAAAAATTTAAATGAAATACATATTTGCAATTCCGTTTTATGACATGGATTAAAAGTTCAAAGGTGAATGAAAATTGTAGATATAAAAAATTGTGAAGAAAAAAAAAGAGGGTTGTACGTCACTAAATAAAAGAGTGTAACGGACCATTAGGATCGCAGCCAAGTCTGGAAATGTGGACAATGGAGTACAGTCGCCATTCCAAGCAAAAATAAATTTTTCCAAGAAAAAGAAATTCGTGAAATATATTTCATTTACCGGAAGACTGTTTTATTCAATCCTTCAACGCATGCAGTCACCCATAAACAAAAGTGATGCCACCACAGTTCGTGTGGGGTTGCCAGGCACAAATACACCAACTGTCATTTACGACAGCTAAAAGTCAGAGCAAAGAAGAGAGCCGAAAAAAATGCAACCAGAGAAGGCATTCCCGAGTCATCAGCAGGAAAAGTAGTGAAGTGCCCCTCAAAAATTTTATGAAAATCTATTAAAAATATTATAATTTGTACGATAATTAAACTAAACAAAGGAATAACTTAAGAACTTGCGGCAAATAAGTGTTACGAGCTGCAGAAGGGCGCGTTGAAAAAGTTTTGCAATCGAGAAAACCACGAAAGAAGTATAAGAAATTAAAGAAGAAGAAAGAAAATAAAAAGGCAAAAAAATGGTGAGTAATAAATAAATATTTTGGAGTTTTCAGAACAAAAAATCACAATGAACAATTTAGAAATGGTAGAAATGTAGTCTAAAAATAACCTTTGAGGAGTTGGTTAACTTTGTTTTTGAATAGAACAATGACATCCCCTTCATTTGGGCTGTGTGTGCATTGATGAGGGTGGTGGTCCCTCTTCGGCCGGCGTACAAATACTTCAGCCTGAGTGTTTTGTGATGATTCAGTTATCGATGGGTCAGTTTAGAAAACGATTCGTGTTATCTATGTCTTCCGCTTCTAATAAATTAAGAAGATATAGCAATTCTAAGAAATAAAACAATAGCAATAAATATCTTGTTCTTACGTTTCTTTTGTTTGTTTCTTTACAGTCGGATCTGCAAATGGACTGTGCTTTGGATTTGATGCGTCGTTTGCCGCCTCAGCAGATTGAAAAAAACCTAAGTGACCTCATCGACTTGGCTCCCGATTTGTGTGAGGATCTGCTGTCGTCCGTGGATCAACCCCTGAAGATTGCCAAGGACAGAGAGCATGGCAAAGATTACTTATTGTGTGACTACAATCGAGATGGTGATTCGTATAGATCACCGTGGTCCAACACCTATTATCCCCCACTGGAGGATGGTCAAATGCCTTCGGAACGTTTAAGAAAGTTGGAAATTGAAGCCAACTATGCCTTCGATCAATATCGTGAAATGTACTATGAAGGTGGCGTTTCTTCCGTATATCTATGGGATTTAGATCATGGCTTTGCTGCTGTTATCCTAATTAAAAAAGCTGGTGACGGCAGCAAAAAGATTCGAGGCTGCTGGGACTCCATACACGTAGTTGAGGTCCAAGAAAAACCCACCGGACGCAGTGCTCATTACAAACTCACCTCCACTGCCATGCTGTGGCTGCAGACAAACAAACAGGGATCTGGCACAATGAACCTTGGAGGCTCTCTTACTCGCCAAACCGAACAAGATGCTAATGTTAGTGAGTCCTCACCCCATATCGCCAACATTGGTCGCATGGTTGAGGAAATGGAAAACAAAATACGCAACACACTCAATGAAATCTACTTTGGCAAGACCAAGGACATTGTAAATGGTTTGCGCAGCACACAACCTTTGGCCGACCAAAGACAACAGGTGGCTATGAAACAAGATTTGGCCGCCGCCATTCTGAGACGCAACGTGAAGCCAGAATCGAACTGAAAATAAATCAGGTTCCAAGAACCACCAACACCACCACAAACAAAAAACAAACAACCTTATGAAGAGGGGCGGAGAGTAGGAGCAATTGGAAACAAACGAAAACAAATACATTAAATTAAAGTTGATACATGTTACTTTTATTTTATATCTTCTTTGTTTGTGTAACGAAGTATTAATAAGATGACGTTTTGATTGGGCGTTAAGACGTTTTCCAAAATTATTTCAATTTTTATCGAATTTTTTCACTAGATAATAAAAAAGCGAATCAATTACATACTAACTAACCACATCAACCGACAAAAGAAACATACAAATCGATAACAGAAAGGAAGAAGGTATAGTTATTTTAAAAGAAATACAAAGGTATTTAGAGGTATATAATTTCTAACAATAAAACGAAATATTTACTAATATTATAGATTTCAATATCTACAAAACAAAAATATATAGAAAATTTAAGAAATAAATTCTTTAAACGGTCGTTGTTTGCAGTGCTATCAGCAAAGGCAGCATATACGGAAAATTACTTCTCTGTCTTATATCATAAATTTCAGAATTAGATTTTAAAAGATAATGATTTAGGCTTCTGTAGGAGCGATACAAAATAAATATCGTAGAATACAATAGAGATACACAAAATCGCTAATTTAAATTACCGGTCGGAAACGAGGCAAATCCATGTGGTTGGGATTAATCAGTTCTAGGATGATTTTATTTGCCAAATGTTACTCAAATCAAAGGTATGTCAAATTTAAATATAAAATTTGATACGATGTTATCGAGCCATGAAAGCTTAATTAAGAGGAAGGGTTGAAAGTGAAATAGTCAAACCTCGCAGATATTCACGTGGTACATCTTATTCTGGCCCAGTCTGTTTTGTAAACAATAGCGTTAAATAGGACACTTCCCTGCAGGTAACATAGAGCATAAAAGGTGTGGCTAATGTTAAAATGAATAACTTACAAGATGACCCAGAGCGAATCTGGAATTATATATATGAACACTTAATATAATGGTATTGTATGGTAAAATTTTGGAGCTAGCGAAAATGGTACTCTAACTAAAATACCCCCTAATTACTAAAATCAGTGTCAATTACATAATAGAGGCCTATTGGATGCTTTATGATTCCTAATGTGTGCATCCAAATTTCTAGATTTCTACGGCAATTCTGGGTAAATTTGACCCAATATTTTTTGTGAAAAAGCGTTGAATATTAATTTGAGTGTAAATAAACGAACTATAAATACTTATCACAAAAACAGATATTTTTTGTAAAAAACTTTTTAGTTTGTTTTCGATAAAAATATTATTATTATTTTATTTTGTAATGAAAATTAGGAAAACTTACTTAAAAAAAACTTAATTTCCCTTTACACCCCATGAATGAGGTATGGGATAGCTTTTCGCGTTGTTGTGAATTAACACGCTTTCTATTTTTAGATTCACAACTAACGGCACCTACTTGTTTATCGACGAATGCGAACGTCACTGTTTGAGAAGCTCTTACTGGACTTCCGATTGACTCGACACTTATACTGCGAAGTTGCTCTCAACAACATTTGAGGGGAGCCGATAATGAAAGACATTTTTTTTTAAGATGACTACCCAGTTTTTGAACCTGTGATCTCCCGCATGTTAGTCGTGTGATCTAACCACTATGCCACGGTCGGTCCCAAAAATTAGGAAAACATTTTAAGTTAATTTAGAAAAATTGGAATTCATAATTTTAATTTGAGGCAAATAAAATATATTGGAATTGTTTTAAATTTTTTTTTTCCCGAATTTAAAAAATAAATGTTTTTGAACAGAAATATTTTTAATTTTATAAAGCTATTTATATTTTTTTCAACAATTTATTTAAAAAAAATTATTTTCAAATGAAAATTAGGATAAACAATTTTAGTAATTGAAGAATATCTTAAAATTAGGAGCCGTTAAATACACGGTTTTGTAAAATAATTGAGGAAAAATAAAATAGCTATTCCAAATTTAAAAATAGAATTTAAAATATTCCCTCTTATTATGTATGTCGTAGACACGTTGAATATTTGTTGTTTTTTTTTAAATATTTTTTTATCACTGGTGTCGTTTCTAAAGCGCCCCATACACGAGTACTGCTGCAGTTCATGCCGATGAACCCCTCGTGTTCGTGTGTGATTGAAGCTTTCGATACACACGTATCAATCATCACTTTATTTTGAATTTTGTAATAGAAAGACATCTGAGAATTGCTGTTTAAATGTTTCTATAACTTATATAATGCCGGCAAAGACTGGTGCACCTCTATAATTTCTCCAGCAAATCTCTTTATTGTTAGTTTTCCAAATTATTTTTCATTTGTAGTTTGTAATTTTGGTTGTTTACATTTTTAACATAATACAATTTTCAAAAATTTGACATATTAGACGGCAAACATATAAACAAAGTTCATCTGATTGATAGGTGTTCATTTTGAAAATCAAAACTATTTTGATTTTCATACTGCATTGTCCGTGTGACAAATACTTTCTCGTACTGAGTCAAATTCACTAATACATACATATTGCCGTTCCTGCGGCAGTACTCGTCTATGGGGCGCTTAAGACTGAAATACGATTGTTCTTCTTTTCTGCAAAATTCTCAATTCTAAACATTTCTGTTAATTTTTATACGACCTCGACATACGTAATAAGTGAGTAAACAATCGTTGTTTGGAAAATTTTAGATTTAAAAAGAAATTTTTTTTTTACTTTAATTTGTATAATTTTTTTTAACTATTTCTTTTAAAAATTTTAGTTGTTAATGTAAATTAGGATACAAATTTTAGATAATTTCGAAAAAAAAAATTGTGAATTTGGAGAAAAATTAATTTTTTTTTAAATAATTGAATTTTTTAAATGTTTTAGAAAAAAATTGTATTTGACAATAAAACATTTTTTATTTTTTTTTTTTTTGAGTTTCATAAATTTTTTTAGATACAATTTTTTTGCTTTTGTGTAGTTTTTTTTAATTTTTACTTTTTTTAAACACTTTCTTTAAATAAAAAAATATTTTCCAATTAATATCAGGATACAAAATTTTAGTTAAATTAGGAAAATGGCCGCTAAGGAAAGCTATGTAAAAAAAACAGTGATTTTAAAATTTTAATAAATTTAAGAAAAAATAAAAATAGATTTTTAAAAAAAAAATTTATTTAACAAATTTAATATATTTGAATAATTGAATTTTTAAAATATTTATTTTTGTTTATTTTTTTTTAAGCATTTTTTGTTTTTAATTTTAACACTATTTTTTTATTTTTCTTTTAAAAAAATTATTTTTTAATAAAAATTAGGATATGAAATGCGAAGAAAGCCATTTAAAAAATTAACGCGATTTTTCAGAATTTTTTTAATTTAATTTGAAGAAAAATTTTAGATTTCGATTTTTTTTTAAATTTAGCTTTAAATGTTTGCCCGTACAAAAAAAAATTTTAAATTGAAATTACCGTAATTATGTCCAAAGATTACACAACGGCTTCCAAAAGTAGGCCTATGGAGGTACAAAAATTTAGACCACAAATTTGATAGAACATTTTTCTGATAATTTTCAATACAGGCATTTCCATTCAAGGGCCATAGACTGTATGAAATTAATTTATTTATTTATTATTGAAATATACGAAATTTCCAAATATATACTTTTGACCACAAGTGTAATTTGAAAATTTCACACATATTTTAAAACATGTATGTTAATAGATTGCTTTTAATACTTACCTATACATGGTTAGCCGATTTGCTTTTATATCCACACAGCCACATGCGTACATTACGTTTATATATAAAATTATATTTATTTTCATTTTCATATAAAATAAAGATAATTTTAAACATTGGTTTTCTGATTTAAAATATTTGGAAAATGTTAATACATCTTCTATGATGATTTCTATTTTTAATTATAAATTATTTATTCAAATTTGTCTGAGGGCCGACACAGCAGAAAGGGAACAACAAATTAAATTGTTGATTGGTTTACACATCTAGGGGATAATATTTTTAGTGTTTTATTCAACTTATAAGAAACTTATTATAATTTTCTTATCGTTTTTTTTTTTTCATAGAAATATTTACAAAGTATGCGTTAAAGTAGTTGGTGAATTATAAATACGAAAGCATTACTATTATATCTACAAAATATGTTAAAACTAAGATATATTAGTTTGTATATAAAGACCAAGAATGGGAATAGAGGTTTTGGGTTGACTGTGGAAGGTGGAACGGGGGGAAGGGGCTTGTATTACTACTAATACACATAAAATATGTTTTACAATATTTTACATTTTGATTTGTATTTTGTTTTCGTTTTTTAATTATATATTTTTAATTGATAGAGACATTTTAAATTTTTATCAAATTTGAGTTTAGGAACAATTAAGGAAAATAAGCAAAAGTAAGTAGATATTTCTGCGATAATAGCTTTCAGAGTGTATGATTGTTGTGGTTTATTGGATTTGATTGACCAGCAATTTATGGTTAACGTAAAAGAAAATAGTTTTTAATAAAGAAAGAAAACTTTTTAGCAAATTTTCAAAACAATATTAATTTAAGTGCCATATGAGAAAATCTGGTGTGACATCAGTATATGTTATTGGATTTAACAGATTTTTGTTTCAGACAAAAATTTAAATTACCGTTTGTAATGTCTTTTTGTCAGAAACATTAAATTCCTTTGGAATTGAAAGTTATACCAATAGCGGAGCTACATATTTGTAAACAATACTTGACATTTATTTAAAAATGTCTTCAATTAATGTGAGATATGAAATTGCATAAATTATTAAAACTAAACAAAACTAAGAAATATAATTCAAAGCAATTCAAAAAAAATATAATAAAGCCATGTTCTACATAATAGCAAATACAGTAATTTAAACTTTGTTAACCAGCTAAACAAAGTGCATATCATAGCTTAATATTGTATATATATATATATATATATCCGTAATTTTTTTTCCTTTTTGTGTTTTAACTATCTATTGCATTTTCGATACTTCGAATTTTGTATTGATAATTTCTTCGTCAGAATCCAGCGCTGGCAGTGTAACGTCCGCCATTGACTCTGGTATATGCTCTTCAACCCAACGCAAATCGTCTTCCTCATTGGTTGTGGTCTTGGATGGCGGAGTTTTGGCGCCATTACTGTTTGTGCCACGCATTTTCACGCCATACACATCGGCTACAAATTGATCTTCCTCTGTAATGGCAGAAATAAATGCATATATTTTAAATATAAATTAAAGTAACGTTCTGTTCAAGGGCTGCCCCTCATGGGATAATATATATATTTTATAATAATTAAAAATAATTGCACATTTCACATTACAGTTTAGGCGTAAAGAATTTTTTAATTAATAATTGTAGGGATTTTATAGATTTTTTGTTAGATGATTCATACAACTTACCATCGTCATCGTCTTCATCTTCTGGATTATCAAGCAATGGAGTAAAAGCGTACCGTTGATTATTATTTGTGGGGCGCCACAAGATCATAATAACCAATAAAAGTACCGAGAACAAGATATGCCAAAATGCGGTGTCAATCCATATATTGCGCCAACCCTATACATTTTTATAATAAGAAAAAGAACGAAATTTAAATAAAATTAATATTTAATTTTTTTATTTAAACTTACCGGTGTACAATTCTCCGCCTTGCGCAATCGCAAGGCATACAACATAAATATAACGGAAGCAATTACGGAGAATATCAGAGTGTTAGTAAAATGTCTGTACAACGACAGTTTAACCATATTCCTGCAAAAGCACAAGATAATACAATATATTACAGCATTACTAATATGTAATTTATAAATTAGCAATAACCAACCTTCGCAATCTCAATGTTCTGGTGGTTTGTACCAGTGAGGTAAAGATCCACCAACAAATGCCGGTATCCAATACAGCCAATGGTATACTGGCCACTAAAAGTTCATTTTGAATATCCGGTTTATTACGCATAACGCGTAAATAACTTTCAACACAGGCCAACAGGAAATACAGTAGGCCAACTCCTACAACACGATGTAGCATGGGTCCCAACCGAGGTCTGTGAAAGAGTCACTACATTCGTAAATAATCATATAATCGTAGTGATATAATTGCACTTACTTCACAATGCCAAAACCTAAACTCATTATAATCACCAACATACGAGCCAATGTACGCTTGGCACACGATACAAATTCGGCAGTCAATTCAGCGCCCGGTACAGAAACTCCACTGGTGTTGACTGAATGATATTCAGCATAAAAGAAAGCTTTTTCCAACATGCCCAGCAAGATGACACCGCCAATCCAAAATTGAATACGTAGTAAATCCCGCCATTGCATAAATGAGACCACCAACCAAATGATGCCAAATATTACATAGACAATGCACATTATGCCATAGAACTGGAAATGTAAAAAATTAGCATTAAATTGTGATGGCGATTAAATATAGGTATGAGCTATATTACTGGTAGAAATGGAAAGTCTGTAGCTGATATGTAACCAAATGGCCCCAACATTTCGACGGTAACTTGGGCTGTAAAATCAGCTTGTTCAGCTGGAGCAGCCAAAACAGTGATGGACAATTCGTAGATACCATCGTGGGACACAGTGTAGAATTCTTTGTTTGTGGGCTGAAAGAGATAGATGATTGGTAAATTTAAATATGTAGTACAAAACCGTTGTAATTAACATAAAGATTGATTTTTCTGTTGTATCGCTGACAACAATTACGGTCTCTTTTAGGGACGGTCTCTTTGAGGAGACGAAGGTCATTCCCGTGCGACGACATAATTTCCTTTTGTCGAAGCAGTACTTGCTTGGTTGTTATCGGACCAGCCATCCCAACCACCACCTTATGGATAGGCTCCCTCCCCCCAGGCAGGTCAGGAAAGACCTTCATGATCTAGAGCGTGAGATCCAGCGCTACAAGAGAGAGCCTCTAGATCAAAGCGCATATCAAGCAGGATTAGCAGACATTCACTCAGACGAAGTCTTGGAAGCAGTAAACAACTATAGAGTGAATGTCGTGCTCGGAGATCACCCTCCATCAGTGGCTTCGGAAGAAGAGGGTTTACCGCGGCAGACGAGAGTTGTTTTGGCCCAACTAAGATCCGGATGGTGTAGCCGCCTCAATTCATATTGGGCAAGAATTGACGGCAATACGTCGAACGTCTGCCCAGCCTGCAACCAAGGACCACACGACACGCTACACCTCTTTAACTGCCCAGCCAATCCAACTCTCCTTGTTCCCAGGTCTCTTTGGACCCACCCAGTGGAAGTAGCTACCTTCCTTGGCCTGGATACAAGTGCAGCAGAAAACAACGACGCAGGATAAACAAACAGACACATATGCTGCTACAACAACAACAACGGTCTCTTTTCGTCCTATATAAAACCAGCGGGAATATCTAGGGCTTAAAAGACGTCGGTAGGCATGCCAATGCCCATTTGATTTATTTATTTATAAATCACCAAACGCCCTTAAGGACAACATGTTGATAGTTTTTAAAAAAATACTTGCATAATTAAGTTACAAAACAATTAATAGGTTACAAAAGAAAATGGAAAAAAATCTTAAAACTAACTCTTTTTTTATTTGTTCAATCAATTAGAAAAATTATTTAAAAGTATTAACACAGGAGAAAAAGGACAATTGTGAATGATGAGCGATGGAACATTAACAAACGTTTTTCAAGGAAGCGAAGTAATTATGCATAAGGTATGTTTAAAAGTGAATGGCAGTACAGAAAAATTCTCAAGATTATGTGGCAAAGTATTCCATAACCTCGCTGCACGTACAGGAAATGATCGCTCCAGTACAGCGCGAGAAAACGGCTCTAAGGTAATTTGAGTATTTCTGCTGGAATTTAGGCAATTTATACTGCTAAAAATATACGTAGGCACTAAATTTCAATATAACACACGAGTACATTAAGACCCTAAGACCTTCCTGTCTCTTGCTTTCCTAATATTTATTTATTCATTAATTTAGTAACACTAAAGCCTGATATGAACTACATACAAACAAAGACCTTTTAGCCTTTTATCAGACCAATATAGAATTTGCGATTTAAACACCTTAAATCGAATATTGGCCATTCACAAAGAGCATTTTTGCTATAATTGCAAAAATAAAATCTAATGTAACAACCATTTATACATTGACTGTTTTTTAATTACAATAATTCAAAATCATACCAAATAGTAATGAGTTTTGATTTTTATATAACATTAATTATCCACCTCATTGGAGAGGCAACAATTTAATACCACCAACAAGTGCCATTTTCAAAATTTTAGATAAACAAAGTGGCACGATAAAACAAACATGAAACACATACATATGTACATATTTTCTTGGTAAAAAGAGAAACAGCAAAGCAATGATAAGAACTCTACGACAACATTAAACAGATAAGAACCTATTTGGCTTTGTTTCACAAAAAAATTGAGTAAATAAATATGTAAAGCATGTATATTAAATGAATCATGGAATGTTAAAATTTCAATATTTGGTTGTTAGAGTTACCCGATAAGTGGGATAAACAAATAGAGCGAATATATAGAAGTCAGGTACACAAATTTTAGAATTTTCACTTACCGACAACGGGTGATTTGCTAATTTCTGTGTGTCAGCCGGTGACTTAGCTGTCAATGAAACGTCTTCTGGTTTGACCGTCACCGCTCCCGATTCTTCCGGCGTTTGCAGGACTATCAGATGATTTGGACATTTTGCATTCATTTGATATTTAAGAGCCAATTGATTGCTCTGATTTAGAGCTCTTTGTTGATTTTCAAAATTATCAAAAGCTTTTTGTAGCTGAAAAAGAAACGAAGGCATACAATTTAATTACACATGATACAAACAAACTATATGCTGCTACCTACATCGGGGGCATCGAACCAGCACTGTCTTTCAACTAGTGTCCAGGAGATTTGTATGTCAAACTCACTGCGACTATCACAATCCACTGAAAAGTTACAACAAAATTGTAGAGGTAAACACTTAATCGATAATTACTAGAAACTAAAAACCTCCCCTAATGAAGTAACTAACACCGTGTCGCCCACCACAAACTTACATTTTGCAAAAATTTTCGTATTGGCCAACAAAGGCCTCATCTCCCTCTCGGTTGGAGAATTCTACATAAATAAAAAGCAGACAAATTATGGATTAGCCCAAAATGGGTAAGACGCACTTTTGTTTTGTTGTTCCCCTACCGGTGATAAAGTAAATTTTGTTATGCCGGGATCTGAGACACCAATTGCCACTGGAAATGTTCCCCATATTTGCAGCAACGCCACGCAATACAAAATATGTTTTATTTGCTTTGTTAGCATTTTCGTTTATTTTGTTTTCTCGTGCCGTCTAAAGGCTTCGGCGTCTTTAGTTATGTTTTAAACACGTTATTTTCTTGCTTTCTTTTGGATATTCATGAATTTGCAGTATTTTTTCAATTGGAAAAATATTTTCTGAGAACGTACATATTAATTTTCTTCGTTTTTGTTAAGGGCTGCGCTGCGTTTAGAAATGTTCTGCTGTCAGTAATGACAGATTCTGGGCGAGAAAGAGAAAACAGTAATGGTTGAAGTGTTAAGAGTTGCCATGAACTTAGCAGCAGAATAAGAAATTGTATCTACACTTGTTATAAGTGCAATTAAGATAAGGTTAATTGAAATAAAAAAATTCTACTTGGAATTCAGAAAATACCAATTGATAATCAGCAATTCTGCTTGAAATTAGGAAAAGAAAATTGGTTAAAAGTGCAGATTATGGGGCGGGAGTTCAAAAAAGAAAATAAATATGCCACGAACTCCTAAATACGCCCAAAACGCGAAAATCGAGGCCAAAGTTGACAATCGAGGCAAAGGGACCCCTTGGGTTCTATGATGTCCCTCTATGTGTGGGTACTCAAATGAAAGATATTTTCGAGGCAAATTGTAATGCTGTATTTTTAAGAAAATAACCCCGCATTTGGAGCCCTAGAGACCCAAAAAAAGGGTGCCCTTGAGTCCTATGTGCGGGTATTCAAATTAAAGTAATTTTTGATACGAATCTAGTGGTGGAAATTGTATGACCCTACTTGACCCATGTACCCTCTTACGCATATTTTTAACCAATTATATAATAAAACTGGGGAAATATAGGGGCCGAATCACGTAGCGCCGCAGCCAAATTTATTTTTTAAAAAAATCGCATCAATAACGAAGATGCTTGAAAAATACACCTTTGGGTTCGTCTCGAAAATATCTTTCCTTTGAGTACCCGCACATGGGAATACAACACAAAGGGCCCTTTTTTGACCCCCACGTGTCCCATGGGCCTCGCGCCAACTTTGACCTACCATTCCGATGTTAGGGGGCTAAGAGGAAGAGGATGGGATATTTTTTATTTGGGCTCCCGCCCCGCTCCATATTATGCACTTCAGCCAAACATTGAAATTCAGTATTTCAAATTAAAAACCAGAATTGTTGTTTGAATTTCTGAATTACCAATTTAAAATCAGAAATTCTAATTGAAATTGAGAAATAATCATTGAAATCAGTAATTTTGATTGAAATTCGATTGAAATAAAGAAATCTAGCAGTTTTTAATTTTCAATTGATATTTTCTGAATTACAAATAGAAATTTAAAATTTTGGCTTCGAAACCCTAGGGAGATCAAAAAATAAAAATGAATGCTGTCTTGTTATTTGACAAAAAATGTGAAAAAACTGGATAAGTTTGACCGTGTTATTAATAAAAAAACGGATTAGTTTTTCGTGTAAAAACAGGATTAGGTGTACAGAAATATGTCTCTGTTCAGAATTGACGTAGAGGCCTAATAATTGGAATCGTAGTGATAATACATAGAATCCAAATAACCCCTTTTCCTAAGGGGGTTCTCAAGAGCCCCAAGGGTAGCGGCGCCTACTTATACCTTGGTTTTCAATTTTCGGGTAATAAACCGAAGAACATTGCATCTTCAACTTTTCCTGCACATTGTTTATCATCTTTTGACACCACAATGTGATGGACTTCTTTTCTATAAATGGGACATTCAGCATATTGGCTCTAATAGCCTTTTTTCACTAAAAAGCCATTTTGGATTTTGAGCTGAATACGCGAAATGCTAAAGATTGGTTTTACACTGTAGTTTCGCATATTTTCGGCTGTTGTATAGCTCACATATTTTCCATTTGCCTTGTAAACCTGCAATATTTTCCAGCCACAAATCTATTAACCTTGCTTCGGAGGCAGTATTCCACTAAGCGCGAATTCTTTTAACTAATTGGAATAATCATTTATTAATATTTTGGATAAAATTTAAATTTTTTGTCCATCCATGTTGTTTGGCATATTTTTTGATATATGTAAACAAACAACGAAATTGGTGATTGCCGGATAAACATTATTGAGAAAAATTTGCTAAAATTCAACAACTTCAGTGTACAACTCATTAAATTTTTCTGCATCTTACATGGATGCGAAAATATGCTTACATCTTTCCAACAACAAAATACATGTAAAATTTTTAGTATTTGGCCGCATCTTTGAAAATGCGAAAATATGCTACATGCGTTCCGGTGTAAAAAAGGCTATAACACGTCAATTGTTCTGTTTAGAGCCATTGTTTTATTTTTATATTTTCCAACTGTACGATTTGACTCTCGTATTATTCACACTTTTAGTCAGCATGTCAAAGAACGCATGGCAGCTCTACACCCAAAAAATGTAAACAAAAATTGGAAGTGTTTGGAATGTGTTTTGCAAACAACAGCTGTTTTGTGACATAACCCTCAAAATACTAAATATTCCAAAATGTTGCGAAAGGTAAAATTTCGTTTAATAAATTTAATATTTCTAACTAAGAATTTCTAATAATTGTGTTAAATTTTAGTTAAATCCACTTTTGGTTCAAGTTGTTAGGCAATCGAATGTATGTTTGACGCAGACCGCCAGAAATGTTGCCACAACGGGCACTCAGGGTGCCAGTGTTTATGAACCAGATTATTTAGAGGTAAATAGTTGTACTATTTAAAATTTTTAACCATATTCTGATCATATACTGAATTTTCCAGTCACTTAAACCAAAATTTCCTCAATATGAAACTTTAAATGTTCAAATCAAGGGCTATGACTATCCCATTTTGGAAAGCTATCAGAGGTATTTGCATAATGTGGCGGAATACTTGGATATCGATGTGGCTGATTGGTAAGAAATTTACGATATGGAAATATAATAAACAATGCCATCAAATATGATAATTATTGGAAAAAGCCTTATTTGTTAAGCGTTCGTAAACATAGTGCTACTCTTTGGGTCATTACGAAATACTTCCTTTAGTCCGGTACTCGATTTTTTTTATTTCTTAGCGTAAGAGCAAGCATTTGGCGAGGAACATAATTCATGTACAATTTGATATATACAGATGTGTAGGCCAATCGAATGCTGTACGTTGCTTAATCACTGCTGTTAGGCCAAAGTAGCATTGCAAAACAAAGTTAGACAGTTCTGGAATTTGTTTTTTTTTTGGGTGTCTAAGTTCAGACAACAACGGCTCTCTATAGACAGTAACATTTTTCAGTTCTTAACTATGCTCTGTTTGAGTTCTTATTACACTAATATATACACCATTCTAATTAAATGTGTATCATAGTAAAAGTTGATAATTCGTTTTTTTATGTTTTTTTGTATACTAGATATATCCTTTAGAACTTTCAGAACCACTTAGCGAATGTTGATATCTCTGAGAAACTTTCAAAATACCATTTCATCGCCCGTTATATTTTGCTTCAGATATGGTTTGATTTCGTTCCATTAAAATTTTTACTGTTAATTTATGTGGTACCCAAACATCGAGCATCTTTCAATTGGTTGACAACTGGTTATGACTGCCTAGTTCCGTAGTAACTTCCACTCTGCTTATGTGCCGGTGTTTCTAAAGTATTTTCAAAACATATGCTGCTGTTTTTCTGGTTACAACATCGTCTACGTAATCTATCACCTACATTTTCTATAATAGACAGTAATGTTCCGAATTTTCACTAGTTGTAAAACTTGATGCTCTGTAAAAAAAAATGGTAGCGCTTCTTTTTTCATAAACCGAACTATGTGATTATCATCTATAAATTAAATTTTTTTAAAGTTGTTTTATTACTATAAACTATCTTCAACTCTTTAAACCTCCCTCTCTCTCTTTCTAGCTATGCACTCCCGCCACAAAATATGAAAGTGCAGCGTCTAAAGCCCAATTCATTTGTTGTTGACTCCGAATACAACCTCAAGCTCTATGAACGTAATTTGCTGCTGCAGGATGTTAATGTTCCCCTCTACCCCATGTTTCTGCGTATAGCACAAGCTGCACTGCCGGAAGGTGTAGAACTTGCAGTTCAAGAGCATAGTGAAGAATTCGAGGAAAAACGTTACGTACCCGACAGAGATTTACTGGAACTTAAGGCTGAATTGGAAAAAATGCAAGATGCCAGGAAAAAGTAAAGTAAGGGTATAAATTGCATTGTTTTTATTTTGTTATAAGAAAAAATGTGTACAAAAAAAGCAAAGAATAAAATTCAATTAGAAAAAAATACATATATAAATAAAACATTTTGTTGTACTACCTATAAATAATAACACTAAAGAGTTATAACAATTTCGAGCTTAAATATTTAATAATAATACTATTTAGCAGCATATATAAATATGTGTTTAGGTATTGCATAACGCGTACTAAAACTTAAAAATAATTTGTAGTGTTGTGATATTATACAGATTTATTACTTAAAGCTTTATTGTTTGTTTTTTTTTAAGGGACGGTTCCTTTTTACTACATGGAAGACATGTTATATTTATTAGGGATGTTAGAAAATTAAATATTAATAGAGTTAGAGTATTACACAACACCAAAATGTACTACTTTTATTGCGTGTGCAGTGGTGCCATTTGCTGTTGTTGTTATATTGGAGGATGAGGAGGGTGGTGTGTTGTTGGTGGTTATTATTTTATTGTTGCTGACATTATTGTTAGTCTTGTTAGTTGCTGAATGTTGAAAATGATGTTGTTCGTCTTTGGGAGTTAATTTTATGGTTGATTGTCTATGGATTTCAGCTAAAAAATGTTATTGAATGTGTTAATATGGTTAGGAAGAATATCACTTAATGCTGACTACCTGCGGGTAATGGATTAAAATCTTTCAAGTAGTCATCGTTTGGATGACACAGAGGTAAACTGTCTTGCAATTCCTTTTTTGGATTGGTGAAATTGCGTGATGGTGGTCTGGCATAGCCGTTACGTTTCGACATTAATGATTTATCTTTTCGTGGTATTTCCTGTAAAGATATAATAGCCTTTAAATTGATAAAAGAAAAAATGTGAATTAACATCGATAACATCTTGTAGGTAAGATTCAGATTATCGATTATGTTGTGGAATATAAATAGCTAAAATTAATAAAATTTAATTATTTGAAATTAAAAAAAAATAATTTGATACCTAATTTTTTAGAATTTCGAAAAATAATAAAAAGTTTTGTCAAGTTTTGAATTAAATATGACGAGATTTAAATTACGGTTGATGTGTTTTTTCAAAAATCAAAAAAAAAATAAACAATTGTCAACTTAAATATAATTTGTCGAATTTTGAATTCAATTCGACGAGTTCTGAATTTCAATTGACGAGTTTTGTATTACTATTGCAGGGTTGTGAATTTCAATTGACGAATTTTCAATTTCAATTCATTTTTATCGACGAGTTTTGAATTTAATTTCTCGATTTGTCTAACTTTTTAAGTTCGAGAGGCTTCTCTTATCGAGGCATTTCATCTGCACACCTATAATATAATATTAAGATGTAAATCTTGTTGTATAGGAATACCAATAAGTAAACAAATAGAAAGAGATCCGTACGTATGGATCAAAATTAATAAAAATATAAGTTAAAGAGCCCGAAATTCAAAAATTATCTTTGAAATTCAAAATCGTTATTTGATAGTTAAAAATTGTATTTGAAATTTAAATTTTCTTTTTGATATTAAAACAATTTAAATTTAAAAATCAATAAGTTCATCAATTGACGTGTTTTGACGCTCAACTGATGAGTTTTGAATTTAAATTGACTAGTTTTGATTTACAATTGCTGAATTGTGAATTGCAATTGATGAGTTTTCAATTTCAATTAATTTTTAATTGACATGTTTTGAATTTCAGTTCATGTGTTCGATGCGCTACAAACTTATAGCAATTAGATCGGTACTATTGAAAACTATAGTAGCTAAAAGAGCGAACTGAAAATCCAATATATTGAAGTTTAAAGAAAACCCGCCCTTGAATTTTACATCTCCCCTAAAGTGTGCTTTTAAAAACCAAATACAGATAGCAGAACAGTTTAAAAGTATAATATCGTAGGATAAAAATAAGAAAGAAAGATATGTATTTGCCACTATTTATTGAAACACAAAATTATTCTTTCGAAAATGTATAATCAGTTTAAATAAAAATAGTCTAGAATAGAAATAAGAAAGAATGAGATTTTTATTGCCGCCCTTTTTTGTTGAAAACAAATACATTTGTTTTGATCATTTGTACACTTACCGGTACTACGGCAACTTGTACGGTATCGGAAAATTTAACTTTATTCTTTTCTCCATTGGCATGTTTGCTGCTGCCCTCTTTTGCGTTGCCATTGTGCGGACCGTTGGTTCCACTTAAGACTGAAGCATTGCTGCCATTATGTGTTGCCGAACCATTAGATAGAATGGATGCTGTGGGTTTTTTACTTAGCAATACTTTTTGATATTCTTCGTTTGATATGCTGTGTGCTGCTAATGACGTTGTGGCCGTTGATGGTATTGTGCCCGACACCAGGGGATGTTGAAAATATTTCGGTTGGTACATAGCAACGGGGACTACAGGCAACGATTGGGGCGTTACGTAGTTCCGCTGCTGCAAAGGTGGCGCAGCTGTTGCTGTTGTATGCGAGGAGGAGTTGTTGTCAGCTATCAGTATGGGTGAGGCGAGATGTAAATATGATGATGGGCCAGCAAGTGGATTTGTGACATTGTTATTTATGCTATTGATGTTGGATATGGCTAAGGAGTTGTTGGCGTTTTTGTGCAGTCCATTGCTAGAGTTGTAATGCGGTACAAATGCCGATTTCAAAGGTGGGTTTTTTAGCGATACGCCCAAATCCGACCATTGCGGTGTGGTAGAACTTAACCCAATAGTATTATGTTGGGTTTTCATGGTTAAGTTAGCCAAATTACTACTTGAAGAGTTTGACTTTGTTGTGGAATTTAGTTTGGTTTGTTTTTTCGCGGGCACTGGAGGTGGTGGAGGTCTACTTCTATCCTGCTGAGCAGTAGAACTTTCTGTACGCAATTCAGGTTTTGGTATATTTATCTTTATCATCTCAGCACTGAATACTTTTGACTTAAAAGAGGGTAAAGGTGGCACATAATGTTTAAGGAATTTTTGATGTTGTTGCTGCTGTTGTTGTAGTTTACTGCGCGCAATAGTTGTGTCGGATACTGTAGATTGAGAACATGCGGATTCAGAGCGAAACTCACTGACTGTGCTCATATTACAATTGACCACATCATCTTCGTGCAATATAGCCGCAGCCTGACTAAAACACGCCGCCGAAAATTCTATTAAATTTGGATCGGATTTAGTAATATTAAACAAATCCATAAACAGGTCGTAATCTTCTATATCCTGGGCTATTTCAAAGGCTTCGGCAAACAAATTTCGCCTGTAACAAAATAAACAACTACATTAAGAAACAAATTTGCTAGAGGTATATATAGATCCCTTACCTGAGTAGGAAAAAGAAAAATCTTCTCTTTAAATCGAATACCTGATCACTAAATTCATCTTTGGTCTCTTCGGTAAGAGAATCAGAGAATGTTTTTAAAGCCTTCGCCATAAGTTCTATGCGCGCTCGTTTATGATCGCCTCGGTAGAAGACATAATTTGCTATTTTATGCAGTGATATCAGACACATTGCTCCATATGTTTCCCAATTTAAAGCATTTAAAAGATTGACTGCCTTTTCCAGTTGATTTAAAGCCAAATACTTATCCAGCACAACATCGGCTGTTAAGCCAGAATTGTGGATATCGCCTTGCATACCAGCACCGGCGAAAAATCTCAAGCAACCTATGGGACCTTGGTCGTATAGAAGCAACAGAAAACAATCAGTCGTAGCATAAGTATGCGAATAATTTTTTAGCTCAGGCTTTTTGCTAAATGACATTTGTAATAGTGTAGGTTGCGCAGAAAAGTAATGGGATAAATCGAGTAGATTGGAAGGTGTAACGTCTTCGCTTTGTAGCTGATTGCCGATGGGGGTTAAAGCCAAATCAAAACACTGGAACTGTGATCTGGTATTGGCGATCATTATTAAACTGGAATCGCTGTGCCAAGAACATTGGATGGGAATCTAAGGAGAATAGAGGAATGTATAAGATATCTATCAATATTTATTGCTTGTAATTCCAAACTCACAATGTCAATTTGTGTCACACATTTGGTGGTTTGTAACACTAAATCATGCAGGCATATATTACGATCCACACTACCCAGAAATAGTTTCTCCTGGTCTGGACTAAAGGAAAAACAGGTGATTTGTGTGCCCATAGGTATTGATGACAAAGGACTTCGTTGCATTTTCCCCACTGCTATTTCATACGAGCACACCTCCGCAGAAATGTCTCCTTTACGGGAAATTTTCTGTTCCAATGTTAAAATCTGTTTCTCTGTAGAACGTAGAAAATCCACACATAATGGATCATTTTCAGACCAACAATAAGCAAAGAAATCCAATTGATTCCTATGAGAAAAATATAAAGATCCAATATAATTGATTATTTCGGCAAGGTTATTTATTACTTAAATACCCTTTTAATTTGAAAACATGTATATTGGCTCGATCCTGATCTCGAATGGTTGGTCGCCAGGGAAATACTTCATTCTGTGAGGACTTTGTCCATATAACAAACATATCGTGGGTACTGTTCACACTTATCCGTCGTGGCAGTTTCCTTTCTGCTGTGCCCGGTATAATGGCATGAAATATTTTCGGTTCCATATTTGATATTTTCTCAGGGCCTTGTGCTCGCGTATTGGGTTTTTGTAAATGTACGACGGTCACCTGATTGGTGTTGTAAGCCAAAACAATGTGAGTATTTGTAAAAAATGCTGTAAGCAAATAAAAATGGAGGTGATGAGAGTGTTAAAATTTTTAAAAAAATAATTTCGGCCACAAGGCTTAAAATTACAATCATGTATATAAATAAAGATAAAAAAAACTCGATGTCCCTATGACATATGTATGTAAGTTTGGTACAAATATTTTTCTTGTAGTATTTGTGGGAAAACTCGAAATGTTTTTTGTTAAATGCTATTTTTATATATTCCTGTTATTGTTTAAAAGAAAACTTTTAGGTGTAAAATAAAGTGAGAAGGTTATGAAGGGGTTAATCTGCTTACGGACGATGGTCCAAACCGCTACAGCTAGATTTGCAAAGTTTGGATGGAGTTGCTTCTTACAGTTTTTGCGAAATTTAAGAAAAAGGTTTTTTAAAAATTGTACGTTAGGGGTAAAAAGGGACAAATGTGATACAAACACCCAGACCAAACGGCAAAAGTTACAGTCACATTAATTTAAGTATCCGTTCATCTTATAAAGTAGCTGTACGATAAGAAAATATATTTTGTAATTCGTACTTTTAGGGACAAAAAAGACAAAAATTGTATTATAAGCTAAAGCAAACAGCTAAAGTTATTATTAAAAAAAATTGGGATTCTCAAACTGATATGTAAAATAAAGCTAATACCATCGGTTAGACTAAATGGATAAAGCGAGAATTTTGAAAATTAATTTCTGTATGTCGAATTACCAATTTGAAAAATCGTATTTTAAGGCTGGTATTGTGTTCAATGTTTCGTAAGAAATATTGTCAAATCCCATTCAAATTATTTAGCTTCAAAATAAATGTGGAATAATGTTAAAGAATCAGTACTAAGTGATTCACACGAAAGGTTCTAAATGTTCCCCGCTTGTATCATTACCCAGGATTCTTTACTAGACCTACACTAGCAGACTAGTCTGTGGGATATAATGTGTGCCCAGACTTATCCCTCAGTTTAGTGTGTATTCGTATTCGAATTGAGCAGACTTGTCTGTAAAAAATGTTGATTTTGATTTTCCTATATCTGGGCAGTCATGTTTGTAATGTAGTGGTAGAAAGTTACTGACTGTTACTAACTTGGGAGTGACAAGAAACGATGGTCCTAGACCAAGTATTCCCCGTGCATTGACTTTTGAGCAAGCGCCTAAAAGTTAGCTAGAATTATAAGTCGGCTTAAGAAAGTAGGCAAAAACTGCAAAAGCATGGTTGCACCGTGTGATTGGATGCGCAGATAGCATCCCTATCACCAATCTAGGAGACGAGGGATAGAAACCCACATCTTCGGGAATCAAATTGCTTACGAATCATTAATGACGCCCTACACTCAATTGTTGGCTTACAGAAGACAGATTTATAATCGACGAAAAGTTGGTATGTGTGGATCTCTTTTTCATGCGTCCTTTTCCAGGATTTGTTGTAGTGGTTGTTGTTGTTGTGATAATTATTTATACCGATTTTCAATTTATCGGCACTCGATCGGGCATATAATCCGATTATCATACGATCATTGTTGGCAACTCTGTTCGTTCCTTTGTAGATAACAAGGTTTGTGTCAAGGATTGTTAGGTGTTGTTGTTGTTATGTTGATAAATCATTTTCCTTTTTCCTTGGTCCTTGTGCAATCTGGATTTTTGTAGTGGAAGCATCTAGGATGAGTTTTGTTGGCTGAAGAAAAGTATTTTTTTTCATCGATGTTGATATTGGCCAGTGCCCCGGCTTCCACTGAGCTATCGAAGGCCACATTTGTGTAGTGCCGTAGTGTAACTATCTGCTTAGTTGTTGATTTATTATGCCTAAAGACAAACAGATAATGTCCAATTAATTTCGATAACTCGATGGGAATTAGTAACCCTGCAGTAGTTGGTGATCGTCTTTTCAAAGATAGGACAACTCGCTGCCACCGGTCTTGAAAATCTCTGCCGGCAGTCCGTTGACACTGGCTAATTTGTTGTTTTTTTAGTCGTGACATTGCTAAGCTCGGTGTGGCTAGATGGTGGGTGTCATAGCAAGGAGATCGGTGTAATATTTCATCTGCATTAAATAATCGTCAATCGTTAAATTAAATAATTTCTGTACTAGTCCCTTATTAGTACAAACACGGTTATTCTCCCTAAGCCCAGGACTTCTCTATATTAAATAAGGCAGTTGTTTATATGTAAGGATAACTTTTTTACTAACTAAGGAAAACTAGTATGGAGCAAATACCACTAAAATATCACTAGAGGCAAAAAAAATATACTTTTCCTCTTATTATTGAAGACAAAGTTTGTTTCTTAAGTCTTTGGTTTACTCCGGCAGGAATTGAAAAAAGGCTAACTATAATTAAAACAAATGAAATGTTAAAAAGGAAAGGAAAAACGGCTCTAAATGTCAAAATTGGAGGTAAGCCCATAACTAAAAAACATTGAGAAAAGAATTTCTAATTAGACATAATTTTTGATGAATTATAACAAATACTATATTTTCTTTTGCAATATTGTTCGATTATTGCTTTTTTTGAAAGAAACGTCCCAAAATGGTTAAACACATATATTTCCTACTCAATCCTTTTAAAATTAATCTAAAATTGCGTCAATAGAAGAAAACAAACAGTGTAGGCTCGCTACCAAATTAATAACAACCCTATTAATAGTTAACAAATTTCTCCATCCAATATAAAAAAATGCGATAAGGTACAATTATTTAAATGAAAACGTTGTCAGTCATTTAAATAGACCATAGAAACAACAACATGTTAGATAACACAGTAGCACATTTTCCTACTTCAAGCTCTTGATCCAATTGAAACCCACAAAATCTGAAAGCTTATGATAGTAGAAGAAAACCCCTAACTGGGTTTTGAATTATTAGCTAAGGTTTTCTTTTAATTAATTTTTGAAGTTTTCGACTGAGATGAAGATTTTAGTAGTCTATATCTCGTGAACTATTCCAAATATAGCTTTTCTCTCTTCAGCAAATTGTTAGCTTTTAATCAGATCTAAAAATTTTGCCTTGAGATAAAATCAAGAAAACAACATCTTACTCAAAACAGCAAAACTGTACAGAAATCACTTTCAATTGTACGTTTATCGAAATTTAAAATGCTATGCTTTTTAAAATAAAATAGATACAAAATAGAAATAAATCAAAAAACAATAAAAATCTATGATGAAATATTACGATTTTTTTACATTTTTGTTGTTTTGAGTGAGATTATGTTGTGTTTTAATTAAGAGCTAATTAAGAGCTGATTAAGAGCTAAAATTTTACCAAAGAGAGACATCATAATTTTGAATAGTTCACGAGATATAGCCTTATGAATCAGTATATGATTTTTGAACTTTTAAAAATGAATAATAAAAAAACCTTAGCTAATAATTCAAAACCCAGCAAGGGGTTTTCTTCTACCATCATAAGCTTTCAGATTTTGGCGGTCTCAATTGGTTCAAGTTTTACTGCTGCACTGTGTAATCAATCTAAGTATGCCAGGTATGACTGCTGTGAGTTTTACAGGTCAAAACTGAACACATATTTTCAAAAACTTTTTTCATTACATGAAATCTTAAATACATAATTGCACAAATAACAAATTATCATTTATACATGATACACTATTCGTTACTGCTGTTGTCCTAACTGTCTGGGGAACACAACATGAAACTGAGAGAACGCCTATTCCACTGCACAAGAAAATTAGCTATTTTTGTCGCCAATTTCTTTTGCACTTGACTTCTAAAAAGATTAATTCGCTTCTTAACACATAGTCACATACTGCGGTAACAGCGTAAACTTTGTGACAATGCAGAAGTGCTGCAAATATTACAAGCATCTACCTAAACCACACAGAACATATTCGCGACACAATAAAGAAACCCATACCGCAGTTGATGTTATGCCACTGATATTCAAATGATAATTATAAATTATGACAGACTAGGTCACTAGTTACTTCCGTTCAAATTAATTTTTAACTTACCATCAGATACAGTGTCAGCTGCCAACTTTCCAACCAAATACTTTTCATACACCATCCTTAGTATGTCACCCGTGAAAACATCAATGCAAATGTGAGCTATAATACCATTGGCAAAGAGCAGCAACACATGCGAAGCTTCGGCCCAGTGTATGTGTACCACTTTATGGGTGCGTATTAGATCCTCCAAACGCTTCAAATTGTCCTTAAGACGTCCTACAGACTTGCGTGACTTCTTTAGTACCGCTACACCATTGCGTCGTTCGATATAGTCCCTTTTTGCTTCGGCGTACACATCGGTGGAGGGAATATTTTGTAGTTCCCGATTGCGTGTATAACGAAAGGCTCCAAAGTCAGTGTGCTTGATGCGGACATCCTCTCGAGTTGTCCAAAAATGACACTCACTTAATAACGTTAACATGTTTCCAAGTTGTTTTGTGAGGGAACACGGAGGTAGGCAGATCAAAAATGTGTGTTCGCTAGCACTTTTGTGCGGATTTTCATAATTTCTTCACTTTTAGTGGTGCAGTGTTTAATTTATTCTATGCAACGGTTCTTCTTATTACATTTTCATAATTGTTTTCCACACAACATGCAAACACTTGGCTCAATGACGACTCTCTACTTCCCCGCTACGTCTTACACACACTTTCAAGAGTTTTCCCACTGGATAAAGAGGCGAACGCGGCGACGAAGAGGCTGGCAATCAAAGGCGAACAACACAGCACACGACACTTCGCCAGCACCTGCAGTGGTGGTGGCGTTTAGTGGGAATCTCGGTGGAGAAACCAACAAAAAGCCCTACAAGTGTTTTATTTTGTTTTATTACAAGCAGCTGTTAGAAGACGAAGAAAACAGCAAGTGCATCCAATCACAAAGAGATTCGGAGATTCACAGAAGACTTGCAATCACTACACTTCACTCCCCGTGCAAAAAGTAAAGTAATAACTTTACAAATGGTCCGTTGATTATGCGCATTGGAATTTCTTTTTGTGATCTTTCTTCCTCTGGCGACGGTGTTTGTGTGTGTGTGCGTTTAGTTGTTGTTTTTGCTGCTGTATTTATTCATTAATCACTTAGCAGAAAAATTGATTAGCTTTTTTATGGATTTTACGACAAATTCATTAAATTTCACTAGCTTTACATCATATTTAAACGTTTTGACTATTTAAACTATAACTAATTATTGCGGAGAAAATTGCACTTAATGGTTTTTTTTTCTTTATTTTTCTCTTGTTCAATAACAACACTCCATCCCACGAAATGGACCAACATAAAAATACTGATCAACAGGTTTCAGTGTTGCCAGTTGGCAATTGATGAACAATGTCGGCAATGCCAGACTATATGGATAGCACAGTTTAGTATTGAGAATTGCCAGTAAGAAACGGAAATCAAATGTTTTCACTTTGATGATTTTAGATTTAAATTGCGTTATAACTGAAACTATTTTTATATGTATGTTATTAAAACAACGACAGTTTCGGGGTTTGACTTGACAATTGGTCTCATAAGTATTTAATTAAAAAATAATAATCAATATGAAAATACCAATCTCTTGGTAAAATAAAAAAGAGAAATGCTAAAAAGTAAATATTGCTTTGTAGGCTGAAGTCCACGATGCGCTAATACTTTTAACTAATTGGAATACTCATTTATTAATATTTTGGCAAAAATTTAAATTTTTTGTCCGTTCATGTGTTTGTCATTTTTTCCGATAAATGTAAACAAACAACGAAAATGGAGGTTGCCGGATCAACATTACTGAGAAAAGTCGCTTGAATTCAGCTGTTTCTGAGTACAACTCAGTGCATTTTTCGGCATATATCAAGGCTGCAAAAATATGCTAACATCTTTTCAACAACACAATAAATACTACATCATAAAAATAAATGAAATGAAATAAATGTAAATATTTTAGCATATTGGCCGCATTTTTCAAAAATGCGGAATAATGCGAAATATGCTAAATGAGTTGCGGTATAAAAATACTATTAATGGCTTTGAAACCTGAGCTGGCAAAGTTAAGTGTTGTGCATAGATGCAGTCAATAAAACATATTAAAGTTCCCAGGAATCTAGGAGTGCCTGATAAGCAGTAGGACCCAGTTAATTTTAAGTCTCCCTTGTAATAAAAACCATTAAAAAAATCAATATTTTTGTACAGCATAACAGTGTATAAAATTTTTTTTAATTTGCACTATTTTAAAATATATAATTTTTAACAATATATAATTTTATTTTTAATAACTTTATTTTATTTATTGTTATTTTACAAAATTTTTGAAAATGTTTTTTTTTTAATTTCACTGTTTTTCTGTAATTCTTTATTCGATAATTCTGTTAGTTACCGAGTTTTATATTAATACCACCGTATTATTTAAACAAACAACAAAATGTTGTTTTAATTTTATCCTCCGATAAACAATACAGTTATTCAAAAAAAGTTCGATACACGTGATCCTTGTCCGTTATTTTGAATTTGTCGTTAATTCAAAACTATAAAAAAATTCTGCTCTCGATATAGCTAATTTGGTGTATTGTTTCAATTTAAAAACAAATTGATAATAAAAATATTTTTTGGCGTACAGTTATCAAAAAAGGTCGATACGCGTGATCATTGTCCGTTATTTTGAATTGGTAGTTAACTCAAAACTATAAAAACTTTCTGATCTCGATAGCTAACTTGGTGTATTGTTTCAATTTAATAACGAATTGATAATAAAAATATGTTTTCGCGTTATTTTAACCTTTTCTATAAAAACAAATGACAAAATCAACATTTTCTAAAATTTTTTTGTAGCCAGCCTAATTTTTGGTTTTTGGATTACTCAAATTTAATATTATTTATTTTAATCCGCTCCCCACCATTGTTAATCTTGACATTTTTTTAATTTCGATTTCTATCACCCCATTCTTTTATATAAGTACATAAATGCAACACCTGTTAATCACAAAGTAATGAGAACATCAAATGCTCTGGCAACTCTAATAACATTACCCCGTTATCAGCTGTTTAATCCCCTCTATTTTGTTTTGATAAATTTACATTCAGTGATAGCGGCGGAACAATTGTAATTGGAAAAATATTTCATTACCAAAATATGCCAACAGTATGAATAATAATAATCCGAATATTATTTTCAACCCACTTATTAGTGCGATACAAAAAGTTGTTCTTTACGAAACTCGAACGGTAAGATGGAATGAGTTGTGTGAAAATCTACAATTACTATACTTTGTGCTTTACAGCGTTTGTATCTGGTGGGCAGCAACAATAGGGAAACTCGATTTCGCCTACTTACCATCGATAGAACCCAGCAGGATAGCTTGATCATCGATGAGAATCCAAATGAGTTCAATGCTTTGGAAATACGCCGCTTTGTGGGCTCCTTGGGCGGATCGCCAAAAGTCATGTCGGCTTATGGTGTCTTGGGGTTTGTGCGTTTTCTTGAGGGCTACTATTTAATACTGGTGACTAAGCGCAAATGCTGTGCCCACTTGGGCATGCATTTGATCTACACTATCAAGGACACAGTGATGGTTAAGGTGCATGAACCGTCTACGTCTCTGAGGACACCGCACCCATACGAGGAACGTTATAGGAAAATGTTTCAAATTATTGATTTGCGTAGTAACTTCTACTTTTCATATTCGTACGATCTAACGCGCACCTTGCAATACAACATGTCGGCTCCTCGGTATGTGGGACCCAATGTGGACATTGAAGAGGATGAACCTTTGCCCGAATGGGATTCTTTGACGAACAATGTACAGAAGGCAGACGAGAGAGTGGATTATGCATTCCGCAGTTGCTCGCGTAAACGTTTCGTCTGGAATACATTTCTGTTGGAGCCTATGAAGTGCATAATGCTCAGAGATTGGTTGTTGGAAGTGACCCATGGCTATGTAAGCCAGTCGTGCATTAGCGTATTTGGCCGGAGGGTTAATGTCTGCTTAATTGCTAGAAGAAGCACTAGGTTCGCGGGAACGCGTTTTTTAAAGCGCGGCGCCAATTTTCGAGGCGATGTGGCCAATGAAGTTGAAACTGAACAAATTGTCAGCGATGGCCACAATATGTGTTCTTTTACACAAATGAGAGGATCGGTTCCATCGCACTGGTCTCAGGATATCAGTAAAATGGTGCCGAAACCTCCTATTCAATTGGACATCTCGGATCCCTATGCCCAAACTTCAGCCAGACATTTTGAGCGTTTGCTCTTTCATTATGGTTCGCCTATAATTATACTCAACTTGGTGAAAAAGCGAGAGAAGAGGCAACATGAGAATATAATAGCCCGAGAGTTGGTCAATTCCATCCGTTACTTGAATCAGTTTTTGCCTCCCCATCATCGCATGAAGTACATACACTTTGATATGGCACGCAAAAGCCGTGGCGGTGGTAATGTCATGGAAATGTTGGCCGACATTGCAGAGTCTGTGGTCCAACAAACCGGAATGTTTTTCAAAGCTCGTGGCTCTCCGTTAACATTTCAAACGGGCATAGTGCGCACAAACTGTGTAGATTGTCTGGATCGCACCAACACGGCTCAATTTGCCATCGGAAAATGTGCTCTTGGTCATCAGCTGGAACGTTTGGGTTTAATAAAATCTCCCAATTTGGAATTCGATTCTGATTGTGTGACCATGTTGGAAAATCTGTATGAATTACATGGTGACACATTGGCTCTACAGTACGGCGGTTCTCAGTTGGTGCATCGCATAAAAACTTATCGTAAAACTGCCGCCTGGGCTTCACAGGGCAACGACATCATGCAGACGTTAAGTCGTTATTATAGTAACACCTTCAACGACACAGAAAAGCAGCACAGTATTAATTTATTCTTGGGTTATTATATACCAAGTAAAAGTCATTCAAAGCGTAAGTATGATTGACTCTTTTTTAAGTTATTATACTTTGGGACTGCTTATTTTATTTTTGCTTTCAGAGAATCAACCGATATGGGAATTGCAATCTGATTACTACATGCATAATGCATACAAGACACTATCTCCGAGTGATGAGACGCGTCTTATAACAGATTGGGTGCGTACAAAAATACGCAAATGTTTACCATTCTCCTGTTCAGATGCCACTAAAATCGTAAAGGAACTGTTTCGCGTTCATACTAAAGATCTAGAAATGATTGATGGCTATTCTAACTATCATCAATCCTTCAAGTGGACAGAGTTGAACGAACATATATCCTACGAAATCAGTCAATTGGCCATCCGTCATAGGACCACATTTCGCACCAACTACTCTCCATTCCAACGACAAACGCAAGAACGTAAAAAACAGAAAAATCCCTCACTCACAGGTCAAAGTTCGACAAGTTCTGTAGCGAGCAATGATTCGGGTTCATCATCTGAAGGTTCTGATACATCTACAGACGAGGATTTCAGTGCCAGTCTATCGTTAAAGGAACAAAATCAAAAACAAATCCAGCATAAAGAGGCAGGCTTAACTTTAGAGAGTTTGTTGCCGCCTATGGAGGAAGTTTACGGCTGCAGGGTTGGCAATCCTTCAAAACAGAATATGGATATTTATAAACGTTATGTACAAGTGTCTAAACTTACTACAAACTCAGTCGTAGCTCAGCAGAACTCAATGACATCTCCTTCTTCGTCAGGCGCTGCTAATGTCTCTCAGCCGACACGTATTTTATCGGGAATTCAATTGAAACCTATGAGTGATTATGGCACCGATTCATATTTATCGGTTAAGCCACCCGTGGTGAGTGCGGAGAGTCAACGTATATATGAGGAATACTGTAAAAGCCCCCGAAATTTTACCGCTGTCCCCGAATTGGATGAATTCGACAAGCTTTATCGTTATGTTTTAATGCTTTAAATGTGTTTCAATTAGCGACTCTTCTTTATTTAAATAGATTTTGTAAAAATTGTATTATGTACTTTGTTTTAATATTTGTATTTAATTTAAACAGATTATAAATTACTTTAAATAAAATGCTTCTTTTTATTACAAAAACAAAAGAATAACAAATTGTTGAACAACATAATAAGAATAGTTTTCGAAAACAATTAACTAACTTTTAAGATGCCTAAAAGTTTATTATAAAATATGGAATTAAAATAAAAGCCTAAAAAGACTCATTTGTCAAAATCATCTAGGTTGACTTTCTGCTCCTTTACTAGTTGTAGAAGTTGAAGGCTTATCTCTGTCCTCAGCAGTGCTCTGTCTAGCCGCTTTCTCCATTTGTTGGAAATGCATTGGATTGTAGCCCGGACCACCACTCATAGGAAATGCACTACGCTTCACCTCGGTTGGTTTATACACCCCACCAAATTCTTGTGTCAACATATATTGCTCTTGCTCGGGATAATCATGTTCACAATGATGTTCTCCACAAATTTTACATTCGTAAATGTTTGGGCGCAAAGTGGCTTGAAAACGCTGGAATGACATTTGAAACAACTCGTACTTTGATAACTCGAAAAACTTATAAAGGATATTTTACCCACCTCTCGCAAATCATGTCCTTGTGCTCTATACAAATTTACCAAGGCATATCCTGGTATACACACCAATGAAAATGAAGCAAACATCCAACCAATGCCGTAAGCCCAATTGGGGTATGTATAACGACCGTTATGATAGGTCGGTTCCTTGTAATTTATCAAGCTCAAAATCCAAATCGCCTAAATGTGTATGAATGTAAAATATTGTTTTGGTTGAGTTTAATTAAAAACTTACAAAAAGCAAACAAGGTCCAAAAAATATCCAACAGGATTTCAGGTATAAAGAGGGAGCTTTGCCAGTCATTTGTTTGACGTTCTTCGATAGTCTGCCGGTGCCATAAAACCAAGCTATAGCAATCATTTGGCAAAATGCCAAAATCATTATGGTGACAGAGGCAGCATAGTGATCCATGAGTTGGAAGAAATAAATGCCTCCCTGAAATGTGAAAAATGAGAAAATCAATGTGTTATAGACAAAATAGATATCAATAATAATAAAGAAGGTTTAAAAGTGGAAAACATTTTTAAAACAATGATAAACAGATACAAGTGTTCAGAGAATAAGCGAGCGTACCAAAAGCTGAGTGGAAATTTATTCGACTTCCCCAGTGTTAACTAACATGTAATTTGTAACAAAAACAGAGATTAACAGCCATGTTCTGGAATACAATTCAGTTTAAAAACAGAGCAAAATCTATAAAAAGGCTACTTCCAAAGTAAAAGGATATACCTTTTTTATCCGATTTGCTCGGTTTTTCAAACCGAATTGTTTTCCAGAACATGGCTGTTAAGTTCGTCTATGAAGTCTATATCTATATCTCACCTGTATTAAATTTGGTAGTCCAAAAAGGAATGATACAACAGAAACTATTAATACTACAATCTCGTGATAACCTAAGTGTCTCTTAATCCAATTCGGGAAACCATCCTGTATCGAAGTAACCACAACCTCAACAATGGCAAACTGTACATAAATAGAAGTAATTAAAATGTATTTTAATAATCAATCCAGCCGATAACTACTCACCTGTGAGTTCAAACCTAAACATAATAACATAAAAAAGAACATTACCGCCCACAACTGAGCATATGGCATTTTAGCCATGACCTGTGGATAAACAACAAATATCAAGCCCGGGCCATCACCAATCACACTCTTGACATCGGTATTCTGTTCCAGTGCTAAATTTCCTATGGTCGCAAATGCAAAGACACCCACCAGTAGGCTGGTCAAGACATTGACCACACTCACGGCTACAGTGTCACGTAATATATTGTTGTTGTACTTGTTGTAGCTGGCAAATGAAATCATCGAACCAAAAGTTATGCCCAGCGAGTTGAAATTCTGAGAAGCAGCGTTGATCCAAACATTGGCGTCCTTTAGTTGTGACCAATCGGGTCGGAAGAAGTAACGTAAACCATCATCGGCTCCTTCCAAAGTAACCGCACGGCCCATGAGTATAATGATTAGAACAAAGGGGAATGTGGCGGTGAAGTAGCGTACCTATTGAAAATCGTATAGTTTGAGATGCAAACAATATAATCAATATTACAAAAAAATTTCAATACTTTAGCTGATGATTTAATGGACTTCCAGGTGGCAAAGTATACCATCAACCAGGCACAGATTAAGCAGGCAAACAATTCCCAACGCATTTGACCGGGATACTCAATGCCAGGACTTATTTGTAATACTTTGTTCCTGCACAAAAAACAGTTAACGGTTACAAATTAAAATAAAATTTGTTAAAAAATTATGGCAACTTTACTCAAAAAATTCCTCAGAAGGAGTCCTTGAATTGGCAGGTGATGTAGCATTGTCTCGTTGTGGCTCCCAACAATCGGGTGTATTCCATCTACAGTGATAAGTTCGTACAATGTGATTAAGATTTTAAAAATTATGTAATATTTATAAAATCATTGAAGGATAATAAGTATCCTTAAAAAATTCCTTTTCTTACCGATTATTACAATCTATCCATGGCATATCGGTTTTGAAAGCAGTGAAGAAGTAGTAAATTGAATAACCAATGATGACACTGTAGTACGTGGACATTAGGAATGATACCACTACACTTGCTAAGCCAGCACCTGAAATGAAGAAGGACGAAATTTTTTGTTACTAAAAAAGCAATAAATACTTTGAACAGATTATTATTTTAACAAAAATTTATTTCTGAATATTTGATGTGAGCAATTTGAAATACGCAATGAGCAAAAGACATTTTTATGTATTTTCCTTAAAACACCAACAAATCCCTAGAAAGACAATACAAACTTATAAATGGAATATCTCTTAATACTGACCTAATTTTTTAAAATGAAGTGTACCACTGCGTTGTACGTCGTAAAATTAAGTTGGTGTGTCTTGTTATTTCTCTGTGTCTTTTTGACGTATTTACAGTGTAATTTAACTGACTTACTTCAATTCGGCAAACTTATTGTAGAGTCTTGAAGGAACATTACTTTTTGGACCTTAGCTACATAGTCTTTACGCGGGGGTATGTTAGGAAAGGATCATAAAGCGTATAGGAATCCGAGGAGAACTAATTGCACTAGTTTTCGTGACCAAATAACTGCCACTGTTGGTACTTTATTATGTATGTCGTAGTCATACGTCGAATCTTTGTCGTTTTTTAAATATGGTATCGCTGATGTCGTTAGTGAGACTGTAATACGACATGTCCTTGCTCCATCCATGTTCTTTTTCATCGGATGATGAAAAATTCTCCATACTAAACATTTCTGTTATTTACTACTAATTTTATTCAAATAAAAAAACGACCGAATATTGTCGAAAGTCGACTACAACATACGTAATTAAGGGGAATATCGAATCCAGTGCGGTGGAATTAATAGCTTGACACACTACAAAGGCTATTCAACAATGTGAGGAGAAGTATATCATAGAAAGACAGCTGAGTGAATAAGTTACTGTGAGTCCATACTCGGCGTTAGCGTTGCTGCTCATTCAGGAGGATCCTTTCTTAGGATCTGAAAGTATTAGGTTTTATTAGTAAAGCAGATGGGTCTTGAGCTGCTGGAACTCTTAATGGATACATACTTTTCTGGCTGATTGGGTACAAATAATGCGGCGGGTATTTTTTAACCGTCCTACCTCAATTAATTATACGGACATGGTAGTTGTGGATTAAATAGTGAATGAGAAAAAAAGGGAATAGGCTATGGGTAACATTAAGAACTATTTACCCAAGGTCTTAAGGAGGGGTTTATACCCAAAGCGCTTAGCTTCTTAAAAAGACTAAGACAACAAATGACTTACTGCAGTGATAAATGTTAAAAAAAAATTACTGTTACACAATTGGAATTTTTGACAATATCGTTATATTGTGGTACAACAAAAGTACTTTTCGGTACAATCAATTAACTTTTTGGTATAATAAATTTTACTATTTGGTGCAAAAACTTGTACTATTTGGTACAATAAAATGTACTACTTGGTACAATAACTGGTACTATGTGGTAAAATAAAATGTAATATTTAGTACAATTAAAATTTTGTTTTTGTACAATAAAAGTACTTTTTTGTACAATATATTTTACTATTTGGTAAAGTAAATTGGTCTTTTTGGTAAAATAAAAGAACATTTTTTTTGTACTTCTATTTAACAAAAGTACTTCTTGGTACAATAAAAGTACTCTTTGGTGCAATAAATTTTACTATTTTGTACAGTAAATTGTACTTTTTGGTACAATAAAATTACTCTTTGGTACAAAACTTCGATGGATGGACCAGGTTGAAGAGCTGTTATTTAAGCTTGGAGTGGCGAACTACCTACGGAGATCAAAAGACCGAAGCGCTTGGAATACTTTCTCTACGTGCGGCTGCTGATAGATATAGATAGATATTGATGTCTTGCCCACAGAATCAAAACAATCACATGTGTTGGAAAAATATGCTTGTAGCCGTTTTAAGAGAACTTATGCAGTGCTCTACTACAGAACAATCTGCTGTCTTTCATGCTTTTGGAGAGATTGATTGGCATGAACTAATATAAGGACAACCTTATCCCCTTCTATGGCTTCATGTTAAAAATTGGTTACTTAGACCCTTCAAGGACAATTTTTGCTCACCTTTTATGGCTTCAAGTTAAAAATTGGTTACTTAGATCCCTCAATAAAGACGTTGGGAAATTAATGCATATGCAGGTGAAGTAGTCATCATATTAGGTAAGAAATTTCTACCCACAATGTGTGATCTATTGCAAACAGAACTTGGAAAGTTGTTATGTTGAAACAAAGCCTGTGATTTACGGTTGAACATCAGCTGGCTTTGTTTTTATGCAGATATGAGATCAGAGACTTTAGGTCAGGGAAAGTTCTACCGTTGGAGGTGATCTGGAGCTGTCCTCCGAGTATCACAAGCCAATTTGGAAAAATGTTGGAGACTTAAATCAAGGATACAATGTGACTGTTTATTGCAATAGTTTGATCAATATTTACATATGGATGTCTGTTTGGCTGGGGAAAATTCTGAAGATGGTTTGCAAGTGTCAAAGTATGGCTTATTAGATCAATATATGTTTTTCTGCTCTCCAAATCTGCTTTTTCTTTAGGCTGCTTAATGAATGCAAAGAATTTCAAGCTGAAGTGTTGGCCATTCAAAAGGCCGCGAAGGCCACTATGTGACTTATAGTTCACACTAGCAGACGGATAAGTGTTTGTGTGAAAGGTGTGGTATAGGCTATCAATTAAACGTGGTGTAAATAAAAGCTGGTGAGGAACAATAAGGAGTCACTGAACAGACTAAAGTCTCCTAAAATTAACGTCCGAGTGTCCAGGGGCACAGTGAAACAGCAGTTGGAAACAAAACATCGGTTTCCAGGCTAAAGAATGCAATACACTGATCATGATCAAGCATGATTCACTGGATAATGTTAACCCACCTATTTGTTAGTGAAAGACTGGCTATGGAAAACAGCTAACAGATGTATAGAACTGACTGTGTGTGTCTGTAAAATCACGGTGTTCTAAATTGGAGAGGTTACTCATATGGTCTATGCATGTTCCACTTAAAACTACAATGTGGGACTGCAACCGGCCATCGCAATATCAGACAAGTGAAAGTGAAATGGGTTATACTGGATTACATATCGCTCATTTGGTGAAATTAATGTAGTATTATTGATGTAGAAATGTTCGTTATATCAAAAATTTCATATCAATATATCTTATACACTCAGCTTGAGAGCTATTTGATTTCCTTTATTCTCTGCAAGGTTGGAGTAAATTGAAAACATTAATCGCGTTTATCTGGGAATCTATTTTTTGAGTTATGCCGATCTTGCACCAAATGAGATCCCAGATGATAAAATATATTCTATGCTATTGTCCTGCTTTAGTCTGCAGGAAGCGGAGTTTCTAGAGAAGATAAGTTACTGTAGAGGAAATGAAAGTCTTTCATGGTAGACATAGATGGCTAACTAACAACCTAACGCGTTTGCAACGATCTCTTTATTTTATATTTCTTTTCTTCTTCTACTTCTACTTAAACTACTGTGCAGAATTAAAAACTAGTATGTTGTAAACCACATAGATGTCAAATTCGGTATAATGTGTGTGACCATTTTAAAAATCCCGCTGTGCAAAGTTTCAACGTAAAATGTTTAGTTAGCCACAGTTGCTAGTTTGATTTTTATAGATCATAAAAATTAATTCTTGTAAAATATTCTCATTACATTTATCATATACCTAATTATTAACATCAAACATGTCTTGCTAATTATCAACAACTTTAGTGTTAGAATTAACAATGTTAGCTATAAATTTACATTTACACTCATCATTAGTAGAAGAGAACAATTAGTCTAGACAAGACATCTTTAGAATTTTTGATATATTGTCATAATTAGAAGCGATAAAGAAACCGTTTTCGCTTTTGGTATAATTTACACAAATTGCAATCATAATTAGTAATGGCGATTATGAATGCGATTATAGAATGCAATTGTGATTATTGTATAACTAGCTCGTCATGCGTCCGGCGTTTGTGATCACATCACTTCCAGACTATATTTGTAGATCTAATTTGCAAAAAGTTATAAATATTTATAATATCGCATCGTAAGTGTGAAGTGACTAAAGCAGAGGGAGAGAGAGAGGTAGAAGGTTAAGATTCTTTAATCATTTCGTGCTTATTTAATTGAATGGAATATTAAGTCCAAGTCTGCATAGAGACATAGAACAATAAAACATTATTGTGTTAATTTATTCAAATAATTGTGATTCATATACAATATAGATAGTTAACCATAATATGACGGTGTTAATGCAGCTGTCAGGGGAGGGTGTGAGGTATATTTAAAACGGTGTCATAATTCATTTGGAATATATTTGCCACATTTAAAGCTTTAGCTGTCTTTGAGTTCCACATTTGAACTTATACCCTTCCCATGTTTTCCAAATTTATACATATATATGTATGTATATTGTACATTGTACAATGTATAAATGTTATCATTTAGATATTATTATTAGTTGTCATTGCATTTGCAAATTTAACGCCTACATATGGACATATTTGTTGTATTTTGTTTGCATCTAACTTGTACTGCATTTATTTCCTGGTTTATTGTAAATTTAAATTTATTTTGTGGTGTTGTTATTGCTACTGCTGTTGTATTTATTATATTCTATTGTTCGACAGCGGTTCTCCAAATACCTTTTAATATTGTTACAGTTTACTAATTAGCATATACTTGAGAGAATTGTTCGATGCTATTAATTAAATACATACTCGTAAAGTTGTGACGAGAGTAATATGCGAGGGTACATTTGAAAGTTTCTATGTTGTAAGTTGTAATTAGGTATAACTCTCAATCCGCTGTTAGAGTCTCAATCTCGCTGTTGTGTAACTGAGTACTTTTGACATTAAGTCCAAGTATACGTGGGAGAGTCCAAGAGGAAATTTGATGTCACTCAAACTCTTTTTTATTTGAATAAGAGACCATAGCCCGTGTAGAGATATACGTATGTTCCAACATCAAGAGGAGTGGACATAATCTATACGTCCAGTTTGGTTATTTGCAAGAATGAGATTATGAAGACAAAGACATATTAAGACTATTCGAATGCTGCTGTCTACAACATTAAGAATACTACCGATTAAATATATCGTCGATATCCCACAAAAAGGTGTCAAGTCCACTTTTTTGTGAAATGGTTTAAATGATGGAAAAGTGTTCCCCATGTTCCATTTATTTCATCTCAAAAATATCTTTCATTTGAATACCCACACCATCATAATAGGCTATGGGCACCTATTTTGAGCTTTGACATACCAAGACGAAGAGTATAATATACTTTTTTTATATCACTAAACTAAACGACGAATGTATTCATTTGAAATGTTTTTGTTGCAAAATTGTCAACGATAATCATGGATAAAAATTTGAAAGGACATTTTGTGCAAACATTTCTCCTGAAAAATTAAAACTTAAAACAAATAATAAAATACTAATATTGTCTTCTTTTATTTTCAAATTTTTGCCTAAAACTATCACAGTGGTATTTAAAGTACTACGTACTTTAACTAAGATTAATATCGTTATGAAAAAGTGCTCCATTTTATAAATTATTACTGTATATGTTAAATAATAAATGTTAACTTCTACTGAACTTACCCTTAAACAGTGGGCATAATTGCCCTAAAGCACCTATGGGACCTCTGCCTGTATATTGGCCAACAGACAATTCCATAAACAACAATGGTATACTGCATACAATTAGTATTATACAATACGGTACCAGAAAAACACCTGTTAAGAAGAAGAATACGAGATTAATGTTAAAAGTTGTAAATAAAGTGGAAAAGTGTAAGGTAACTTATTAAACTACAATATGCCAGTCGACGTATTATTAATACATCAGCATCTGTGTAATACGTATAAGTAATATAAATTAAATTCTCTCCATGTTAATCATATGTACACTGTTTCCTATTCAAACCTTACGAAAACAACAATTCAAATTTAAACATTCATAACTAAAATGTTATTTTTATTAACGTGTGTGCACTCATCGGAAGTCATAAAGTATAATAAATAAAAATAATAAATACATACAGCAATGAATATCATATCGGTCTTATGCTAAATGTTTGCGTACACTTGAGTTTTGAGTTTATTATTTAAGTGCTTTGTTTTGTATGTCATAAACAACAAAAAAAAAATTTTGTCTCTTGTGCGGCTTTTTGCATTTGATTGTGGTTTCAACAGATATCTACAATAATTACCGGATATTGTAGATAATCTGTTATATTTTTTCATAATTTTAAAGAAAGTGTGGCAAAAATGGTTGATATTCTTTTTGCAAATTGGCGAACGGTGTTTTTATTAATAGAAGGTTGTCGGTGTTAATTACATATCCTAAGATAAATAAGTGTACAGATGTACGAGGTATGCACACAGCATGTTCGTTAGTTTAGGTGGAAGTACCTGACAGTATCAAATTAATTGTTATTTTTAATAATTAATTCTTAATTTTTAATTTTTAATTTTTAATTTTTAATTTTTAATTTTTAATTTTTAATTTTTAATTTTTAATTTTTAATTTTTAATTTTTAATTTTTAATTTTTAATTTTTAATTTTCAATTTTTAATTTTTAATTTTTAATTTTTAATTTTTAATTTTTAATTTTTAATTTTTAATTTTTAATTTTTAATTTTTAATTTTTAATTTTTAATTTTTAATTTTTAATTTTTAATTTTTAATTTTTAATTTTTAATTTTTAATTTTTAATTTTTAATTTTTAATTTTTAATTTTTAATTTTTAATTTTTAATTTTTAATTTTTAATTTTTAATTTTTAATTTTTAATTTTTAATTTTTAATTTTTAATTTTTAATTTTTAATTTTTAATTTTTAATTTTTAATTTTTAATTTTTAATTTTTAATTTTTAATTTTTAATTTTTAATTTTTAATTTTTAATTTTTAATTTTTAATTTTTAATTTTTAATTTTTAATTTTTAATTTTTAATTTTTAATTTTTAATTTTTAATTTTGTAATTTGTAATTTTGTAATTTTGTAACTTGTAATTTTGTAATTTTGTAATTTTGTAATTTTGTAATTTTGTAATTTTGTAATTTTGTAATTTTGTAATTTTGTAATTTTGTAACTTTGTAATTTTGTAATTTTGTAATTTTGTAATTTTGTAATTTTGTAATTTTGTAATTTTGTAATTTTGTAATTTTGTAATTTTGTAATTTTGTAATTTTGTAATTTTGTAATTTTGTAATTTTGTAATTTTGTAATTTTGTAATTTTGTAATTTTGTAATTTTGTAATTTTGTAATTTTGTAATTTTGTAATTTTGTAATTTTGTAATTTTGTAATTTTGTAATTTTGTAATTTTGTAATTTTGTAATTTTGTAATTTTGTAATTTTGTAATTTTGTAATTTTGTAATTTTGTAATTTTGTAATTTTGTAATTTTGTAATTTTGTAATTTTGTAATTTTGTAATTTTGTAATTTTGTAATTTTGTAATTTTGTAATTTTGTAATTTTGTAATTTTGTAATTTTGTAATTTTGTAATTTTGTAATTTTGTAATTTTGTAATTTTGTAATTTTGTAATTTTGTAATTTTGTAATTTTGTAATTTTGTAATTTTGTAATTTTGTAATTTTGTAATTTTGTAATTTTGTAATTTTGTAATTTTGTAATTTTGTAATTTTGTAATTTTGTAATTTTGTAATTTTGTAATTTTGTAATTTTGTAATTTTGTAATTTTGTAATTTTGTAATTTTGTAATTTTGTAATTTTGTAATTTTGTAATTTTGTAATTTTGTAATTTTGTAATTTTGTAATTTTGTAATTTTGTAATTTTGTAATTTTGTAATTTTGTAATTTCTAATTTTTAATTTTAAATTTTTTTTTAATTTTTAATTTAATTGACATTAGTTTATATGTTTGTATCAGTTGAGTTCGGTTTATTATAACACCTATGTTGTTTATTTTTTTAAATTATCCTACATTTCACAACTACCCTCGTTACATACGTAAATAGTCTTTGTCTTATGAGACAATCAAATTTATCTTTTTCCGTTTTTAGCTTTTTTCTGCGCTTTTTGTTTTGCGCAAAAGGAAATCGGCATTTAAATACTTAAGGTATTTTGCAATTATTCACAGTTCGAATCTGCTAGGAAACGGGTTGTTTCGTCTCATAACATTAGATCTATCTTTATCTTTGATCACTTACCTCCTCCACTTTTGTAGCACATATAGGGAAAACGCCAAACATTACCCAAACCCACTGAGTAACCAATGCAAGCCAAAACAAATTGCATTTTATTGCCCCAGTGCTGTTGTCGTGGTTTCAAATTCGACGTTTCATCGGACATGTCCATGTAACTGTCATCATCGTCATCGTCGACGCCAGGTAGTCTGTTAGGGAGATATGATTAGAATGCATGCGATTATAATAAATTAATTCACTAGTAATTGATTAACTATAATCATCATCGGTTGATGAATGCAATAAGGTGTTCATAAAATTATCAGTGTGACTTAATTATTGCCATTACAGAAATATTTTGAATGTACTTTAATGTGATGGCATGTATGTGTGTAATATATCTATATATATAAAAGAGGATGTGTGTATGTATATATGTAACGTATGGACTCGAAAACGGCTGGACCGATTTTGATGAAATTTTCAGGGAATCTTCCGAATAACCCCGCGAGTAACATAGGCTACACATTGTTTGGATTTTTCTACATTTAGGGGGTGAAAATGGCAATATTCGATAATATGCAATAGCGAAGCATTGCCGGGCCCACTAGTAATTAATAATATACAATGGGATTAGGCAAATAGGGCGGGTTGTGGAAATAACAGCCTAACCTATGACATGAGGTAGTCACGGTTAATATAGTGGCAGAGCAGAAAATATAATGATTGAATAAAACTCCAATGTAGTATTAAGTGATACAGGTATATTTTTAATAAAAAAATATGTTTATTAGGTAATATTTATTATCATATAAACAAATCATTCTATAGATAAAGTTTTTAATACAATTTCTTTAACTATTGACATCATGATAAATTATGAGGTTTTTTGACTAGCTCCGCAAATTATCAATCATATCACGGACTTTGCGGTAGGTCAAAGTTTAAAGTCAACAATTAGCTGATCATCGAAATGTTCTCGCAGAGTTTAAGGAGCTGTGTGTATCAGGCCGTCTTTTTGAAACACAATGTCGTCAAGACCTCGGCCTTTAATAAGTCATATGTCATGTCACGGCTAAAACATGTGTCAAAATTTGACTTTATCTTATTCTTTTTTGTTAGTAAAATTATATAGGAATTTTCTAATTTGAGCCTTTCTGATTGTTATTCATTTGGGAATAACCGGAAAGTCTCTTTGGAGGTTCCCAAGCAGCTCACAACGTCCGAGAGATCAGGTATTCCCCGGGCAATGCCACTGAACATTCGTTTAGTGATAGCAAATGTAAGAAGGTGTAATGTTGAGTAACCTAAACGGCATGCTACCACCGATGTCATCCTTTGTCTTCCGTCGAGGCGTGTACTCAAATAAGCGTAAGGTAAAAATATTTCGCCCAGATGCGAAAAGAAGCTATTCGGTCACTTACAGGGTTAAACCGCGAGTCCAGGTGTCGATTTCTCTTGCCGACTAAGAAATCACATCCAAATACGTGTCTTTCTGCATGGCAGCTGTAAAAGATGTCACAGTTCTTTCGTCGTGTGCATCCCTGTCCCGTCCATCTCATTTCCTGTATGGCGGTGATGTCAAACTTGTATTTGTCGAGGACATCCGTTAGTTGGATAGATGCTTCATCTCTGTATAGAGTTCGGACTGGAATGTACATATCCTTAAATGGGTCCTTTTTTTCTTTTCTTCGTGTTTTCATAATAATTGTTTTGTTGAATGAGAGTGGCTATTTAGGCCACCGCGCCCGATCCTAGTTTCTTGGGGCTGCCAAAGCCACTAAGAGAGCATCTGTGTTAAGCTTTAATAACTTCTAAGCTGCATACCACCGAAATAGCCAATGCCTACTCCAACCAACTCTCTCAATTACTCCCCTAGTTCTGATGTTTTCGACACACAGTTACACCATATTGCGAGTGGCCTTCGATAGCTCAGTGGAAGCGACGTAGACTAGCAATCCGAAGGTGCCGTGTTCGATTCCCGGCAGGAGCACTGGCCAAATCAACATCGATGAAAAATTAATTACTTTTCAAATACTTTCGAGTTCTCCAGCCTACAAAACTCATCCTAGATGCTTCCACTACAAAAATCCAGATTGCGCAAGGACCAAGGAAAAAGGAAAATGATTTATCAACATCTCATATAAATCAACAAGCCAGCTGGCGCCATCTCTGGTGGATTTTGTCGGTTTAAACTCACAACAACAACACCTTACAATCCTTGACACAAACCTTGTTAACTACAAAGGAACGAAACAGAGTTGCCAACAATGATCATATGATAATCGGACTATATGCCCGATCGAGTGCCGATAAATTGAAAATCGGTATAAAGAATTATCACCACAGCTAAACACCAGCTGTTACAACAACAACAACAACCATATTGCAAATTCTATGACCACTGCCGCATCGACCTTACTGGTTTATAAAAACCACGCTCAGACAAGCCCTGGTACGATGATGAATGACGAGAAATGTCTGAGGAAATGGATGCTGCATACATGGCAAAACTGCAGCCAATGGCGATGCGTGCGGTGACAGAGCGTTATAATGAGAAGAGGAGGGAGATGACACGCCTCTTTAGGCGTCTACGGAAGAAAAGAGAGAGTCAGGATATCGAAAATTACAGGGATAGAGGTAAAGCCCGAAATTCTACTAAAAGGTAAAAAGCAAAGGTTTTGGACCAGGGATCCCCACCTATAAGGGCGGAGACGGAAATCTCGTCACTGACATTCAGAGTGTGCTGCAAATATGGAGGTAACACTTTCGATCTCAGAGTGTGCTGCAAATATGGGGGTAACACTTTCGATCTCTATTCGTTCCCGAAGGCAGTATAAGTGACTAAATCACAGCAATCATTGACGATGAAGTAGACTGTCCAACACCACGCCAAAACGAGATCAGCACCAAAACGAGAACAAAAAAGCTGCGGGATGGACTGACGACAGAGCTGTTTAAAGCCGACGGCGATGAGCTTGCAACGTGCATGCACCAGCTCATAAACACGATTTGGCTCAAGGAATGCATGCCCGATGGTTGAAATCTGAGTGTTATATGTCCTGTGCTTAAGAAAGGCGATCCAAGTGTGTGTACCAACTATCGCGGCATTAGCCTTTTACCTAGTGTGTTATGTGAAAGACTAAAGCCCGTTCTGGCGAACCTGATTGGACCTTATCAGAGTGTCTTTAGACCTTGTAAATCCACGACCGACCAGATATTTAAACTACCACCAATCCAGGAGAAGACCTAAGAAATACAGATCGACACCTACAGTTTGTTCATCGACTACAAAGATGCATTCGACAATCCGATACGACAGAAATTGTTAGATGCTATGGCTGAGTTTGGTATCCCCGCGAAGCTAATACGACTTTGCGGGTGACACTAACTGACACAAAGTCTTCTGTGAAAATTGGCAAAAATATGACAGAGCCAGGCTTTAGACAAGGAGGTGATCATGCGGAAGGCTGCAGTAAACAGGAATGGTACCATCTTTAACAAAAGTCACATGCTGCTCGCGTAGGCCGATGTTACTGCGGCTTTTTCGAGCATTGAAAAGCAGTCGGCGGAAGTGGATCTGGTGATAAATGAGGACAAAACCAAGTTATTTGTTTCAACGAACAAAGAGTCCACTCGTCTGCGACCCTTCGTGAACGTTGACAACTATAACTTTGAAGTGGTAGACGATTTTGTCTACCTAGGCTCCGCCATAAACAAAAATAATAATGTCAGCCTGGAAATCAAAAGACGAGTATTGATCGCAAACCGCTGTTAATATGCGCTAAGCAAGCTTTTTAATGACAAAAGCGCTCTCTCGAAGAACAAAGATCCAGCTCTACCAGACTCTGATTCTACCAGTCTTGCTCTACAACGCAGAATCCTGGGTAATGACTAGGGCGACCATTTTTCAGCACGAAAAAAACGGTTTTCGGTACTTAAAACAGCATGGAAAACCCTTGAAATAAGCACGATAGATTTTATATTCAGTATTTATAATTTTTTTTTATTTATTGAAAAACAAACAAAAAACAGTTTCACATCTATTAAAGAAGTAATAAAAAACAATAAGTAAATTAACCAAATTATTCAGTCGTGTATTCATACAAAGAAAGTAATTTTTAAACCAAAAAAAATATCTTAAAGTGAGATTATACAATGTCAATGTCACGATTACAATTAAGCACTAAGTGCATTTTTAAATTTTACAAGGTGAAACTTTTACGCTGGTTTGTAAAAAAATTTCCATATATAGAAAAAACACGTTTTACGTCACACGATGAAACGGGAGTGTATTTAAAAAATGTTGATTTAGCAGGCGAATATTTTCCGATAAACGCACTTGTTGTTTTGGAATTTTTAAAAATAATATTGTTGATTTCCACAAAGCCAGGATTTCGCTCAAGAACGGCAGTCATTTTTTTAAAATAATTTTTATCAGATGTTTTTCTATAGCATGTTGAATTGATTTTACTGTTTCCAAGCTAATTTATTTTATAAAGGAAAAGTCGGATTACAAATTTTCATTAGAAAGAACCTCTTTGCTTCATCGCAATGCTTCAGAATCATTTTCGTTAAACTCTTGAATGACTTCCCTAATGTCTTCCAAATAATTAGTATAATACTCCGCTGCTTCCAACCACGATCCTCATCGTGTCGTTATTGGTTTAGGTTATAGAGGCACATTAGGTTTCATTAGTTTAAATTTTTGTTTTCGATAAGGCGCCTGAAAGCAATATGAATATAACGAATCGAACGATCTAAGCTATCGATAAAAATAGGGCTATTACAAAATCTTGAACACAGGCTGTGTGTAAAGTAAGAAGATAGTTTGCAAATTGAATTCTACCTGTCATATTTTTATGAACCGCAAGGGCTTGTGATATGTAAAAATTTTCAATTGATAGAAACATATCTTATCAAAATGTATCAAAAATTTAAATAAGGGCAAAAACAGCATAAAAAGGCACAAACCTTTCAAATAAGCAAGATCGCTTGAAATCGTTAAATTAAGCAGCATCAGCAATATTCAGCATGTGCTGTGCTAATTACACAAGCTGATCAATCTATTCAGGGAGTCTTCGAAAGTAAAATACTTCGCAAAATATTTGGATCCATCATCGTTAACGGCAAGTATCGTCGTCGAATGAACCACGAGCTGTATGAGCTATACAACGATATCGACGCAGTCAAGCGCGTTGAAATAGACCAAATGCGCTGGCTTGGGCACGTTGTACGAACGGATGATAATGTTCAAACTCGAAAGGTTTTCGTCAATAAACTCAATGGGCGGCGCAGGAGGGTGCGACCAAAACTTCGTTGGATGAACCTATGTGAAAGAGCTGTTATTTGCACTTGGTGTTACTAACTATATACGGAGCGCAAAAGACCAAAATGCACGGAATTCTTTTATACGTGCGGCTACTGATAGATGAAATCCAGTTGCTGCTGCCAATTAGGAAGAAGACAAACAGTTGGCGCAAAGAATTCCAAGCTCTCTTGAAAGTCATCTACCACTTCAAAGAAAGAGCTGTCATTGTTGTCAAATTTTTGTTTTGCATCGTCCTTTGAAACAAATAACTTGGGTTTGGTCACCAGACCCACTTCTGCCGACTGCTTGTCAATGCTTGAAAAGGCCGCAGTAACTTTCAACAGTCCTCGGCCAATTATATCTACATCATCGGCATATGCGAGAAGCATGTGATGTGAAAATATTTTGCCTTGTAGCGGATAGTAGCTATTCGGGCCCTTTTAAATTTCCACATCTAAAAATCTCCACATCCAAATTCGTGTCTATCTGCATTGCAGCTGTCTCGTCCATCGAATTTCCTATATGGCGGTGTCATGATAAAATGTAACCAAACACTTTTAACCGATTTCGTACAAAAATCAATTTTATCAACAATTTTCCCAAATATTTTTAAAGAAAAATTATCTCTAATAGATATAAAACGTAGGGATATATACATTAGGGTAATAACTTTTTGCATTTTTTGCAAATATCAAATCTCCCCAGCCAAAATCGTGTAGGGCATGGAAAAATATTAAGAACTGCGTTTTTACTTTTTCGCTATCGTTAAAAAAGGTTACGCACCAATAGCGTTAAAGTTTCGAATCGAACAAAGTTTAAAAAAAAAATTTTTGAAATAAAAATAGTACTAGATATATATCCGCTTTGTAAAACATCGCGTATTTTGAACCTAAAGTTTATATCTTACAATACCTACTTTTAATCATTTATTGTTACTATTATTTTACATACCTACATATGTATAAACCATATTAAAAACAAAATTTTTATGAAAAAAAATTGAAAAAACGTATATAAAAGGCATTTTAGAAATCGCTGTCGGTGCGTAAGGTTTTTTCAGCAAATTGAACTAAAATAGTTTTTTTTATCATTAATACAATATTTGCCATTAGAAAAGCCCTGGGGAGAATGTTGTCCAAAAAAAGTTATTACCCTAATATACATATGTTATGAAAAATTAAAGGAAAAATTGTATGTTCATAGCTTGTGTTTTCGCTAAAAAAACATACCACTGCATATAGTTGTGTTGCCGTACCAAATTCATATTTCACCCTATATAGTTGTTTCAAAATACTAATAAGAATCATTAGAAATAATACACGTAGTTATCTCATAATAAATTTCACTCTAAACACAAATAAAACATTTAGTCTGTGACATTAATATATCAGAAATGTTGCCGGCATACAAAACGTTATAGAATTTCTATTTGCACAATTGTCATGTAAACCACAAATACGTCAGTTAAACGGCGTATAGTGTCGTTACGATATTATCTCATATTTATCTACAATCAAGATAAAAAGAAATTATAGTTTGTTCTCATATATTTTCTTAATTAAATAGTTCATTCATCAGATTTGGATACTAAATCAATCTGATGAGTTTTTTTTTGCTCTGCTGCCAGTGATGCGCATTTAATTGTTGTCATCACATGCTGTCGCAAATACAGTGACAGACAAAAAATAAGGTGTGTTTGATTTTGGCGTAACAGCTGTTGGAATTTGTATTATATTAAGACGCCTAATGCATTATAATGATGAGGAGGGGTAAAGTAAAATTTTAAAGATGTTATTACACGATGTGCATTGCTTATACTAGGGTATATAGTGGGCGGCGGATTGTGATGTGATGTGCTATGTGCTGTATATCATAATTTTGCTGTTTGGCTTAGAACCGAATGTCCGAATCAGAAAAATTTGAAAAATTTTATTAAAAATCCATTTCACACAACTCTTGTAAAACTAATTCTATAAGCAATAATAGAAAAGATCTTGAACCGAACAATGAAACCAAACTCATTATTAAAAATGTTTAAAAAAAATTCTTTTTTTTTAATTTCTATATCTAAAATATTTAAAATATTGTTTTATTTTTCAATTTTCTATACCTTAAATATTTTTTTTACCAAATTTCAGTTTATTAATTTTTCAAATTTTTGTGTAAAATCGTCCAAAATTTTATATCGTTTTTATGTCGTTTTTAAAATTTTTTGTGCAAAACTGATCAAAATTTAATATTTTGTTTAAATAAATAGTAGTGCGAAGACATTTTGCACTTCCACAAAAATGCCCCGTTTGTTACTCTCTTGTCAACACTTAACCACTCTTGCAATTATATTTTATTAGACAATTATTTCCCATTAGAAACTCAGCCACGTACTTTTGCCGCCCACTGTCAACTATGAAAAATAATATTATAACGTATAAATAAATAAACGTGTTTAATTGCAATTATTATACATTACACAATTTGTTGTTATTGTTTTGGATTGTGGTATACAATTTTATTCTATTTGATAAATAGCTTGTGGTTTATTTTGAAACATTGCTAATGGCCAACGACATACAAATGTTAACGTTCAGTTAAAAACTTATTCATTCATTCAGTCGTTCGTTAGTTTGTTTTGTTCATACTAGTCTCATTCTGAATGAATGTGAATTATTTTTACATTGCGTTATGATATTCATCATTTTGTTGTTTGAAGCACCAAATACATAACAAATACATACACAAAAAGAAAACACTTTTGTTGTAAGAAAAATGTGTAGTTAATTTAATTAATTACTTACATGATTTATGACACGATAAACGCGATAAATTATGTTTTAATGGTGTCACAAAAACAAAAAGATCCGAGATAGAAATGATCATACTATGCATAGACTGTTATGCACTACCGGCGAGAGAGATTAGTATAATTAGTGTTCCCGCTATTGCTGTTAATTACCTACACCATTTACAATAGACATGTAGAACTTTGTATATGAAAATGAAGAAGAGTTTGTTTAGGCGACTTAAGCAGGAGACCAACATAGGTTGGAGCCCTGTCACAACAATCTTCATTACATTTCTCAGTGGATCTCTCAATGTAGCAGGAACTTCCGAGTAGTCGAGTCAATCGGAAATTTCTTAGTAAAAGCTTCTCACGTCCCAATTCGTCTTTAATCTTCTGGTCTCGCTGTGTATGTTTACAAATAGAATTGCGTTAGCTCACGCAAATGAGAGAGGCTCTCCCATATCTCATTCATGGGATGCAGATAGAGATTAAGTATGTAAGTGGAATGAAGTAATCAGACTCAATCCGTATTAGTAATACCCCGGAGCTGGTGCTATTCAATCGGATTTATAAAACTAAAGTGGTTACACGTAGACAATGTGGCGAAGAAGGCAACAGCGAACACCGTAATGCGTTTAAAAGCCGCGAAGTTATGGAAGCATAAAGGACTATGGTCATGTAAACATTTCAGGTATAATCAATGTGAGGTGTCATACGGATTACACAGTATCAGAATCCAGGGCCGCAGCCAGGATTTAATTTCGGAGGGGGCCAAAACCAATTGAAACGAAAAAATAATAAATTTTTCACATATTTATCAAATATGTATATAAGGGTGTTCCTTATATGGTATTTTTCGAAATTTCGTTAAAAAAGATCTCACGTTTGTAATTTACAAAATTTCGAATATATTGTGCGAAATTTTGCATCGATTGGCATTAGAGTGTGCCGCAAAGAGATCAAGTTTGATTTAGTTTTCAAATGAGTTTATCGCGCGCTGAATATTTTTATGTTGTAGACATATGAACTGGTAATACACTATTAAATACGTGAAGTGAAGACATATATATATTGGCTTTTGTAAAAATTTTAATGATTTTTCAAGTTTTCGCTGCCTTTAATTCAGTTTTTACGGAAACACGGAAAAAAACTTAATTAAAGGCAGCGAAAACTTCGCAGTATAGTTGCTGTCGACAAAATCGAGGGGCCAGCAATGAAAGACAAATGTAGATGACTGGAGCCGGGAATCGAACCACGGATCTCCCTTCTAACCACTAGCCACGGCCGATCAATACTCGTCCTATAATTTCTAGGCTGACACTATTACTTTTGTTTATGGCGGTGCCAAGGTATACAAAATCGTCTACCACTTCAAAGTTATAGTTGTCAACGTTCACGCGGCGTCCCAGACCAGTGGACTCTTTGTTCGTTGAAACAAATAACTTGGTTTTGCCCTCATTAATCACCAGACCCACTTCTGCCGACTGCTTCTCAATGCTCGAAAAGGCCGCAGTAACATCCCGCAGTCCTCGACCAATGATATCTGTATCATCAGCATACGCGATCAACATGTGACTTTTGTTGAAGATGGTACCATTCCTGTTTACTGCAGCCTTCCGCATGATCACCTCCATTACGATGTTAAAGAGATCGCAGGACAGACTATCGCCTTGCCTAAAGTCTCGCTTGGTAGAAAATGGCTCTCACAGATTTTTTCCAATTTTCACTGAAGACTTTGTGTCAGTCAGTGTCATCCCGCAATCCACGGCCAACGATATCTATATCAATAGCATGTGATTTTTGTTGAAGATGGTTCCATTCCTGTTTACTTCAGCCTTCCGCATGATCATCTTCATTTCGATGAATATCTGGTCGGTCGTGGATTTAACAGGTCTAAAGCCACACTGATAAGTTCCAATCAGTTTCGCAAAAATGGACTTTAGTCTTTCACACAACACGCTAGACAGGACCTTGTATGCGATGGGTAAAAACCTAATCCCGCGATAGTTTGTACATACAATTGGATTGCCTTTCTTAATCAAAGGAATACTCAGATTCCAATCATCGGGCATGCATTCCTTGAGCCAAATCGTGTTTATGAGCTGGTGCATGCATGTTGCCAGCTCATCGCCGCCGGCTTTAAAAAGCTCTGTCGATCGGCTACCGCAGCTTTAGTATTTTTAAACCCTTCAATCGCCGTCGTTATGATTGGTGTGATTTGTCACTTATGCTGCCTTCGGAAACGAGTAGAGATCGATAGTGTTCCTTCCATATTTGCAGCACACTCTGAGTGTCCGTGACCAGATTTCCTTCTTTATCCTTACAGCTGGGGATTAGATAGGGTCGCTCTATATGGCGAAAAAAAATGTATACTCCCCCCAGTTTTGTAGTTTGTCTGAAGACAATTTGAGGACATAAGATTTCGTGCACCCTACGACCCCGCGAAATTATATAATTATAATATCGAAACGAGGCCCATATCTTTATTCATGGTTAATTAAGGGTTACATTTAGCTTATTGGACATTTTTGACTCCCACCTCAATTTAAATTTTTAAGTTTTTGGTGGTGGGTAGGGTGACCTATGATTTTTAAAACCGCTATAACATTTTGTTAATGAATAGAAATATATACTTTAAACCCGAAATTTTCATATTTTTTGTGATATTTATGAATTTATTCAAAAATAGGCATAATTAGGGTGTAACAAACAAAGCCAAAAATTAAAAAAAACTAAAATTAACGTCGAAATCAAAAATGACCAACAGACAAAATGTAGCACCTCGTTTCGATAGTGTACATTCAAGTCTACTTTAATAAATACTATACACTATGGAAATGGTGTACATTTGTTTTAAGTTTGTCCCGATAATATGGTGATGATGGGGTTAGTTTTTCTGCTGTTTTTAAATAGTAATTAGCGTAGATCACGTGCAAAATTTTTTTTGTCTGGTCCAATAAATACGAGGGTAAGTAAGAGCAGTACAAAATAACTGTAAATAAAAGCAAAAACTTATTTAATTTGTACAAAATAAGAATGCTTTTGGATGATGTTCAGAAATTAATTTTTCGGATCTTTAGGTTAACACCCGATATATCGCTCGTTTTGTGCAAGACCGTCATAACTCAAAAAACGGGATTTTTGAGTCAATGATGTAGAATCGTTCATTTCCTCCTACTCCATGTTGTGTCAAAAATTCATGTTAATATCTTTTATACACTCCGCATGAGATCTATTTGAATTCCTCCATTTCGTACAAGTTGGGTGTAAATTAAAAAATTTAAACGCGTTTATCTCGGATTCGATTTTTTTGAGTTATGACGGTCTTGCACAAAACCAGCGATATTACAGAACATTGAATTACACTATGCAACAATTTGAAGGTCATTGTCTCGTGGGTGAACGAAACTAATATCAATCGATTGAATTTGTTCTCAGTATCAAAACGTTAAACTTTATATTGCTCCACGACGTCACGATTTCTTACAGTGCACAGTGGTCGATCCCATTGGCCAAAAATAAAAAACTCAAAGTCAGATGTTTGTCACCAAGTGTGGCAACACTGTTTCTAATAAAAACAAGGTTTAAAAATTTATAGTTGTTTTTGTTTTATTCCATCTGTACTCTTTAAGAACAGCTTCAAATAAGAGAGCAAGTAAACAGTTGGTTTTTGCAGTGTGAAAAAGTGGAAAATTAAGTGCAACTTTAAATTAATTAAAACAAAAGAAAAAAAACCTGTTGAAATAAATCGAAATGAATATTGAATTAAATGGTATTAACTATATTTTAAAATAATAACAATGTGTTAAGCTTGTTTTAGATTTGGTATAAAATTAATATTTTTCCAGTGTCATTGTTAGTGTACGTTCGTTCATATATGTTAATTTTAACTAGAGTTTTGGTTGTGTTTAAGCAGGTTTAACAAAACATCAATATTTGACAATTAGAAGCATTATCAACAGTAAACTTAATAATCATTTTTTACCTTGCTACGATAACATTTTGAAAGAAAAAAAGAAAAGTTACCCAGACAAAATAACTGTCAGCGAATCTCACGCTGAAGTTGAACTTCAAAGTCTATTAGACCATACCGCTACTCGGATATTAGAACTACAGAGCGATGTTATTAATGAAGTTTTGGATGAGTCCGTAAATGGCCTTACATTTATAGGAAAATGGGGGTTTGATGGCAGTTCGGGACACAGCGAGTACAAATAGAAAGTTGAAAATAAAAGCTTGGATGATAGTAATTTATTTGTAACGTCATATGTCCCGCTCCAACTTGTAACAAAACCAGATGTGGCTCAAATTACCAAAATAATTTGGAAAAATCCTCGACCATCGACCACCGGCCACTGCCGTTCTATCAGGTTCCAAGTAAAAAAAAGATACAGTTCAATTGTCCATCGACGAAGAGCTATTACAAGAAGAAAATTGAACAGTTAACTCCCACAAAATTAAAATATAAATATTGACCATATTCGGCAACTAACAATGGTGGTTGGTAAAGTATGTAATGCCTTAACTCAAACTTCATCCGAAAAGTAATATATATGTAATGCAAAACCCACGGAAATAAACAATATTGAAAAATGTCTGCAGAAAGAAGTTAAAATAGATCACTATAAATTTGGATTGTCATCAACTAAAATAAGAAAAAAAAACCGAATTTCATCAACAGCAGCCACGCTCACCGCCCACCGCTTATACCAAATCCAAATCGAATTTGTGCATAAAATCGAATTTTTGGCATACAATTTATCTAATCCAAGGAAAAGTGTAAAATTTAACACATACATTTTCCCATTTTTATTCTGCAGAATAAACAAAAAATGCGTGCTAAGTTTCATTCAAATCGGCCACGCCCACGGCAGACCGCCCATACAACCCAATATGGTTTTATGGACAAAATTGTTTTCTGTTCGGGAAATTTCCAATAAATTTACCATCACCCTTAGGGATGAGGGTATATATCATTTGATACGAAAAAAAGTGTAACGCATTAAAGGAGACGAGTTAGACCCCAAGTATCTTAAGACCAAATTCGTTTCAGGACTTTTTAAGAAGATTGAGCTATGTCCGTCTGTCTGGCTGGATGGCTGCTCAGCAGGATCACTCGAGTAAACCTTAACGGATCGGTATGAAAATTTACCAGTATTAATATTTTTCAAAACGAACTTATGGGATTGTAAATGGGAAAAATAGCCCCACCCCTTCTGGTACCTCCCATACAAAATTACCTATTTTTTGATAATTTATATTTCTTTCATAACTTCCAAACGGACGATTGTAGGATATTTAAATTTGGTCAGTTTATTTATCTTGCAAAAGTAGACAAACCCTAAGAAAACCGAAACCTTTGCCATACCCCTTCTGGTACCTCCCATACAAATGACCTAATTGACAATTATAGTTTTACATACATATCTTTTTTGTAAGTAAACTTAATTTACTCAAATTTTGGGTATGATGTTCGCTTATGAAAATAGGACTCAGGAATGAATATGGACTATATCGGTTTACGCCTTCTGGTACCTCCCATACAAAATTACCTATTTTTGGAAAATTAATATTTCTCCTATAACTTCCAAACGGACTCTTGGGGGGTAATGAAAATTGGCCGATTAATTTATGTTATTATAGGAGGCAAAACCCCAGAAAACCTAACTATTTGACACACCCCTTCTGGTACCTCCAATACAAATGACCGAACTCATAGTCTTACAAACATATCTTTTTTCTAAGTACACTGAATTCAGTCAAATTATGAGTAATTTGTCCGCTTATGAAAATATGAATCAGGAGTGAATATGGACTATATCGGGTCACCCCTTCTGGTACCTCCCATACAAAATTACCTATTTTTGGAAAATTAATAATTCTTCCGTAACTCCCAAACGGACATTTGAGGGGTACTGAAAATTAGTCGGTTAATTTATATTGTGATAGGAGGCGAAACCTCAGAAAACCTAACTATTTGACACACCCCTTCTGGTGCCTCCCATACAAAGGACCGAACTCACCCCCATAGTCTTACATACATATCTTTTTTTGTAAGTGCACTGAATTCAGTCAAATTATTCGTAAGTTGTACGTATGAAAATTTGAGTCAGGAATGAATAAGGACTGTATCGGTTCACCCCTTTTGGTACCCCCTATCAAAATTAAATTTTTTTGAAAAATTAATATTTCTCACATAAATTTCAAACCGGCACCTATACCCCCTACACAAATAAGTAAAGTTTTGGACGATTTTGCACCACAAGCAGGGGAAAAATTATACATAAGTAATTTTATTTTAATTAAAAATCTATTCATTTCAATAACTCAAGACTTCAACAATATCTAATATTGGGTGATGGTATTTATCAGTCAGTTTACCTGACTGAAATTTCTGTACTGGTTTTTTTATTTCAATTTATTTTTTTATGTAATAAATAGGGAAAAGTGAGGTACACTATTTTTTTCCGTTGAAAATCGAAAAAAAAATTAATTATTTGAAATGAGGCTTTGTAGTCCCTTTAAGGGATATAGTTTCAGATGAATAATTAAGGGATAACGGAAGTTAACATTTAATCATCTTATCATAAGTCAGTTTTAAATAAATATGTTTTTGATCTGTTAGAATGATGTATTACATAATACTATATTACATACTACAATAAAATATCATACGGTGTACCTTAATAATTGTTGGGTTTCGGGAGGGGCTTAGGTACGACCAATGCTTGTTCGATTTATTACTAATTATATTTTTATAGATTTTTGGAAAAAATTTCACAATGATATCTCTACTAGAAGTATTTTTGCCTGCTCGCTCCATACAAGCTCGACCACTGTGCAGTGCTTTGAAATTTGATATTTTTGGTCAAGAGTCGAATCAAAGAAAAAGAAAAATCATTTGTAAAAATACATTTATGATAGTTCATGTCTTCGGAGACCTATTTTAAGGAGAATATTTCCTCGGAACATTTTAACCCTTTGGCTCCCACCCTTATGAGACTTTTCTGTCCAACTTTGAAAAACTGCTTAAAAGTCAAATTTTATAGGGTGGACAAAGGTTAGAATCTTCGATAGGAATATTCTCTAGTGCAAAACACTTTTTAGGGGGTGAACCAAACCAAATACGATAGCATATGACCTCAATACGAACACCTTAAACTTTATTTTGCTCCACTACGTCACAATTTTTTTTACAGTAGTTTAAAATTAGATATTTTTGTCAAAAGTCGCATCAAAGAATATGAAAAGTCATGTGTAAAAATACATTTGGGATAGTTCAAGTGTTCGGAGATCTATATTCAAATTTTCAGGGGATTATTTCCTCGGAACATTTTAACCCTCTAACTCCCATCAGTATGTGACATTTTAGGCTCAATATTGAAAAACTTCTTAAAAATCAACTTTGGTTCGAGGTTAAGGTCAATGTCCCATACGAGTGGGAGCTGGAGGGTTTAAATGTTCCGAGAAAATATTTAACAACTTAAAAAAAAACGTTATTTTCAGTAAGGTTTATTCGTTGTGGAGTACAAAACATAGTATGCAAAGTCAAATTTGTATTCAAAGGACATACACGAATAATGGTACATTAGTACTATAACATATGATAACACAGGGCATCTTGTGGTCTTACATAATTGCATGTTTAAAATTGTTCGCCTATGTGAAAACATTTCTTGTTTTTGTGTTATTAACACATTTAACACATATTTATAGATAACTTAAATATGTATTTAAATGTATCTCTTTATTTCTTTAATTCTATCATTATCATCTTAAATACGTACTAATTGAATAAATAAACGTCAGTTGAATAACCACAAATGATAAATATATGGATTGATCGTTCGATCGATTGCTGGAATCAATCGGCGTGTGTTTTAACGGAAATATAAAAAAAGCTATCTTGCGGTGCATAGCAATAACTTCAAATTGAGAGCAGACTAAAAATAACTCAGCGTTATATTTAAAATGCAAATTTTAATTAACATTGTATAGATTAAGAGAGAGAGAGAGAGTGGGAAAGAGCTAACAGTATTGAAGTGTTTAAATTGTAATAAACTAATCCACACACCCCTATACATACTTAACCCGTGCGAAGTGTGAAAATATTAAATCTACTAAAGAGCTGCGAAAAGCTCACGCTATTTGAATGTTTGCGCAAAAATGCACGTGTTAGAGACATCACGTCGTTTTACCTAAAAAAAAATATTAAGATATTTTTATTTTTAAGTAAAAGATTTTAAAATTATACGAATATAATTCCTATGAAAGTTAATCTATAGAATATATTAGATAGTAATATATACCCGGGTACTCAAATGTTATTACTTAACAGTAGAGTAATTCAATTTGTATGGAGTAAAAAAATGCTGCAAGCGGCTGTCAATATAGTAGTTTACGAAGGATTCTAAGAAAATTTGCCCAAGAAACCATTTTTCTAAAATAAAAATCGAGCCCTCAGTTTTTAACGAGAAAAAAAAATAAAAAAAACAAATATTGGGGAAAAAAATTCACATATTGTGAGGCAACATGTTGAGTAACCTTAATGGCATGCAACCACCGAGATAGCTAATGCCTACTACAACCAACTCTCTCAATAACTTCAAACAAACCTCCCTAGTTCTGATGTTCCCGACACACAGTGGCAGCATATTGCGAATTCTAAGACCACTGCCGCAACGACCGTATTGGGTTATAAAAAAACACGCTCAGACAAGCCCTGGTACGATGATAAATGTCGCAAAATGTCTGAGGAAATGGATGCTGCATACAAGGCAAAACTGCAGCCAACGGCGTCGCGGGCAGTAACGGGGCGTTATAATGAAAAGAGGAGGGAGATGAAAAGCCTCTTCAGGCGGTAAGAGCGTCGGTGGAAGAAAAGAGGGAGCCAGGATATCGAAAACTACAGGGATAGAGGTGAAGCCCGAAAGTTCTACCAAAAGGTTAAAAGCAAAGGTTTTGAAACAGGGATCCCCACCTGTAAGGGCAGAGACGGAAATCTGGTCACGAACACTCAGAGTGTGCTGCAAATATGGAGGGACCACTTTCGATCTCTACTCGTTTCTGTAGGCAGCATAATTGACGTTATCATACCAATCATAGACGACGGACTAGATTGACCACCATCGAGCCAAAACGATATCAGCACGGCTTACAAATAATAATGCTGCGGGAGCCGATGTTCATAAACCAGTTCATAAACACAATTTGGCTCAAGAAATGCATGTCCGATGATTGGAATCTGAGTGTTTTATGTCCTGTGCTTAAGAAATGCGATCCAAGTGTGTGAACCAACTATCGCGGGATCAGCATTTTACCCATCGCATACAAGGTCCTGTCTAGTGTGTTATGTGAAAGTCTAAAGCCTATTCTGGCGAACCTGATTCGACCTTATCAGTGTGGGTTTAGACCTGGATATTCACACTACGACAAATCATGGAAAAGACCCAAGAAATGCAGATCGACACCTACCATCTGTTTAACGACTACAAAGCTGCATTCGACAGTTTGATACGACAGAAATTGTTGGATGTTATAACTAAGTTTAGTATCCCCGCGAAGCTAATACGACTTTGCGAGATGACACTTACTGACACGAAGTCTTCAGTGAAAATTGGCAGAAATCGGTCAGAGCCATTTTCTACAAAGCGAGGCTTTAGACAAGGCGATAGTTTGTCCTGAGATCTCTTTAACATCGCAATGGAGATGATCATGCGGAAGGCTGCAGTAAACATGAATGGTACCAACTTCAACAAAAATTAACATGTTGCTCGCGTATGCCGATGATATCATTGGCCGTGTATTGCGGGATGTTACTTCGACTTTTTTCGAGCATTGAAAAGCAGTCGGCTGAGGAAAGAGTCCACTCGTCTGGGACTCTGCGTGAACGTTGACAACTATAACTTTGAAGTGGTAGATGGTTTTGTCTACCTTGGCTCCGCCATAGACAGAAATAATAATGTCAGCCTGGAAATCAAAAGACGAGTATTGATCGCAAACCGCTGCTACTATGCGCTACGCAAACGATTTAACGACAAAGCGCTCTCTCGAAGAACAAAGATCCAACTCTACCAGACTCTGAACCTACCTGTCTTGCTCTACAGATCAGATTCCTGGGTAATGACACAAGCGGATCAATTTATTCTGGGAGTCTGCGAGAGAAAAATAATACGCAAAATATTTCGACCCATCATCGTTAACGGCGAGTACCGCCGTCGAATGAATCAGGAGCTGTATGAGCTGTACAACGACATCGACGCAGTCAAGCTGTTTCAAATAGATCGAATGCGCTGGCTTGGACACGTTGTACGAATGGACGAAAACACGCTCCGGCTCGAAAAGTCTTCGGCAATAAACTCGATGGGGGGCGCAGGAGGGGGCGACCAAAACTCCGATGGATGGACCAGGTGAAAGAGCTGTTAACTAAGCTTGGTGTGACGAACTATCTACGCAGCGCAGAAGACCGAAGTGTTTGGAATACTTTTCTGCATGCGGCTACTGATAGATAAATTTCTATTGTTGCTGCCATTAAAAAAGATGAAAAAGAAAGCTGTCCAAGATAGTATACAGAAGTCATTTTTAAACTAATTTCGAACTTAACAAGCCCACATTCCAAAGAATTACTCTTATCGATTTAATTTTTTCAATAACATACAAATATTTTGTCTCTAGTAGAACTTAGTCATATTAACATCTACTACAAAATTTACACTTACACTTTAGCGATGCGATTGAAACGCGTATATGATTGATCTGATTGTTTCGACGACAAAACTTCGACATCATAGCGAGGAGACATTTTTGGTGCGGTTGTCAAAAAAAATCCACAGATATCACAACACAAATTACCGTCAAAAGAAATTACTTATTTTTTCGATTTTAAAATATTTCTTTACATTCAGGTATTTTTTTCACTATTTTACAGCCATTTCCTTGTAAGTGTTTTTTTTCTCTTGCTACTTTTTCGTTAGTTTAGATTTTTCGTTTTCTTACGATTTACGATTAGTAATTCGAATGTGGTCTCATTCGAAAAACTGTCCGTTTCAAAAGATCGTTAAACGTCGACTAAAACGTCGGACGCATGTGAAAATCTTAAAAGCTTCTGTTTTTTTTTGTGTTTCTTCTCCAACTGCTAAAAAGTGTTATATTGATCATTTAATGAGCTCTAAATCGTGTTCAATTGGTCATTCAACATAAAAAGTGTGAATTATTTATTAAATACCAAAAAAATAAACAAACTTCACGCTTTAATAAACTAGTTATACATTGAATGTTATTATTATTTTGGAGTACATAGGATATGGAAATTAACTATACACAGAGTGATAGAGTTTTTTATTTTGCTATGGAAGATGAGAAATTGCAGATTCAGTGTGATGGTACTAAGTCAGCATATAAAATCTTTTTAAGGATTTGGCGTTCTTAGGTCTTCTATATGTTTTCCTTGTCTTGATTGTTCTCTTTTAACTAAAACTATAGAGCCATTGATGATTTCTGTATTTAAGGCTTAAATAAATAATTTCTATTAATATATCCATGTAATAAATCAAGTTGGACTAATTTTATCGAATGAAATTTGCGAAAAATTTTGATTAATTTCATACATTTACCCCAATAACTCAACATTTTTGGCCATTTCAAGGCCGTCTCATATGTGATAAGTAGAAAACTGGTCATTGCTTATGATATTGAATGAAGACCCTGACCCAAATACATACTGTACTCTTCATATGTAGCGAATTTGCATATGGTATTAGCTTCATATATATGTACACATCAAAATCGTAATCTACGATGAATTCTGAGAAAGTTTGCCCAAGAAACCATGGGTCTAAAATCAAAATCGAGCCCCCGGTTTTTAACAAGAAACTATTCGTATTGGGGAAAATTCACAACAAGCCTCAAAAAGCCCCTGAATCACCCCTAGAGGATACAAAATTCACTTAAAACTATTAAAATTTTGTCAAAGACGATTAATTGTTTTCTCTTTTTTTTTTGTCTGGGCGCCAAGTATTTTTAAATAATTTAGAAAATTTTTTTATAGGGTTTATATTATGAGTGAAATACTAAAGGGGGTCGGTCATCCATTTTACCCCTCTAGGAGGCACCATGGAAGCAGCAGGAGCTGATTTTATAAAAATTTGTATAAAAAATAAAAAAATGTATGGGACCTCCTTAAGGGTTAAAGATAGAGGGTAAATACCTTCTGAGAAAATGTTGGCGTTGCAAAAATATTGGGGGACGATCATACATTACACCCCTCTAGGAGCGACTCCGGGAAGATGGAGCGGTGGGAGCAAATTTTATAATAAAAAAATTTCTGTATGGGTGCCCGCTTAGGGTGTAAATAAGGGGTTTAGGTATGTTTGGGAAAAATGTTAGGAGGGAAAAAGGTCTGAGGGTCCTTTATACATTTCAAACCTTTAGTGCCGATTCCGGGGCAGTTGCGGGACTTGTTGTTGTATTTTTTCCCAAAATAAAAAGTTTCTCGTTAAAACCAGAGGCTCTATTTTTATTTAAGACCCATGATTTCTTGGGCAAATTTTCTTAGAATTCATCGTAGATTACGATTTTGATATCGACTTGGTGCATTTTTTTACTCCATACTAAATTAACGCACTCTAATTTACAGCGTATGAGTAATATTAATTGTATGTGGATTTTATATTAATCATACGCACAGTCATTCTAATATTGTTGATTTATGGTTGAATAACACAGTGCATCAGTCGATGTGAACAAACATCAAGATAAGCTAACAATGTAGAAGATCATCAATAAAGAGTTTGGCCTGAGAATGCCAGACCCTTCGGCGGTTTTGTAAATTTCTCACTCCCCAGACAATGACCTCGAAAATGTTCCACAGTGTTAACAATTTATAAAAATACCAGTAAGAAAGTTTTAGTCGGGAAAACCGACTTACATACACCCTCACCATCAGTAAGTGGAGTGGTACATTTGTATGGGAGGTACCAGAAGCGGCGTGGCTAGCCTTTCAATTTTTTCTCCACAACTTTATCCTGTTGTAGCTTTACTAAAAACAAAATGTGGGCACGATCCCGTTGGATGTATTGATATAATTACTCTATCTTTGAAGTGGGCGGAGTGGTACATTTGTATGGGAGGTAACAGAAGGGGCGTGGCTGGAATTCCAGATTTTTTTTCAAAAACTTTATCTTGTTTGAGCTTTACTAAATACAGAGTTTGGGCACGATTATATATAATATTAATCGATTTCTAAAGTGGGTGGTACCAGATGGGTATGGAAGGTACCAGATGGAATAGTTCTAAACTTCCAGATTTTGTCTCCAAAACTTTATCCTGTTATAGCTTAAAAAAATACAGAATTTGGGCACGATCGTTTTGAGTGTATTGATATTATTACTCAATTTCTTAAGTAGGCAGAATGATCTATTTGTATGGGAGGTACCAGAAGGGGCGGGGCCATACCGTAAGTAGTTTTGGGGAAATATTTACTAGTGCAAAATATCAAAACATTTGGTTGCGTCTTTCGAAAGTTATCGTGCATACCAGCCGGACAGCCCGACAGACAGACAAACGGACATGGCTCAAACGACTTAAAAAGACATGAATTGAATTTGGTTCAAAGATAGTGACTCCTTCTATGTGTCCCAACAATTTTATCTCTCTAGGTCTAAAATACAGTTTCGCAATGCCTACTACGCCCACTGACCCAAAATTTAAATATCGTCTGCATATTCGTGTTGTTGAGTAATATCTGGGTGCTAAATTTGATCTCCCTAGGGGGTAAATACAGCTTTGCTACTGTATTCTACAGTTTTTCAACGCCCAATTCGCCCACTGACTCAAAGTCTAAATTTCGTTTGCATATTTATATTCGTGTTGTCGAACACTACCCTAGTATCAAATTTTATCACTCTGGGTCTAAAATACAGTTTGATTACGACCACTCTGCCCACTGATCTAAAATTTCGTCTGCATATTCATATTCGTGATGTCGAGTAAATTCAGTCTGCACACCGAAACGTCGGACAATGGCATCAGACTGATTGATTTCTCTGCGGCAAGAAATATGGTAGTTAGCAGCACTAGATTTGACCATAAAAATATTCATAAGGCAACATGGTTATCTCCAGATCAATTGACGAGGAATCAGATTGATCATGTGGTAGTCGATGGACGGCACGCATCGAGTGTTCTGGACGTACGAGTGATTAGGGGTGCAAACATTGACTCCGATCACTTCCTTACCGCAGTTAAGGTACGCACAAGGCTAAGCATGGCGAAAAACGTACGTAACCAGGCACAACGAAAGCTGGACATCGGTAAACTGCGGACCACAGAGATAGCAAACGCTTACTCCAACCACCTAACTCAACTGCTGCGGAATGCTCCAACCCCTGACAATATAACCTCGCAGTGGCAAAATATAGCCGACTCCTTAGAACGGGCTGCGAGAAGCGTACTTGGGTACTCAAAGCCGTCTCAAGAAGATGCCTGGTACGATGATGAATGTCGCACTGCCACGAGAGAGACGGTTGCTGCATACAGGGCGAAACTGCAGCCAATGGCAACGCGAGCTGTTCGTGAACGGCACTGGGAGAAGAGACGACAGGCAACTCGTCTTTTTAGAAGAAAAAAGAAGGAGCTGAAGAAGAGGCAGGATGAGTGCACTGAGTTGCTCCGAAGTAGAGGGGAAGCCCGAAAATTCTACAAGAGAGTGAAAGCGAGAATGCGTGGAACAGGGTTGCCCTCCTGCAAGGACAGCGATGGTCAGCTAGTGACGGACCCGGATAACGTTCTGAAGATATGGAGAGATCACTTTAGAAATTTACTGGATACTGACACCACTCCAGAAGACCCCGCTCCAATCCATGACGATGGTATTAACTGTCCACCTCCGAGCCAGAGCGAGATACGTATGGCCATCTCCCGCCTTAAAAACAACAAAGCTGCTGGAGCCGATGGTCTCCCTGCTGAATTGTTTAAGGCTGGCGGGGAGGAGCTGATTAGGAGCATGCATCAGCTCATGGAGAACATCTGGCAAGAGGATTGGATTGGAGTCTCAGTCTGTTATGTCCCATATACAAGAAAGGAGATCGTAGTGAATGTAAGAACTACCGTGGAATAAGCCTATTACCAATTGCGTACAAGGTCCTTTCAAGCATATTGTGTGAACGTCTAAAGCCAATTGTAGAAAAACTAATTGGACCATATCAGTGCGGCTTTAGACCTGGTAAATCTACGACGGATCAAATATTCACCTTACGACAAATCCTGGAAAAAACCCATGAAAAGCAGATCGACACCTACCACCTCTTTGTCGACTACAAAGCTGCCTTCGACTCTCCGATAAATAATAGGCTTTATGAGGCCATGTCTGAGTTTGGTATTCCTGCAAAGCTGATTCGACTTTGCAAATGTACCTTAGACAACACCAAATCCTCGGTTAAGATTGGTAAGGATCAGTCTGAACCATTCAACACGGAAAGAGGTCTCAGGCAGGGCGATAGCCTGTCCTGTACACTATTTAATATAGTTATGGAGAAGGTGATGAGAAAGGCTCCACAAGAGCCACATGCCACTAGCCTATGCCGATGATATAGACATCATTGGCCGAAATCTGCGGGATGTTACTGCAGTTTTCTCAGAAAAGGAGTCAGCAAAAATGGGTTTAGCGGTCCACGAGGACAAAACAAAAATAATGATTTCGACGAACAAAGAGTCCTCTTGTTGGGGACGCACCGTGAACGTTGACAATTTTTGTTTTGAGGTAGTCGACGAGTTTACCTACCTAGGATCTTCCGTCAACAAGAAAAATAGTGTCAGCAAAGAAATTAAGCGGAGAATAGTGCTCACCAATAGATGTTTCTACGGACTTCGGCAGCACTTTAGTAACACCACCTTCACTCGGAATACTAAGAAACAGCTATACCAGGTGCTTATCTTACCTGTTCTGTTGTATGGTGCCGAATCATGGGTGCTTACTACAACGGACATACAAAACCTGGGAGTATTCGAGAGAAAAGTACTCCGAAAAATATATGGACCTATCTGTGTCGTAGGCCAGTTTCGCCATCGGATGAATCATGAGCTGTATGAGCTTTACCACGACATCGACGTAGCTAAAAGAGTCAGAATCCAACGACTTCGATGGCTGGGACATGTTGCCAGGATGGATGTAAATGCTCCAGCGAGAAAGGTGTTTGAAGGCGAACCTGAAGGACGGCGCAGAGCAGGGAGACCCAAACTCCGTTGGAAGGACCAAGTGGTAGGCGATGTGCCATCATCTGGTAGGACTAACTGGAGAACACACGCAGAAGACCGAAGCGTGTGGAATTCTTTATTACTTCAGGTCTCAAATTTATGAACTACGTTTCGTAAATTGTAATTGGCCACTTAAGTAAGTAAGTAAGATGTCGAGTACTATTTGTGTACCAAATTTTATCTCTCTGGTGTCACGCCTACTCCACCCACTGATCCAAAATAAAAATTCCATCTGCATATTCATATTTATGTGTCCGAACATTATCTGTGTATTAAATTGTATCTCCATAACTCTAAAAATATGGTTTGCCGCACCCCCTTCGCCCACTGATCCAAAATTAAAATTCCGTCTGCATATTCATATTCGTGTTGCCGAGTACTATCTGTGTTTTAAATTTGATCTCCCTAGCTCTAAAAATATAGTTTGCCACGCCCACTCCGGCCACTGATCCAAAATTAAAATTTCGCCCACATATTTATATTCGTGTTGCCGAGTACTATCTGTGTTTTAAATTTGATCTCCCTAGCTCTAAAAATATAGTTTTCCACGCCCACTCCGCCCTCGGGAAGCACTCGAAAATTAAAATTTCGCCCACATATTTATATTCGTGTTTCCGAGTACTATCTGTGTTTAAATTTTGATCTTTCTAGCTCTAAAAATATAGTTTGCCACGCCCACTCCGCCCACTGGTCCAAAATTAAAATTTCGTCCGTATATTCACATTCATGTGTCCAAGCATTATCTGTGTATCAAATTTTATCTCCCTAGCTCTAAAAAAAGTTTTGCACACGCCCACTCCGCCCACTGGTACAGAATTAAAATTTCGTCCACATATTTATATTCGTGTTGCCCAGTACTATCTGTGTATCAAATTTTATCTCCGCCCATAGTGCCAAAAATTAAAAAAATTTATAGCCTACGGTAATTTCCATATTAATAGGGATATCACAGTGCAACAGCCAATCTGGAGGGTGAGAAATTTTAAGTCGTGGTGAATGTAATAAGTCAGCATAATAAAACCCCCAAAGGGTTTGGAGTTTACTACAATTCTGTTAAAGAATGACTTGGAAATTTCTCATCCCCCAGACAATGACCTCTAAAATCTCCCACAGTGTTAACAATTAATAAAAAAAAATATACAAATTCCCTAAGCATTCCAGTAATGAAATATGGGGAAGGCTTTTGCATTCAGTAAGTTTTCAATTTGGTTGGACTGTGTAATATTTTCTATTGTGGTGCCTTGTTATTGTATTTCTGCACGTTTTAAAATGTGTTTATGCAAATTACTTTTATATTATAGTTTTTTTCTATTGATAAGCTAACAAAAAAAAAAAACCAAAGCGCCATACGATGTGTAATGTTTTAATTGTATTTGCTTAACTTATTTTTAAATTGTGTTAAATATCTCACAAGTTATCAATGTTAGTATTTGCTTATCGCGATGGCCAGACCAGTAACATGGCGCATGGTGTAGTCTACACTGCCCCCATATGCATAGTTTAACGGGTTGCCAAAATATTATTAGTTTGTGGTAATTGCAGTCATGTTGTAATGTTGTATAGTATCATGTAAACAAATTATTAGAAACTTAATTGTAATGTAATATGTATCTATGCATGTGCATCGTAAATTATTAATATAACTTACTGTGGTGTTGGTGGATTCACAATATTCAATAGTTCTGTGGGTGTTTGTGGCACTCTTCGTATCACTATTCTCCGTCCATCTGTTGATCCAATACCAATCGATGCCAATGATCTTACTGATGTTACATCCGAATAGATTTGATTGGCAACACTATCACGAAATAAACAGGAACTGGAGTCATCTTGTTGTTGTAGGTAACTGTTGATAGTAAGATCATTAGGATCGGAAAGATAAGCTGCAATTTAAATTGAAATATAGTTTGGTTTAGTCAAATGATTTACAAATCGAATTAGATTTAATATTTTTAGTCATAGTTTGGCGGTTAAAAAAATATGTTATTGTTCATTTCAGTGTTGGGCAAAATTTATTCTAAATAACAAATAAAAAGATAACAAATAGTGGCTTTGACAGCCCCAATAAACTAGGATCGGGAGCGGAGGCCAAATAAAATCAATTATTATGAAAACACGAAGAAAAAACAAGAACCCCAAACCCCCCCACCCCCCACAAATATTGACCCAGCAAACGTTATAATGGAATGTCCGAACTCCCTACAGAGAAGGTGCCTCTATGCAACTGGCGGATGTCCTCGACAAATACAAGGCAGACATCACTGCCATACAGGAAATGAGGTGGACGGGACAGGGTTGAACAAGTCCAAAGAACTGTGATATCTTTTATAGCTGCCATGCAGAAAGATACGAATTTGGATGTGTATTCATAGTCATTTGGTCTCGCGGAGTAAACCTGTAAGTGACCAAATAGCCAGTATTCGCATCAAGGCGAAATATTTTTACATTACGCTGATTTGTGTACACGCCCCGACGGAAGACAAAGAAGAGCACATTAAAGATGCATTCTATGAGCGCCTGGAGGAAATATATGATCGCTGCCCTGCACATGACGTTAAAATTGTTCTGGGAGATTTTAATGCTAAAATAGGAAGGGAAGATGCTCTTGGTTCAGAAGTCGGAAAATTCAGTCTGCCCAACATCACCTCCGATAACGGATTCAGACTAGTTAGCTTCGCGTCGGCAAGAAACATGGTAATGAGGGAAACCAGATTCCCGCATAAAGATATCCACAAGGCAACCTGGATATCTCCCGATCAAAATACAAGAAAACAGATAGATCACGTGGTAATTGATAGAAGGCATGTCTCAAGCGTTACGCACACGATTAAGTAGTGCTAAAAACACTCATAACCAAACGCAAAGGAAGCTAGACATCATAAATCTGCAAACCACCGAGATAGACAATGCCTACTCCAACCAACTCTCTTAATTACTTCAAACAAATCCCCCTAGTTCTGATGTTTCCGACACACACACGCTCAGACAAGCCCTGGTACGATGATAAATGTCGCGAAATGTCTGAGGAAATGGATGTTACATACAAGGCAAAACTGCAGCAAACGGCGACGCGTGCGTTGACGGAGCATTGTAATGTGAAGAGGAGGGAGACGAAACGCCTGTTCAGGCGTCTGGGGAAGAAAAGAGAGAGCTAAGATATTGAAAACTACAGGGATACAGGTGAAGCCCGAAAGTTCTACAAACAGGTTAAAAGCAAAGGTTTTAGAACAGGGATCCCCACCTGTAAGTACAAAGACGGAAATCTGGTCACGGACACTCAGAGTGTGCTGCAAATATTGAGGGAACACTTTTGAACTCTACTCGTTCCCGAAGGCAGCATAAGTGATGAAATTACACCAATCATAGACGACGGAGTAGATTGTCCACCATCAAGCCAAACGAGATCAGCACGGCGATCGCAAGTCTTAAAAATAATAAAGCTGCGGGAGCCGATGGACTAGCGGCAGAGCTTTTTAAAGCTGGCGGCGATGAGCTAGCAACATGCATGCACCATCTCATAAACACGATTTGGCTCAAGCAATGTATGTCCAATGATTGGAATCTGAGTGTTCTATGTCCTGTACTTAAGAAAGGCGATCCAAGTGTGTGCTCCAACTACCGTGGCATCAACCTTTTACCCATCGCATATAAGGTCCTGTCGAGTGTGCTAAGTGAAAGACTAAAGTCAGTGTTATTCAACCTGATCGGGTCTTATCAGTGTGGCTGGTAAATCAACAACTGACCAGATATTCACACTTCGGCAAATCCTGGAAAATACCCAAGAGAACACGTACCATCGACACGTACCATCTTTTCGTCGACTATAAAGCTGCATTCGACAGCCCGATACCGCAGAAATTGTTGGATGCTATGGCTGAGTTTGACACTAACTGACACGAAGTCTTCAGTGAAAATTGGCAAAAATCTTTTAGAGCAATTTTCTATCAAGCGAGGTTTTAGACAAGGCGATAGTCTGTCCTGCGATCTCTTTAACATCGTAATGGAGATGATCATGCGGAAGGCTGCAGCAAACAGAAATGGTACCATCTTCAACAAAAGTCACAGGTTGCTCGCGTATGCTGATGATATAGATATTATTGGACGTGGATTGCGAGATGTTACTGCAGCTTTTTCGAGCATTGAAAAGTAGTCGGCTGAAGTGGGTCTGGTGATTAACGAGGACAAGACCAAGTTATTTGTTTCAACAAACAAAGAGTCCACTCGTCTGGGACGCTGCGTGAATTGACAACTTTAACTTTAAACTGGTAGATGATTTTGTCTATCTTGGCTCCGCCATAAACAAAAATAATAATGTCAGCCTGGAAATTAAAATACGAGCATTGATAGCAAACCGCTGCTACTTTGCGCTAAGCAAGCGATTTAACGACAAAGCGCTCTCTCGAAGAACAAAGATCCAGCTCTACCAGACTCTGATCCTACCTAGCTTGCTCTACAGCGCAGAATCCTGGGTAATGACACAAGCGGATTAAACTATTCTGGGAGTCTTCAAGAGAAAAATACTCCGCAAAATATTTTGGCCCATCATCGTGAACGGCGAGTACCGTCGTCGAATGACTTTGACACGTTGTACGAATGGATGAAAACGCTCCGGCTCGAAAAGTCTTCGGCAATAAACTCGATGGGCGGCGCAGGAGGGGCGACCAAAACTCGGATGGATGGACCAGGTGAAAGAGCTGTTAACTAAGCTTGGTGTGACGAACTATCTACGGAGCGCAAAAGACCGAAGCGCTTTGAATACTTTTCTACGTGCGACTACTGATAGATACATTTCTGTCGTTGCTGCCATTAAAGAAAGAAGAAGGGGAAGTTGATTGTTTTCAGAAAACATTGTTTGAAGTACCATCAAAATATTTGAAAGAAGTTTATACTAGTGACATTTCGTCGTCATGGGTTTGATGTGCTCCATACGCCATTTTGACAGTTTTGAGTTTATGATGCTTTCTCGTGTTATTGACACCAAATTTTTCAATTCTGCAATACCTTTAGGTTGAGGACATGTAAAGACACAGCACAATACCATGCCATTACAACACTCGGAGAACATTATGGTACATTGTGATTGTCCTGATTTAAGAAAGGTGAGATATAAAGGGAAGAATATTTTACAATATAATAAAGAGTTCAGAATAATAGTACAGTGGACAAGAGAAAGAAGTGCTAAAAAAAATATTTTCCGAGTGTTCTCTCTTCTAACTTGATATATACAAATAGTGAGATAACGTGGGACACTATGGTCCTCTGCCAGCTCAAACCATCAGTGAACTTCACCAGATTCTCCTTGTTGCATGACGACAGTTGAGTGAGACTATCAAAGAATCATTTCTCTAGGAATTGCTTCCTTCTTCTATAAAGGGCTGGGCAATGGCATAACAAATGCTCAATGGTCTCAATTTCTTCCTCATTGTCGCAAAGCCTGCAGTAATCCTCCTGTGTCGTCTCCGAGTTGGATGTAAATGCTCTGACGTCGCAGTGTCCCGTGATTACTGCAAAGAGTCGTCTAACGGCCCTCCTATCCAGTTCCAATAGTGATCTTAATCGTCTTCCATCCAGTTGTGGCCATATGTCTCGTGATACCACACAGTCGTTGCAATGTTCTTAGGATGCATTAGCCAGCCGTTTGATGTGACGGGTCACAATTCCGTATATAAGACACATTGGTGGTCGCACTGATCCATCCGATTGGTCGGGTCCCAGTGCTGAGCCTTTCCGCGCCAGTTCATCCAATATTTCGTCGCTGTTTCCGGTGACCCAACAGAGTCGAATACTACATTCCAGCAGTTTAGTGAGCGCAGTCCTACATCTGTACACTAATCTCGTCTTTATAGCCTTTGAGACCGCTTGACTGTCCATATAGATTGTGACGATCTCCTTCAAATTCCTTGCCAATATTTCCTCCACAGATTTCATAAAAGCGAAGATCTCCGCCTGGAACCTGGAACAAACTCCGTCATCCAATCGGAAGTGTTGCCTGAAATGGAGATCCTCACTAAAGATACACGATCCTGTTCCAATTTCCATTTTAGAACCATCACTAAAGATGGACAACCCCCTGAAAGGCAAGGAATCTTTCCAATCTTCTCTATCAGGGATCACTAATTCCGGGCATTATGTAAAATCCAACAACGGTACCATATAGTCCGTTCCTTTGTTCAGATCTTCGTTGTATCCTGAACCATAACAGTATTGATGCGTGACCCGACTCCGTTTGCCGCCAAAGGCCTGCTTCTCTTAACCTTATTGCACTTTAGCCGCTACATATCGTACATGGTACCGCAAGTTCTTCAGGTTCAAAATCAAGTCCAATACGGTTTGTGGTGTGCTTTGTTTAGCACCTGTTATACACAATGATGCCATTCGCTGTACACTACTTATCAGCATTAGCTGACTTTCCGTGTCCAGAGTCCCCCACCAAACAAGGCCTTCGTATATTACTATGGGACGCACTTTCACTGTGTATATCCAATATACCACTGCAGGTTGAAGTCCCCAGCTTTTTCCTACAGAGTTCCGGCAGGCTATATGGCATTTAATTCTTTTTTTCGTCATTTGCTCTGCAATAAGTTTCTCGCAATCTCTTCTAGAAATCGAGATATTTCGTGTCCACTTTTATATACCACTACCCTTAGGGATGAGGGTATATACCATTTGATACGAATAAAAGTGTAACGCATTAAAGGAGACGAGTTAGACCCTATGTATCTTAAGACCAAATTCGTTTCAGGACTTTTTAAGACGATTGAACTATGCCCGTCTGTCTGGCTGGCTGTCAGGATGGCTGGTCAGCAGGATAACTCGAGTAAACCTTAATCGGTATAAAAATTTTCCAGTATAAATGGGATTGTAAATGGGCAAAATAGCCCCACCCCTTCTGGTACCTCTTTCATAACTTCCAAACGGACGATCGTTGGATATTTAAATTTGGTCAGTTTATTTATCTTGCAAAAATAGACAAACCCTAAGAAAACCGAAACCTTTGTCATACCCCTTCTGGTACCTCCCATACAAATGACCTAATTGATCCTTATAGTTTTACATACATATCTTTTTTGTAAGTAAACTGAATTTACTCAAATTTTGAGTATGATGTTCACTTATGAAAATGGGACTCAGGAATGAATATGCACTATATCAGTTTACGCCTTCTGGTACCTTTCATACAAAATTACCTTTTTTTTGGAAAATTAATATTTCTCCTATAACTTCCAAACGGATTTTTGGGGGGTAATGAAAATTGTTTGATTAAATTATGTTATTATAGGAGGCAAAACCCCAGAAAACCTAACTATTTGACACACCCCCTTTGGTACCTCCCATACAAAGGACCTGAACTCACCCCCATAGTCTTACAAACATACCTTTTTTGTAAGTACACTGAATTCTGTCAAATTATGCGTAATTTGTACGCTTATGAAAAAATTGATTCAGGAGTGAATATGGACTATATCGCGTCACCCCTTCTAGTACCTCCCATACAAAATTACCTATTTTTGGAAAATTAATATTTCTCCTATAACTTCCAAACGGACTCTTGGGGGGTAATGAAAATTGGTCGATTAATTTATGATATTATAGGAGGCAAAACCCCAGAAAACCTAACTATTTGACACACATCCTTTGGTACCTCCCATACAAAGGACCTGAACTCACCCCCATAGTCTTACCTACATATTTTTTTTTTGTAAATACATTGAATTCAGTCAAATTTTTCGTAAGTTGTACGTATGAAAATTTGAGTCAGGAATGAATAAGGACTGTATCGGTTCACCCTTTTGGTACCCCCTATCAACATTACATTTTTCTTTAAATTAATGTTTCTCACATAAATTCCAAACCGGCACATATACCTTCTACACAAAAAAGTAAAGTTTTGGACGATTTTGCACCACAAGCAGGGAAAAATTATACATACACAGAAAAAAAATACGACAAATGAATTGTCGTATCAAATACCATTTCGTCAATACAATTAAATATTTAATTAAAAAGGCGCCAACAACCGAAATTGTAAAAACAATAAACAGTATTGTCACATTTACTTCTGTTGAATTTGAACAGTGGTAGAAAATTTGTAAATATGACAATTTACAACCGTTCTCAAATGGCAAAGTTGTTATAAATCAAAGCTGAATGCTAACAATTTTATTTAATTACTTAACAACAATTGCGTTTTTTTTCTGTGTAAGTAATTTTATTTTAATTAAAAATCTATTAATTTCAATAAGTCAAGACTTCAACAATATCTTATATTGGGTGATGGTTAGAGTATACAAAACCGAAACCGGAAACCGACAAACCGGTTTTTTTCTTGAAAACCGTCAGCCGGTTTTTACAAAATATCGATTTTCGAATAACCGGTTTAACCGGTTTTTTGAGGTCGGTTTTACCGGTTTTCTGAAATCATGAAAAGTTGAAGATATCGATCTTTTGCCTTAGAACAGCCCCAAAAATTTTTCTAAGCAACATCTTTAGTAGCATATTTTATTGTTCCAAAGTCCCATTTTACGACACTTTTCTTGAAATAAGAACGAAAAAGGGCACGTAAGGAGTCCAGATAGAGAGTTTAAATGTTTCACAACAAAAATAATCGTTAAATTTCATAGAAGGCATCTGATATCAATAAGTGCTAAAACAATGACAAACTTCAGACTCTGAATGAAAAGAAACAAAACCAGTAAAAAATTTCAGTCGGGCAACCCGACTTACTTATACCATCACCCTCTGTACGACAAAAAATTTTCTGTTATACTGATATTATACTCGATTTCTAAAGTAGGGTAGTGGTACATATGTATGGGAGGTACCAGAAGGGGCGTGTCTAGACTTCCAGATTATTTCTCCTAAACTTTATACTGTTGTAGCTTTACTAAATACAGAATTTGGGCACGCGTTGGGTGTATTGATATTATTACTCCATCTCTAAAGTGGGCGAAAAGATACATTTGTATTGGAGGTACCATAAGGGACGTCGCTAGAATTCCGATTTGTTCTCCAAAACTTTATCCTGTTTTAACTTAACAAAATACAGAATTTGGGCACGATCGTGTAGAGTGGTTTGATATTATTACTCCATCTCTAAAGTGGTCGTGTTTAAACACCAGATTCTCTAAAACTTTTTCCTGCTTAAACTTTGCTAAATACAGAATTTGGGCACGATCGCGTTAGGTATATTTATAATATTAATCGATTTCTAAAGTGGGCGGTACCAGATGTCTATGGGAGGTACCAGATGGGGCGTGGATACCAGATTACTCGATTTCTAAAGTGGGCGGAATGATGTATTTGTATAAGAGGTACCAGAAGGGGCGGGGCCACGTAGCCCATTTGCAATACCGTAAGTAGTTTTAGGGAAATATTAACTCGTGCAAAATTTCAAAACATTTGGTTGCGTCTTTCGAAAGTTATCGTGCGTACCAGCCAGACACACAGACGGACATGGCTCAAACGACTTAAAAAGCCCTGAATCGAATTTGGTTCAAAGAAACCTAGGGTCTAAAGTGGCTCTTTCTATGTGTTACACTTTTTGGTCGTATCAAATGATATATACCCTCATCCTTATGGATGATAGTATAATGAGTAGTAAAAGTTGGAGATATTGATTTTGGTCTTACAACACCCCATGTGAAATTTTCCGAGAAGCATTTTTGTAGAGCATTTGAATGTTGTAAAGTCCTATTTGAAGATATTTTTCTGACATTTCTTGAAACAGGTTCGAAACGGGCACGTAACAATTCAAAATAGACAGTGCCATAAAAGTTCCATAAAAAATTATCGTTAAATTTTATTGCAGACATCTGATATCGAAAATGCACTAAAGCAATAAGGGTAAGAAACGTAGTCTTAAGTGCCTATTTCAATGTCTATTATGGGTTAAACTGAAAACTTCATCAGTGATATACTCATCTAAGGCTTTCATCCCGTAAAGGAATTATTCCGCCCTTAAAAATTTGCTGGCTTCAAATGCCCAATAATTGGCTTATATTACATAATTTTTATCTAATTAATATTAGAATTAGATTTAGACATGTTTTTCTGTTAAACGCTGCCTTCCATACGCCATTTTTAACATTTCTAAATTAAATTGCTGATAATAGTAACACTTTTTCTTGTTTTTGTGCACAAATAAAAAACTCGAAAAATAACCGGTTACCCGGTTTTTTCTTAATTAAGTATTCGAAAACCGAGTTTTTGAAATTATGTAAATTTCGAATATAACCGAAACCGGTTTTTCAAAAAAGTCGAATGTTTGTATACTCTAGTGATGGTATTTATCAGTCAGTTTACCTGACTGAAATTTCTGTACTGGTTTTTATATCCCTTTGGTCTGTAGGCCTTTCAAACTGTAACTTCGATTTACTCAGAATGTGTTTTTGGCACATAGAGCACATGAATCGTCGGACGACGATGTTCTGTTGGCCTTTTTTCATGTGGTCTATCTACTCGTATACATTAAAAAAAGTTATTCAAAGTAGTTTTAAAAAGTTGCGTAAAGTCATTTTGTTGTACCAACAAGTAATTTTAAAGTACAATTCATTGTACCAAAATGTAAATTTATTGTATCACAACATACATTTATTGTTCCAAAAAGTAATGTTTTATATTAGAATGTACAATTTATTGTTTATTTAGACTAAAAGTAATTTTATTGTACCAAAATATCGACGAATGCGAAATTCACTGCTTGAAAAGCTTTTTACTAGACATGCCAATTTACTCGACACTACTTCGAAGTTGCTTTCGACAACATCGAGGGGGCCGGCAATAAAAGAAAAATGTAGAAATTATAAAGTTTGACTTTTTTCCCCCCAAGTTTAGCTATGCCTGGCGGGAAACTATGAAATGTTTTCTTAAAGCAGACCTTCCCCAATAATCAAAATCTTTGTTTTCCTATTGTTTTCATTCCAGCATAATGTAAATAACGAATAATGTTGACATACTTTATAAGCTTAAGCCTCAATAGATTTTAAGCTACCTTCTCTACTATACAAAGAAATCATTTCATTATCAATTCAATATCACTTCTCTTCATTACATCACTTTTGATAAGCGCACAAGTTCATCATCGCATAGCCATCGGCACCATATGTACCATATGTGCGAAGACCACTACAGCAAACGCGTCTAATTTCTATGACCACAACAATAAGCAACAACAACGTATATAGTTAAATAAATTAAATAAACTTGATTTGTTTAATATCCATATGAACAGATATTATTGTATCCTCCCTCCATCACCATTAGGGCGGAGGGTGAATTAGTGAAATAATCTCGACTCACCTGATACAACGGAACGCATGCTGCTGTTGCGATCGTTACGCGGACGCAAACCAATTCCCAGCAACGATGATGCAGTGCCAACGGCCGGTGAGTTTGGTCCACTGCCACTAAATAAAGCTGACACAGGTCGCCCAGCGTGCGACGGCGGCGACGACTGTGGATATGGTGCCAGTGATGAGCACAGTGGTGGCGATGCGGGTGACAACTGAGCTGATGCTGAGGCGGATGATGGCAAACCGCTCGCTAATGGATCTTGATGATGATGCTGATGATGTGTTGAATTGTTGGCTGAGTAAATTGAACTGATTGCAGGCATTTGGAATGAGTATAATGCATCTAGTGGTGTAGCACTCGTTGTGTGTACCGTTGACGATGGTAGTGGTGGAGATGATGTTGTTGTTGCTGCCGCCGCCGTGTCAGTGGCGTTATCAGATTCATAATCCTCAATTGTAAATTTAACATTCGTGTTGACACTAGGGGCTGCTGCTCGGCTTGTCTCCGTAGCCGGCACGATCGAGTATGGCTGCTGATGAATGACATCCGACCGCGTGAATGAAGGGGCTGCGATTTTTGCAAATAATGGCGGTTGTTGTTGTTGCGAATGCAGTACGCGAGCCGAGAATGCCGGTGAAGAGGCCGTGGGCGTTCCCGCTAGGCTGGCATTCGTTGGAGAACGCACGGGCAATTTTTGCAGAGCCGTCAATGATGATGTCGATGCGGTCGAGGGAAATTTCGTTTGTTGACCCACTACTGGCGAAGTTGCCGGAATGATAATGAACTTATGCGAACGTATGGATGCGGTGCGTATTAAACGCGTTTGATCATCGGCATCGGAGCCCTCTGCCCCACTGTCATACAAAAGGCTATGGCGAAAGTTAATGGAACCCTGTTTAGAGCCAATAGAGCTCAAAGTAGGGGTGGTGGCTCTCACATTTAAACTTAAAGCGGTGGGTGATGACACAGTTTTGGTCAGTGTAAGAGATGTTGTTGGTGGTTGAGCTGTTGTGTTCGATGAAAGGGCCGCTTTGCTGGTACTGGCGCTCTCTGCATGATTTGCTGCCATTTTTCCTATACTAACCGTTTCGCTATGTTAAGGGTTTTCGTTGGGCCGTTTACCGTTTTACTTTGGTTTTCAGCTACTACTTGTCTTGACTGTGCTTACATTTTGAGTGGACGTACAGTCATTTTGCCGCTACAGCGCGAAAAGAAAGATCACAGATAAATCATCAGTAATATTGTCTTAATTAATTTAATTAATTTTAATTAATTAGCATTTCAACTTTCGGTTGCTAAACATTCCCATTCATATTCTCCTGTTAAGTGTTACACCATAGATTAATTGTTCTAGTTTTTCACTGGGCATTGGCGTTTTGAATATGTAATTAGGTTGTTATTTTTTTTGGATATTGTCTAGTCGCATGATCACGATATCGAACCCGATGACACATTGAGTTTGTCCCACTGTCGTGGAGGTGGAGGCGACGGTAGCATCGCTCGCGGATGATTTTGACCTTTTCTGGTCTATTGTTATCATTTAAATTAGATAAGTATTTTTTTTATTGTTGTTGTGAATTAATCGCATTTAGTGTTCTTATAAATATTAAAATTGTTCACTTTTGCATATGCAGTTTTTTTTCGAAATATCTATGTAAATTTCTGTGGTATTTTGTATTTTATTTTGTGGAATTATCATATTTTATTAAATTAATTGCAATTAATTTAATGCGTTCTATTAAGGAAACCATTGACCTTTGTTAGCTGAGAATGTTTTATAGGACATTTGAATATGAACGGATATTATACAACACGTGTAAATATAACCATTTGACAGATAGGTAAAACTTTGCACGTTAACAGAACAAAATATTAGATAGAATATACTCAGCCAAGGTGCACACGAGATTTAGCAAAGAAAAAAAACTAGTAAGTCGAGATAGCCAATGCCTATTCCAACTAACTATATCAACTACAGCAAATTAAATCTCCTAATTTGGATATTCTTAACACATAAAACCTTAATTTCCCTTTATACCCCATGAATGAGTTATGGGATGCTTCTCGCGTTGTTGTGAATTTACCCACTATCTATATTAGATTCACAACAAACGGCACCTACTTGTTTATCGACAAATGCGAACGTCACCGTTTGAGAAGCATTTACTAGACATGCCGATTATCTCGACACTAATACAGCAAAGTTGCTGTCGACAACATCGAGGGGGCTGGCAAAGAAAGAAATATGTAGACGACTGGAGCTGGGAATCGAACCACGCATCTCCCGCATGGTAGTCGCGTGTTCTAACCCTATGCCACGACCGGTCTTAACACATAGTCACAGCATATTGTGCGTTCTTTGGCTACGACTTTAATTAAGAGGGGTATGGGTACTAGGGATGCTAATCGGGATTGATTTTATAAATCCCGATCCCGAAATCCCGGGATTTTTCGGGCTGTCAACATAATCCATTTCATACAACTCTTGTAAATCAAAAACTCTAGTAAAGATAATAGAAAATAGATATCAAACCGAACAATGAAAAACATATTCATATTTCTGCACAGATCGAAAATAACAAACAAGTGGAATTTTTTTTGTAACTTATTTTTAAAGCGTATGTTATTACCGTTATTTATTGTTTTAAGTAGTTTCTTAAAAAGATTAAAACATCGAATGTTTCATCCGATAATCTTGAACGAATTTTATTCCCAACATTCGCTGAAACATCTTTCACAATCCACACTAGTGGCTTAAATTGTATATAGATACCTATTTGCAGCTTCGACGAAAAATCCGGGGATTTATTTATTAAAACCCCGGGATTCGGGATTCATCAATCTCGAAAAATTCCGGGATTTCGGGTTTCGGGATTTCCCGTTTGGCATCCCTAATGGGTACAAGTCGAGCTCTCAGAGCCCATTTGAAATTTTGTGGCTCTTAGCTCGCGAGCTAAGTACAAATGTTATGTACAAAAAGTACTTTTTTACGCCAAATAGATCTTTTATTGGCCCAATAGTACTTTTTTTTTTGCACAAAGTACTTTTATTGTACTTTTTGGTCCATAGTACTTTTATTGTACTTTTGGTACAAAGTACTTTTTTTGTACCAGTGTACTCTTTTGTACCAAAAAGTACTTTTAATGTACTTTTCAGCACAAAGTACTTCTTTTTTTCTAAAGTACTTTTTTAAGCCAAAAAGTACTTTTATTGGAACAAAAACACATTTTGTTGCACAAAGCTCTTTTTTTGTACCAGAATACTCTTTTGTACCAATAAGTACTTTTATTGTACTTTTTGTTTCATAGTACTTTTATTGTACTTTTAGTGCAAAGTAATTTTTTGTACCATAGTACTTTTAATGTACTTTTCGGCATAAAGTACTTTTTTTGCACCAAAGTACTTTTTTATGGCAAGAAGTACTTTTATTGGCCCAAAAACACTTTTTGTTGGCATAAAAAAGTACTTTTGGTACATAATATTGGTACTTAGCTCGCGAGCCAAGAGCCACAAAATTTCAAATGGGCTCTCGAGCTGGCTCTTTTTTTGGGTTCTTGGCTCGCTAGCCGAGAGCTCATTTGAAATTTTATGGCTCTTGGCTCGCGAACTAAGAGCTAATTTTCAGGAAAACAGCGGCTCGCGATACGAATCCTGGTTCTAAGTCTAACTTTATTGTTCGACTGAGTAATAAGAAAATATCAGTTTGATGTTCGATGTAACATCTTATACTATATTTCGAGATGAAGCTTTGGCTGGAAGAGTAGTAGGATCGTAATAGGGAGTAACGAAATTCATTAAACATATGGAGACATAAAGAGTGTAAACGAATTACGTGAAGGATTGGTGGGTGAGGCACCTATCATTCATGGTCTATATTTTACAACACATATTTATTGTAATATGAAAGTGAGAACATTAAAACTTTATGGGAAATATGTCAATGGTAATTAGCAGCACACGATTTGACCACAAAAACATTCACAAGGCAACGTGGATATCTCCCGATCAAGTTACGAGAAACCAAATAGATCACGTGGTACTCAATGGAAGGTACGCGTCCAGTGTCTTAGACATACGAGTGATCAGGGGTCATCTCGGACCACCACCTCACTGCAGTAAAGATGCGTACTAGGCTAAGAGGGGCGGAAACCCTGCGTAACCAGCCACAGATAAAGCTGGACGTCGCTAAACTGCAGACCACGGAGATAGCCAACGCCTATTCCAACCAACTCACGCAAGTTTGTGATGCTCCAACGCCCGAAAATACTAGTGCGCAATGGCAATATATTGCCCAATCGATGTAAAGGACTGCGCGGTCCGTACTAGGGTATGTGAAGTCCTTAAACTAAAATGCCTGAGACGTTGACAAATGCCGCAATGCCACCCGGGAACAAGATGCTGCATACAGGGCCAAACTGCAGCCAATGGCAACGCGAGCTGTTCATGAAAAGTACAGGGAGAGGCGACACGACTCTTCAGACGAAAGAAACGAGATCTGAAGGAGCAGAATAATGTGTTCATTGAAGAATACAGGAACAGAGGTGAAGCCCGGATATTATACCAGAAGATAAATGGTAGGGTACATGGAACAGGTCTTCCCTCCTGTAGAAACAAGGATGGTCATCTCGTTACTGACTTCGCAACTAATGGGCGAACTGTTCATGATAAGTAAAGGGAGAAGAGGTGGGAGGCGACTCGACTCTTCAGGCGAAAAAGACGAGAGCTGAAGGAGCAGAATAATGTGTGCATTGAAGAATACAGGAACAGAGGCGAAGCCCGGAAATTCTACCAGAAGATAAATGGTAGGGTACATGTAACAGGTCTTCCCTCCTGTAAAACAAGGATGGTCATCTCGTTACTGACTCCGACAGCGTACTGAGAATATGGAAATATTACTTCTGCAGCCTATTGATGTCTGAAAATTCGGCTGCTGAAGACTGTGTACCAATACGAGACGATAATATCGAGGTTCCTCCTCGAGCTGAGATAAAAACTACAAAATCCCGCCTAAAGAACAATAAAGCCGCTGGGTCTTCCAGCTAAGTTGTTTAAGGTGTGTGGAGATGAGCTTATTTTAAGCATGCAATAGATTATAGAGAATATTTGGCTTCATGGCAGATGATTGGAATCTCAGAGCGTATGTCCTATTTATAAAAAAGGTGACCGTTGTGAGAGTAAAAACTACCGTGGAATAAGGCTCTTATCGATTGCGTATAAGGTCCTGATTAGAACTTATCTGTGCGGCTTTAGGCCATGCTGCCAATACACGGTGGATCAGATATTTACACTGCTGCAGATTCTGGAGAAAACCCTAAGAAGCAAATCGACACTTATCACCTCTTTGTCGAATACAAAACTGCCTTCGGTAGTCCTATCAGGCCTCGACTATACGAAGCCATGCCTGAGTTCGGTATCTCTGCACAGATAATTCATCTGTGCCGGTGTAGCCTTACGAATACCAAATCCTCTGTTCGGATTGGCAATGGATCTTTCTGCGCCATTCGATACGCCGAGGGGTCTTATACAGGGTGATGGTTTGTCATGCATATTGTTCAACATAATGATGGAGAAGGTGTTAAGGAAAGCAGCAATAAACATGTCTGGCACCATATTTAATAAGAGCGACATGCTGCTCGCATATGCCGATGATATTGACATTATCGGTCGGACGATGCCAGAGGTAACAGCTGTCTTCTCATCTCTTGAAAGGAAGTCAGCGAAAATAGGTTTGGCAGTGAAGTTAATGGTATCATCGAACAAAGTGTCCAACCGTTGGGGACGCAGCGTGAACGTTGAAAACTATTGCTTTGAGGTAGTGGCTGAATTCATCTAACTCGTATCCGCCATGGACAAAAACAACAGTGTCAGCCTAGAAATAACAGGGATAATAGTGTTCGCCAATAGGAGTTTCTTTGAGCTACGCGAGTACTTCATAAACGCCACCATATCTCGTACTACCAAAGTCCAACTGTATCAGGTACTAATTTTACCGGTCCTGCTGTATGCCTACGAATCTTGGGTGTTTACACAGACGGACGCAGCTTATCTGGCGGTGTTTGAGAGAAAACTACTCCGCAAAATATTTGAACCCAAAATGCAAAGTATTTGTAGCAAAAATTGCAAATAAGACATTTTTTGCAATTTGAAATGTGTTTTGTTTTTGTAAGTACGACGAGGGGTCTTATGCAAAATAATGCAATACTTGGCCAAATACTTATTTCACCATTATAAGTAATATATTTATCAATACTTTTACAAATAGTGAAGGATCTCTGACATGTTGTTAAGCGATTTCTAACAGATTTAATCAGATACTTTATGACACCTTAATGACGCCTGATTGCCAAAAACTGTAAATTTAACAGAAATTCTTTGTAATCGAAATTCATTCATTTACAATTTTTTAAGATCTGTAGTGAGATGTGCCTTTATTAAACTGTATCTGCAAATATCCAATTAGATTCAGTGAAATTTAATATTTCTTAAATAATTACTTAACTACCAAAAGTGTTATGCATAGAAGGGATATACTTTGAAAATGGCAAGGGGGACCTTTCATGTTCACATTAGCGTTCTGAGGAATTGGGACGGTCTATGTGCTGGAGGTGCGCTTGTTAATATACCGTCAAGTTATTCGACCCATCATAGCCTAGGCCTTTTCTATAATTTTATGAAAAGCTTGTGTTTTCCGGAGTTCTATCAATCTGAATGGATCATCCTGCTCTTTTATGAATTTCAATGAGTAAAACGTGTTGTAGGTACTAGTGCGTTATGTTGAATACTTTATACGTACGTATTTGGCATTTATTAATCATACGCTATAGAGCACAATAGCGGAATTAGGATCCTTAGCAAATAACAAGTGTTGCCTACGTGAAATAGCTTAAAAAAAATAAAAATTTTAAATTAAAAAATATTTATTTTCTGTACTTTTTTGAGGGGTTTTCTTCGATTCCTTCTGAGAAAGTACTAAATATATTTTAATATTAAAATTTAAAGTTGTCAAAAATCATTATCAGTATGAAAATATTACTCATCTATATTGAATGCTGCGGTTATCAAATCTTGCTATGATATTTAAGTGGTCAATATAATTGTATTAGTAATTATAATATATACAGAAGTCACCACTTGCATATTCATAATTGTATGTGTAAACCTTAGTATTGAATTTCTATTCTATTATCAATACCCAGCATTCAGCAAAAATTACATTTTCCCTATTTAATACACTGATACAGAAACATAATATTTTCTTATGGAAATATATTGGAATTATTGTAAATTTTCAACATCAATACTTTGGAAGCACAGTAATGCTTTTGTTATATCAATATCTTTCAGTGACGCATAAGGTATCGTTAATCCGTCATATTTTACTGTTATACGTCAACAATTTCTCGTTTTGGATATCATTAAATACCTCACGTGATTTTGATTTTTGTTCTATAGATTTATCATTAGCAAGTTCAATTGTTTTCCTATTGATGACTGTAACAATGCATAATGAAAGACATTCTCACAATAAATTTAAAAAATTTCAGGTGATACTTATGGTTTGAGAATGACCTTGGAATAACCTTTAACATATCAAAGAACTTATAACAATCTTAGGGCTTAGAGCAGCAGTACAGGCTATTATTTTTCCTTGAGCGACAGTGGTTAGTTACCTCGCCTCACTGACTTGGGATTCAGAAATGCTTTTAATGTGGATTGGGCGCATATCTTTTAATAATATTCATAAAAACAGACAATATTTCTTTTAAATTACTATACATATTTTTTGATGCAATGCGAATTAAAATTTTCTTGATACATATTAAAGGCGGTGAATGGGGTATTTTCTAATTTCTGATCGTTATTTACTTGGAAATGACCGGAATTCTTTCTTGGGAGGGGACCTTCAGTTCAAAACGTCAGAGAGATTACGCATTCCCCGGGCAATGTCACTGAATAGTGGTAGGAAATGTGAGAAGGCGCAATGTTGAGTAATCTAAATGGCATGGTAAGATTTGTCCTTGGTTGTCCTTAAAAAATATAAGGCTTACATCACCGCCATCCATGAGATAAGATGGTCGGTACAAGGATGCTCGCGACGTATATTTCAGCTGCCATGCCGAAAAGCAGTAATTTGGATGTGGATTTGAATTTGGCGAGAGAATCAGACATATTGTCTCGCGGTTCAATCCTGCTAGTGATCGAAAAGCCACAATCCGCATCAAGGCGAAATATTTCTACATCACGCTGATTTCTGCTCATGCCCCGACGGAAGAAAATATGATGAGATTAAAGATGCATTTGACGAGAGCCTAGAGGAAATATACGACCGCTGCCTTGGAACGACATTAAAATCATTCTGGGAGATTTTAATGCAAAAATAGGAAGGGAAGATGTTCTTGGACCGGTTAATTCAGCCTGCATGCCGACACGTCAGACAACGGGTTTAGGCTAGTTAGTTTCGCAGCGGGAAGGAATATGGTAGTGAGTGGAACCAGATTCCAGCACATAGATATCCACAAGGCAACTGGGCTACCCCCGATCAAAACACCTGAAATCAATTTGATCATGTGTTAATTGATGGCAGGCATGCATCTAGTGTCATGGACGTGCGTGTGATCCGTGAACCTAATATTGGCTCGTATCATAACCTGGTTGCAGTCAAGATGCGCACAAGATTAAGCAGAGCCAAAAACACACGTAACCAAACACAAAGAAGCTGGACATCGCGAAGCTGCAAACCCCAGAGATAGCCACTGCCTAGTCCAATTAGCTCTCCCAATTTCTACTACACAACGCCTCTATTTCTAACGTTCCCGATACAACATATTGGGAATTCCATGTCAACCGCCATAACAACCGTGCTAGGATATGAAAAACGGCTCTCAGACAAGTCCTGGTACGATGAAGAATGTCGCATATCGTCTGAGGAACAGGATGCCGCTTATAGGGCAACGCTACAGCTAATTGTAACCCGGGCTGTTAGGGAACGGCACAAGGAGACAGGTAAATAAAAAAAAAGTCAGATGAAGGAACGGGAGATGAAGGAACGGGAGAACGAATATAGATGAGGCCCGAAAATTTTACCAGAAAGTAAAGGCAAATGGCTACGGTAATGGGCTCCCCTCCTGTAAGGACTAGGATGAAAATCTGGTTATAGATACGCAGAGTGTGCTGCATATATGCATAGAATACTTCCAGCAACTGCTAGTTCCAGTCGGCGACGGCTTATATTGCCACCACCAAGTCAAGCTGAGGTATATATAGCTGCTCAAAAATTATAAAGCAGCCGGTGCCGACGGACTTCCGGTAGGGTTCTTCAAGTTCGGTGGCATGGAGCTGATAACAAGCATGCACCAGCTACTACGCACGGTTTGGCTTAACGAGTGCATGCCCGATGATTGGAATCTAAGCGTATTATGCCCTGTGCTAAAAAAAAAGGTGATCCAAGTGTGTGCTCCAGCTACTGCGGGATTAGGTCCTGTCGAGTGTGCTATGTGAAAAACTAATGCCAGTGTTATCAGTGTGGCTTTAGACCTGGCAAATCAACAACTGTCCAGATATTCACACTTCGGCAAATCCTGGGAAAGACACCAGAGAAACAGATCGACACGTACCATCTCTTCATCGACTACATACATCAGAAATTACACGAATCCATGGCTGAGTTTGGTATTCCAGCGAAGCTGATTCCCCTTGCGGAATGACGCTGACTGACACGAAGTATTCAGTGAAGATTGGCAAGGACCTTACGGAGCCATTCTATACCAGGCGACGGCCTATCGTATAACCTCTTTAACATAGTGATGTAGATGATAATGAGAAAACTGCGGGATGTGACTGCAGCCTTCTCAAGTATACAGAAGGAATCAGCGAAAATGGGTCTAATGGTGAACGAGGACAATACGAAGTTATTAGTTTCATCGAACAAAGAATCTACACGTTTAAGAAACTGTGTGAACGTTGACAACTATAATTTTGAGTTGGTAGATAATTTTATCAACCTAAGCCCCGCCATCAACAAAACAAATAGTGTCAGCCTCGAAATTCGGAGAAGAGTCCTGCTTGCTTATAAATGCTACTACGGACTAGACAAGCGATCTACTGACAGAGCCCTCTCTCGACGAACAAAAATCCAGCAATACCAGATGCTGGTTCTACCTGTCTTGATGTACGGTTCAGAATCCTGGCTTATGACACAAGCGGATGAATCGGTTCGAGAGGAAAATACTCCGTAAAATATATGGGCCCATTATCGTTAACGGAGAGTACCGACGTCGTATGAATCATGAGCTGTACACTGACATTGACATTGAACCATTAGGGTCCAGCGGTGGCGTTGGATAGGTGATGTTGTATGCATGGACGAAAATGCTCTAGCTCGAAAAGTCTTCGACATTGAACTCGATGGACGGCGTAGAAGAGGGCGATCAAAACTCCGTTAGAAACATCAGGATACTGTAAACCTTGCAGAAATTGGTGTGATTAACTGGAGAAGAAGCGCAGAAAATCAAAGAGCTTATAATATTTTTCTACTTGCGGTATTTAATCCAATAGGATTGCAAAGAAGTGTACTCTAAGTAAGTAAGATTTTGAATTAGATTTTTTAAAATCTGACTCCGGATTCAAAAAACAAAGCCCCCAAAACTTCTAAGTACTATATTTTATGCATTAGAGAAATCTAAAAAATTTTTGGGACTAAATTTTTCAAAATTTTTATCGAAGGAAGGGTAAATTCAAACAGCAAAATAAGGAAAAATTCCAAAAAGAGGCAGTTTATCCCAGATCATTTGGAAAAGGAATTATCAAATTTTAACGTACTGCTGATGTTAGGTGATTTAACATAAGTTTAAGTCCAAGAAACAACAACTGAGGAATGTTGCTGCGACATTTTAAATTATTGAGAAGCAGTGGGCAGAATTGGGTCTGGTCATAAATGAGAACAAAACCAAGTTTAAAGCAACATTTCTGTGGAACATTTGAATGTTATAAAGACCTATTAAAAGGTCCTTTCTAACGTTTCTTGAAATAAGGACGAAAATTTCACGTAAGGAGTCTTGGGAGAGAGAGGGAGAGAGAGATAGTTAAAATCATTTGTCGTCCAATTGCATTGAAGACACTGATATCGAAAATGAACTAATACCATAAGAAACGTAATTTTAAGAACATATTTCAAACTCTATTTTAGGTTAAATTGAAAACTTTACCGGGCTATAAAAAAAAAGTTCACCCTAGGGGGGATCTGACCCCCTAGAATTTTAGTATATTCAACTTAAACTTATTCCACCAGCAAAAATTAGTTTCACACTGTTATAAACCTTAATTTATTTTCCAAAAGTCCTTAATGTTTGTACCTCTACTCTTCTTTTTAACAAACTTTTCGTTAATAAACTTCCAACCTATTATTTCCGATAATTTCTAGCACTTTACAGGGTTTACTATTGTTTATGTACAATTCACCAGAATCACTACATACCACACGGACATAATACTGAGTACGAAACGAAAAATAATCATATTACTGACAAGGACAACTTTATCGCTCTACAAATTCTAGCCGTGAAAAACTTTCTAATTCCGCGAGCAATTAATGCATAAGGCCAAATAATACTACATGACCGTTAAAATTTCTCACTTTTATTACTCTGAACAATATTTGGGTGACGAATTATGTGTTATGCTCATAGCAGCATATAGACAAATTAATTACACTATGGTTAGTTTAATTGGGAATTATTTTACTTTTGAATGAGTTTGGTGATTTTTAAAGCATATATAGAGAGAGCAAAAAACACGAAAACGTTTAGCATTGTTGAGTTCGAATTTCAGCAAATGTTTTCACTGATTTGTTTAGACCGCAAAAACTAGATTGTTGTTTAAATTTCTAGTGTAGATTTCCGTTTGTTTTATATGTATGTAAAGTTTTTTGTTTGTTTAAGATTTAAGAAAGCATTGCATTTACTGTAATTCTTAACGGGTTTGTAACACATTTGTTTATATCATTATCCTAAAATTTGCCCGGTTTTTTATTGTAATTTTTTGCAAGATATCCTTAATGGTGATCATGACTATTGCACACGGTTTTTTTTTTTTTTTTTTTGAATTTTATGTTTGTTTTATTTTTAAAGCTAATTTTTTTTATTGTATTACATTTTATGTTTCGTTACAGAATTCCGTTGATATTTTTACGAAACGTGTTGTTGCACGCGCTGTCAAATGTCAACTGATCACCGCCAATAATATGAGAAATATCGTTTACAATTTCATTTCTTTCTACAATTTCTATACTAGATGTGCTCTAACGTGAACACAGATAAAAATTCATAATGTGTGTAGCTACTTTTATTGGTGTTGTTGTTGTTGTTGTTGTTGTATTTGATCTGTTCTATACTCCCGACTTCTGTAAAAAAAAGCCCACAAAAACAACAACAGCAACACAAACACACAAAAGTTGAACCGCAAACAAAACAACAAAAAGTTAACTGCTCATTTTACTATACGAACCAGGGTTTGAGTTGCAACTTTTAAGGGAATTACGGGTATTTCGGCAACGTTTTAATTTGCGTTCGTATAAAACTACATATAGAATGATAACACTATGGACCATGTTCGGGGTCATCGCCTGGGGAGGGTGAGAAAGTCATAGTCAGGGTGAGGTAACTTTTATATTTTTTGATTATCTTGATGTTTGTTCGATAGATACCTATACTTACCTATTACGTTGACTTGGAATTTCTCACCCTTCAGATTGGCTGTAGCAATGTGTTATTAAAGGATAAATTCACAATATTGCACTGATGTGCGTATGATTAATATAAAATCTACATAAAATTAATATTACTCATACGTTCCACATACATCAATGTATATTAGGGTGGCAGCGAAAATTCAACTGGATTTTCGGTAATGCCCGAGCGGAATATTGTCAGTTTTAATAATACAGCTATGGTTAAAATTTAAGCAAAATCGGACAACTTTAAGCTGTGCCCCAAAGAGGTCAAAGGTCAAATTTATATACATAGAAAATGAGTTTGTGTTTGTTTAATTGCATTTTTTAGTACCGTATAGACTCACAGAATAAAGCGGTGTTGTCGGTGATGTTAATAGGGACTTCCATTTTTGATATATCAAGTGGGCGTGGCCCCGCCTATTGGAGCCTATTTTTAAAATAGGAAGGACTGTTTTTGCAATATCTGGAGGACTGTTTCTCCAATCGCCTTGAACATTTGTGTGAATGCATTTGACAGCAAAGTTCGTGATCCAACATAAAATTGGCGGATCCGTGGGCGTGGTATACAACTTGAAACGGCTGCATCTCATGAACTATAAGATATTTGGTATATGCTGTTGGTACAGTATGAATTACAGTCAAGTTGAAAGTGGTCTGTGCCACGCCTTGTTTAAAAGAAACCGTTATAATAGCCATAATAACAGTTTGATCATCCTAAACAAACACAGTATATATGAGATATAACCAGGCTATTTGGAACCAAGTTGGCAAAAACAGCCGAGTTGCCGAAATTCCACAATATTTGAATTTTACATATTGACCTCTTTTGAGCACGCGAAATATATTTTCGATCTTAGTAAAATTTCCTTCATCTATATTTTATATCAAGTGACACAATATTCTAGTCGGACATTTTTAATATCTTCCATACCTTCGATGTCGCCCTAATGTACAAGTATATAAACGGCATGGTTGACTGACCGACCTCTCTCTAACCCTAAGGTTGAAGGTAGAACCTTGAAATTTAGAATGTAGGTTCCTTTTGAGGATAAAGGGATTTTTAGAAATTCAGACTCTCTATCTCATAAACTAATATAGGTACGAAGTCGAGATTTGCTACATATGTAAGTCGTAAGTCGTTATTGTTGGGAAGCCTCTCCATCCTCAACGTGGGAGTATTTGGTGCGGTTTATCGTCCGGCGGGGTCATTGGACCTTACTTTTTCGAAAATGAGGTTGGATCAACAGTTACGGTGAATGGAATGATTTTTTATGGTAGGAGTTGGATGGTATTGATCGGGACAACGTTTTCTTTCAACAAGACGGCGCTCGTGCCACACAAGCAACGAAACCATTGATCTTTTACGAAAAAAGTTTCCGTGTTATCTCTCGAAGAGGAGATCACAATTAGCCACCTAGATCTTGTGATTTTACACCTTGCGAGCCTTTTTAGACAAAATCATCTACCACTTCAAAGTTATAGTTGTCAACGTTCACGCAGCATCCCAGACGAGGGGACTCTTTGTTCGTTGAAACAAATTACTTGATTTGGTCAGACCCATTTCCGTCGTCTGCTTTTCAATGTTCGAAAAGGCCGCAGTAACATTCCGCAATCCGCGGCCCAGATATCATTGACCTTCGTCATGATATATAATTGTATCATTGTCCTACGTCTATCATCGGCATACGCCAGCAGCATGCGACTTTTGTTGAAGATGGTACCATTCCTGTTTACTGCAAGCTTCCGCATGATCATCTCCACTACGATGTTTAACAAATCGCCAGACTGACTATCGCCTTGTCTAAAGACTCGCTTGGTAGAAAATGGCTCAACAGTCAGTTTTTTTTGCCAACTTTTACTGAAGACTTCGTATCAGTCAGTGTCATCCCGCAAAGTCGTATTAGCTTCGCAGGGATACACAAACTCAGCTATAGTATCTAACAATTTCTGTCGTATCGGACTGTCGAATGCTGCTTTGTAGTCGATGAACAGACGGTAGGTGTCGATCTGCATTTCTTGGGTCTTATCCAGGAATTGTCTTAGTGTGAAAATCTGGTCGGTCGTGAATATACCAGGTCTAAAGAAACACTGATACGCTCCAATCAGGTTAGGTAGAATGGGCTTTAGTCTTTCACATAACACACTAGAAAGGACCTTGTATGAGATGGATAAAAGGCTGATCCCGTGTTAGTTGGTACATACATTTGTATCGCCTTTCCTAAGCAGAAGACATAGAACACTAAGATTCCAATCATCGGGCATGCATTCCTTGAGCCAAACAAATCTTAAATATCAGGCAGAGTTACATTTGGAAGTTTCGAGATATATAATAGGTAATTTTGTACTGCAAGGGGTGGGGCCATACTGCCTATTTAGAATTATCATAAGGATAAGTGGAGGTTTACTCGAGTTATTCTGCCCACAAGCCATCCAGACAGACGGACCTGACTCAATTGTCTTAAAACGTATGATATTTGGTCCTAAGCGTTACACATTTTATCGTATCAAACGATATAGACTCTCCCTCTCCCTAGGGGTAAGGGTATAACAATTTTAAAATAAAATCAATTCTCGACTTTTTCTCTCACATGATATTATTAATCGTCACAGCACGTTTTTTAATGCCCCAAATGCGAACCCTGACTTTAAACTTTACTTAACTCAGCTGTCATTGTGTTATTTGATTGTTTGGGTGGGTGAGAGAGAGTTGCAACACACTGAACGGGAAATGAATTTTGGTGACAGTCATTTAATTTCCTCGTTTTGACTAAAATTGAAATTTGACTAATTATATATTGTAGCTCTAATTAAATTACTCTTTACTTTACGAATTATTTTTAAAGCACACTTTTCTCGTTGTTGTTGTTGTTTTGTTATCTACGACTCTCGTGCATTTCGATTTTGCACTGATAAACAAGATAGAGTTCAGTTACGTCTTTTGCAGTTGTAAGACACTCTCTCTCTCTCACACTCTCTATCTTTGCTTAATCTTTCTCCACTTGACGCACCATCGACGACGTTACTTGCAGTACCTTTTTTTTTAATCACACATTTCTCACATACTTAAGATACACATCACACTTTTATTTATTCTGGTACCTACATTTTGTTGTTGTTTAGTATTCCCAACGATTTGGATGACGATATGTCGTGTGTGTGTATCAACTTGAAAAGTTACGCGTTCGAGTCCCATAATTTCTTAAGTGTCGAAATAAGAAAGATAACTTTTGATCATTTTAAGCTCTGTTTAATGTGGGGGTTGGGTGATTTTATACTTAATTAGAGTGAGCTTTTGTTGTGTTGTTGTTTTAGGAAATAGCCGTTAAATTTCAAATTTGAGCTGAAGTGGGAAAAGCAATTACTATATAGGCTTGATAAAGCTTTAGCATTGCACAATGGGAGCAACTTGATATACATATAACTAGTACAGAAATGTATGTTACGTTAACTGACTTATAAATATCCTCACCCTATGTCTGATACTGTTTAACTCACGAGTTATTAAAATAACCTGATTTAAAAGTTAAATTATTCAGGTGTTATTTATTACCTCCTTTTGGACCGTGAACTTTTCGAGGTTGAGCTACATGTCTGTAATTAAAGTGTAGAAAGTACAAGACAATCGCTATTCTTGGGCAAAATGTGTAAATGTGACGTTGAAATAGGTCATTTGTATAGGAGTTACCACAAGGGATGTGGCAAAGGTTTGGGTTTTTTAAGGGGATGTCTACTATGTACTACAAGATAATTAAACTGACCAATTTCAAATGGGTGCCGGTGGTGATGTAAAGTTAATCTTGCATCTCAAGCCGACTCACAAACTCCTTCGTGGTGGCACCTGGGCAACGGTGTTCGTGATATTTTTTATCATGAATAGCGGCTGATAGTGAGCGACGAACCCTGATGGTTGGGCCAGCCACCTGCCTTCAGGTCCTTGACCGGCTATGACAACACGACAAAGAAAAAGTAACAAACGGAACCCACCAAATGTTGACGACCCCCGCAAACGAAATAAGGACCATGATTTAAGGATATGTACCTGGAACGTCCGGACGTTCTATAGAGAAGGTGCCACTATCCGACTGGCGGATGTCCTCAAAAAATATAAGGCTGACATCACCGCCAACCAGGAGATCAGATGGACAGGACAAGGATGCTCGCGAAGTAAAAATTGCGACATCTATTACAGCTGCCATGCCGAAAAGCACGAATTTGGATGTGGTTTTATAGTCGGAAAGAGACTTCGACACCTGGTCGTTTTAACCCTGTAAGTGACCGAACAGCCACTATTTGCATCCGGGCGAAATATTTCTACATCACGCTGATTTGTGCTCATGCCCCGACGGAAGACGATGAGATTAAAGATGCATTTTACGAGCGCCTAGAAAAAAAAATACGACCGCGACATTTAAAGTGTTCTGGGACACATTAATGCAAAAATAGGAAGGGAAGATGTTCTAGGTCCATCGATCAGTAAATTCAGCCTGCATACCGACACGTCACAGATTTAGGCTAGTTAGCTTCGCAGCGGGAAGGAACATGGTAGTGAGTGGAACCAGATTCCAGCACAAATATATCCACTTGGCTATCTCCCGATCAAAACACCACAAATCAAATTGATCATGTGGTAATTGATGGCCATGGACGAGCGTGTGATCTTAAACTTAAACATAATTTCCCTTTGCACCCCATGAATGAGGTATGGGATAGCTTCTCGCGTTGTTGTGAATTAACACGCTTTCTATTTTTAGATTCACAACTAACGGCACCTACTTGTTTATCGACGAATGCGAACGTCAGTGTTTGAGAAGCTCTTACTAGACACGACGATTGAATCGACGCTTAATACTGCGAAGTTGCTGTCAACAACATTCGAGGGAAGCCGAGAGTAAAAGAAAATTTGTTTTCTGACTGGAGCCAGGTTTGAACCTGCGATCTCCCGCATGGTAGTCGCGTGTTCTAACCACTATGCCACGGCCGGTCCCGAGCGTGTGATCAGTGGTGCTAATATTGGCTCGGATCATTACCTGGTTACAGCCAAGGGGCGCACAAGATTGAGCAGAGCGAAAACGCACGTAACCAAACACAAAGAATGCTAGACATCGCGAAGCTGCAAACCGCAGAGATAGCCAGCTCTCCCAACTTATACGACACAACGCCTCTACTTCTGACGTTCCCGATACACCGCCGCAACAACTGTGCTGGGATACGAAATACAGCGATGAGACGAATCTTGGTACGATGAAGAATGTCGCATAGCGTCTGAGGAATAGGATGCTGCTTATAGGGCAACGCTACAGCCAATTGTAACCCGTGCTGTTAGGGAACGTTACAAGGAGACATCAAAACAGGCGAGACAGCTATTTAAGCGAAAAAAACACGTCATATGAAGGAACGGGAGAACGAGGATATAAAGCGAAACAAGGATAGAGGTGAGGCGCGAACATTTTACCAGAATGTTAAAGCTAAAGGCTACGGTAATGGGCTCCCCTCCTGTAAGGACAAGGATGGAAATCTGTTTACAGATACGCCTGCTGCATATATGGAGAGAACACTTCCAGCAACTGCTGGTTCCAAAAGGCAGCGCACGTGAAGTAATCACGCCAATTGTCGACGACGGCTTAGATTGCCCATCACCAAGACAAGCCGCCACCACCAGCTCCTACTCACCGTTTGGCTTAAAGAGTGCATGTCCGACGATTGGAATCTAAGAGTATTATGTCCTGTGCTGAAAAGGAGATCCAAGAGTGTGCTCCAACTTCCGCTGGATCAACCTTTTACCCATTGCATATAAGGTCCTGTCGAGTGTGCTATGTGATAGACTAAAGCCAGTTTTATCCAACCTAATCGGGCCTTATCAGTGTCGCTTTAGACCTGGTAAATCAACAACTGACCAGATATTCACACTTCGGCAAATCCTGGAAAAAACCCAAGAGAAACAGATCGACACGTACCATCTTTTCGTCGATTATAAAACTGACTTCGACAGTCCGATACGGCAGAAATTACTCGAAGCCATGGCTGAGTTTGGTATTTCAGCGAAGCTGGTACGTCTTTGTGGAATGACGCGGACAGACACTAAGTCTTCAGGGAAGATTGGCAAGGACCTTTCTATAACAGACGAGGCCTAAAACAAGGCGACGTCCTATCGTGTGACCTCTTCCACATAGTGATGAAGATGATAATGAGAAAAGCTGCAGTAAACAAGAGTGGCACTTTATTCAACAATGCTACTCGCGTACGCTGATGACGTAGACATTATCGGTCGAAAACTGCGGGATGTGACTGCAGCCTCCTCAGGTATACAGAAGGAATCAGCGAAAATGGATCTAATGGTGAACGAGGACAAAACGAAGTTATTAGTTTCAACCAACAAAGAATCTACTCGTTTGGAAAACTGCGTGAACGTTGACAACTATAATTTTGAGGTGGTAGATAATTTTGTCTACCTAGGCTCCGCCATCAACAAAGCAAATAATGTCAGCCTAGAAATCCTGAAAAGAACCCTGCTTGCAAATAAATGCTACTACGGACTAAGCAAGCGATTCAATAACAGAGCTCTCTCTCGACGGACGAAACTCCAGCTATACCAGATACTGGTTTTACCTGTCTTAATGTATGGTTCAGAATCCTGGGTTATGACACAAGCGGATAAATCGGTTCTGAAGGTATTCGAGGAAAAAATACTCCGCAAAATATATGGGCCCTTCATCGTATCGGCGTCGTATGAATCATGACATTGACGTAGTCAGACGCATTAAAGTGCAGCGGTTGTGTTGGCTAGGTCATGTTGTACGCATGGACGAAAATGCTCCAGCTCGAAAAGTCTTCGACAATGAACTCGATGGACGGCGCAGAATAGGGCGACAAAAACTTCGTTGGGAAGACCAGGTTACTGAGAACCTTACAGAACTTGGTGTGACTAACTGGAGAAGAAGCGCAGAAGATCGAGGCGTTTATAATATTTTTCTACTTACGGTATACAATCCAATGGGATTGCAAAGAAGTGCCAGCTTAGTAAGAAAGTATGAAAGGATAGGGAATCTCCATGAAACCGTTAAGGAATCATTCATTGATTACCTATAGCAATTAGATCACTAAGAAAAGATCGGGGAAGATTAGGGAAATCCCCTATCAAACTATATCGTCGCTGTGCCGACCAAAACAGTATGAGTTTTTCAATTACTTTTCAGGAGAGCCAAAAAACCAGTTTATTTTGGAACATCTATATATAAAAATGGTGGCAAAAATGTATAGTAATTCATCAATTGAGAACGGCTAAGCCGATTTTGCTCAAACTTTTTTTCAGTTGTTCATTATTGCCAGGAGAAGGTTTATGTGAAAGAAAATTTTGGGAAAATCTTTTTGTATGCAATTTTGTGTGCAATTGTTACAGAATGGCTTTTCGAATAGAAAAATAGAAAATTTTTGCTAAAAAACTTGGAAAATTCCGGAAAAATTTAACAAAAAATAAATTTTTTTCACGAAACTTTTCATTTTATCGTATGATTTAATAAATTTGGAAAATGTTACTGTGAAAAATTTCGAAAAATTAATCCCAAATGACTTTGCGCATGGAAAAATAGAAAAATTCTTGGTGAAAAACTCGGAAAAATCCGGAAAAACTTGATTTTTTCTACAAAATTTCGCATTGTATCGCTTGATTTGATAAAAATCGCGAATTGAATTTTTGTTTAAAATTTTGTGTGCAATTGTAGTGACTTTTCGAATGGAAAAATAGAAAATTTTTGTTAAAAATTACGAAAAAAAAAAGCCGAAAATTTTAGATAATAGAAAAATTCTTGGTGGAAAACTCAGAAAAAACTCGAAAAAGTTGGATTTTCGACGAAATTTTGCACTGTATACCTTGATTTAATGATTTCAGTCGACGTGAAGGTGAAAAATTTGTTATGTTGCTTGAAAAATTTCGGAATATTGTGAAATTGATTATGTTAAAAGATTAAACGCAAACAATTTCAATATCTTCTGCATGAGCATAGGTCCGATTGTTCAAATCCGCATTGAATACAATGCATTTTGACGACCACAAAATCATTATCAGAGCTGACAAAAGACCCTCTGGATGTCATGCAAGACAATTCAATGCTCCCACTATAAATGAAGTCGCAGTGGTGATTGTTGGGAAGAATGGGGAATCACGCGATATTGTTCTCAAGCGTCGGGATAGTGGATAACTGACGCCCGTGAACGATACTCATCGGTCATATGATCCACTTCATTAACCGTTGATGTTCTGTCGTGGAGAGGATGGCTATCACCTCAATGTTAGTCAATAGAATGAAAGGATTGTTTAAAAGTCATCACTTCTTTTTCATTTTCTATTTAAGTTAGAATTCGTATTTCAGGAGAAGAACCCAATAAAATGGTTAGCTCAATATATTTTTATGCGTATCGATTGATGATTCGGCAAGATGTTGACAATCATCTGTTAAGATATCGACGGTTTTTTCAACAGTACTGCATTGACATGTACGTCATGGTCAAAACGGAGCGTCTCAATTTTATTCGTTTTATTCACTCACCACATATCGGGAAGCTCGCCAACGTTTGCATTTGCTCGAAAACGATTTGCATTGGAACTCAAGTTCACCGAGGCAATTGTTTCTGCTCCAGCGAATCAAATAAGTACATTGTTTGCGATCATCATAGCCACGTATCATCTGCCGAAGCCGAGCACATTGTGGGACAAATACAAGGACGAGATGGCTGACGACATTTTGCACAGAGTTTGCACGACAACATCGAATTTCGATCTTGAAATTAACTTCTGATCGAATACATGTGCGGAGGCAGTTGACCGAACGATGAAGAATTTTTGAGGTGATTCGAGACGATATGGTGGGGCTATGTTATTGCTGCCCGGAGATTTTCGTCAAACGCTTCTTGTCATCCCAAAATCTACTGCTGCTTATGAAATTAATGCATGCCTGAAATCGTCGTCTTTGTGGCTGCATGTCAAGAAGTTGATATTGACTACGAACATGAGAGTCCTTTTGCAAAATGACCCATCGACTACTGAATTTTAAAGACATTAACTAGCGCATGGTAATGGCCAAATTCCTGTTGATGTTTCAACTGTATCATGGCGTGCCCAGTTAATTTTTGCGAGTTTACATCGTCGAAGGAGGAACTCATCACCAAAGTTTTCCTCCGCATTACACAAAATTATAAAAATCTAGATTGGATTAGTGAACGGGCCATACTAGCATTGAAGAATAAGGACGTCGATAGCTTGAATGTTATTATTGAAAGTAGAATCGATGGAGAACTGCATTAATAAAAATCCGTTGACAGCGCGACCAAGATGTGCCAGGAATTCCGCCGCATAATTTACAGCTGAAGGTGGGATCGATCATAAGCATGTTGCGTAATCTGAATCATCCGAAATTGTGCAACGGCACGCGGTTGTCCGTCAAGAAACTGATGATCAATGTGATTAAAGCGACGTTCATCAAGAACAAATTCAAAAGATGGGATAAGGATCCCACGAATTCCTATTATTCTAACCGATCCTTCCAAATTAAAGCGAATTTAACTCCCCATTCGATTGGCAATCTCGAATTTTCTTGCTTTTCCCAAGGTCAGCTGTACATTGCCTGTGCGCGTTGTTTATCAGATCGCTTTTCACTGATTTCGATTAAATTCAAATAAATCACATTAAAACTTGAGCTATCTGCTTTTTACTATTACCCTGGAGCTTATATGTAGGCGTTACCTTAGGATCGAGACGATGTTTGCCGGGTCCGAAGTTGTATGGCAGAACAACGTTTGCCGGGTCAGCTAGTTTCTCATATATTCTACACTTTAATGATTTTAATAACATTCAAACCAATCAAGATATTTTGTGATTTTAGGGTAAACGGAATTAAAAAAATCCAATAAAAAATTTTTCAAATTACACATAACTGATTTCAGCGACGATATATGAAAAAAAACGTTTACACGCTTGTTGTGTTTATTTTCTAACACTATATGCCATACTTACCTTTATTAGTTATATTTCAATAGAAAAAAGAAAAACATTTAATAGTTTCATTTTATATATTATAATTTGAGTTTATTATGTATTTTTTTTTTCAATAATTTATAAATACAATAATATTTCTTAATATACATTGGAGCTAAAAGCTGCTTTCGATTACATATGTATGTTATGATAACAACACGTCAATACTAGGTAAATTGTAAATTCTCAATACTTAATTAATAATGAACTTCAGATAAATAATAATTTATTTGAGAAACCTAATTAATGAAATGACAACAAATGAAATAATTTAAAAATGAAAAATGAACGTAAAATAAAAATATACATATTTGTAAAATTTCTTAAACAAAAAAAAAAATGCACAAAAAAATAAAATTTAAAATAAAGCAATAAAATTTGACACAATGTTATTGTTGTTATTGTTATATCATTATGTATTTATGTACTATAAAGTATTTTCATATACAATAATTCACAAAAATAAGGAACATCGTTTAAGGGAAGATATGAGAGAGATAGAGAGAGAGAGAGCAGTATGTAATCAAGATGACTATCTTAAAATAAAAGTTTATTAAAGGCGCCCAGAAATATTAATAAAACACGTAAAAACTGGTGAATATCGTTGTTTTTTCTTCTACTTTACTATAACAGATTTAAATAAAAAAATTATAATGTAATAAATATAAGACTTTTACAGATTATGCTAAACTCAAAAATCGACATATTGTTTTGAGATTGTTGTTTGTAATTTTAAGTCATTTTTAATATATTTCACTAAAAACACAAATAATTCTTGACTCTCGATTTTCGGCGATTTCTTTGGTCAGTTTTCCAGAAAACATATTGCGATGGTTACTAAGCCTATAGAGCCTAAGCCTATAATTTTAACCAGTGAAATACCTTTAAATATTGCTTTCTTTTCACTCTATGAAATTAAATTTAGTCTTTATCATATTTTATTAAATTTAAATTCAAATTATTTTTTTTATAGTTAAATTTGTTAGATATAAGGACTGTCGGACAGAGTCCAAAGACATATTGTGATGAACAGACTTCGGGCAGATTTTATTTAGGAGTGGTTACGTTTAACTTAAATTCTTATGGATCTTTTGGATTATTATAAAAAAATAAAAAAAGGTTTTATTATCAAATATTAACTAATTAATTTTTCTCTTTTCAGATTGTTAGGAAGACAGGTGGCCCAACACAAGCCAAAAATTTATTTCTGTAATATGTGTCTATCACATATTAACAGTAAGGGAGTTGCTTTAAGACACAAGGTCGAGTGTAGAAGGATTATCGCATCAATGCCGAGCGATAATGACTTTACACTCAAGTTTAAGGCGTACGGTCGGCAGATGGATATACCATTCACTATTTATGCAGATTTTGAATGTGTACTAGAGGATGTAAGTATAGGTAGTATAAGTAGTAGTAATATAAAAAAGCATATTCCTTGAGCTTATAGCTATAACATTAAGTGTAGTTTTGATACTAATTTAGATAAAAATAGAATTTTTACTATTAATGACAAAAAAGTGAACGTCGTCAAGCAATTTGTCGATGAAATCACAAAAGAGTGTAAAGATATTTACATCAAATATCTAACAAATAGTAAAACAATGACTGAGTTGACAAATGAAGAAATATTCAATTATGAAAATGCAACGACATGTCACATTTGTGAAAAAGCTTTGGAAAATACAATGAATGTGCGGATGAAATTTTACTGGAGGGTGGAAGAAGTTTAAACTTCCATAAGATGCAATTTCCGTTAGATATTAAATCTATACGAGTATTTGAAAAACACAATCCAGACATTAGTGTAAAATGTCCTTGGATATAATAAGGAGGGAAAGAAAGTTATTGGACCTTTCTACAAAACAAACGGGGAGAGAGCTATACATATAAATCTGATTCCCTTAGAAGAGTTTAAGAAATCTCACTTCATATTAGGGAGTGATATATTGAAGTAAGTAAAAAAAAAGTATAACAATTATTATTATAAAAAAACATATAAAACCATGACCACGGTCAATGCGATCAAATGTTAAAAGGCGGAATCAAATTAGAATGAAAGGGGGACATTGATTCCTAATAATGACTCAATGTCCACCAATCAGATGAAAGAAACTCTATGGTAAATTTAAGTAGAATAATTGGGATTGAATAAACCCAAAAATATTAATAAGTAAACTAATGTAAGCTTATGGATAATTTTAGAAATTGTCACTTATAACCACTCCCACATTGTATTAGACTTTAAGAAATATTTTCAAATAAATACCGGGAAAAATTCGGTCGAAAGATCAGTCTTGTTCCACAATCAAAACTAGACAACTCGGTTATGATTACATGGCGATCCTGCCCACTGCGAACTGTGCTTAATTGCACTGCGCTGAAAAATAGAATTGCGTATAAATCCGCAAAAATTCTATAAAGAAACAAGGACTCGGAGAAATTCCTGACGTAAAGCCAATATCCGTCAGTCGAAGAAGGAAGGAGGATACTGCCTGGCCAAGAGGCAGTGGGACGACGAAGGTCCACAACGAAGATCCAACCATCAAAAGAAAAAATTTTTTTATTAGCTTTTAAATAAAGTGCTTCAAGCCGCACTCATAGGGCCAATAAACGATACATCGCTCGTGGCAACAAAAAAAATTTATATATATATATTGAGACCATTAATTAACAAGGATCACAAGGATCAGTCAACAAAAATGAAAGTTGGACCCATGCCTCTGACCATAGAGGAGTATAGAAGGCGACAACAAAAACAGATCAAGCCGGCCCGACAGGAAACAGATATACCGATTACCAACAAAATTAAAAGGCGAGGCGGCTACGTTCAAAAGCTGAAACGAGAAAGGGCGATAGTGCTGAGGACAATCAACACCGAGCCACCGCCATCGTTGGAAGTGGCCACGTCCCTCTGGAAGAGGATAGATACTATTGACTTTTTAATCATGCAGTACTTGGCAAACCGCCAAAAAGGACAACAAAATTAATAATTATTAATTAATAAGAAAATGACAAATAGTAATAAAAATTTAAAAAAAAACTAAGAAAAATATAAGAAGAAAGAAATTTTGTCAATAAGATAATTAAACAATAAAACAAAAATTATGTATGAAAGCATAAAAGATTTTGTAATTAAAAAAAAAAAAATAATGAGACTAAAGGAATTGTATAACAAATATATTGAATGGATAATACTATTAATAATATTTATACCGCTAGAAATGCTGTTGAATATAAAGTGCATAGAATTTATAAAAAAGATAATAGAATTTTGTGAAGAAAAAAAATATTTTTAATTGTAACTAATGGCATCCTTAGAATCCTTAAAACAAATCTTAATAAATGCAAAGAAACCTTTAAATCGTCCGTATTCCACGGAAACAGTAAAAGAAAAGATAGAAGAAATACATATTTTAGAGGAAGAATTCGGTGAATTTTTATTAACACTTAAAGAAGGACGAAGAGCAGAATTATTGACTACTTTTGACAAATGCAAAGAGGAAGCATTGCAAATACTAAATAAACATCTAGAAGGAAAAAACAACAAGAAAAGTATAATCATGGCACATTTGGAGTTGAACGAGTTGTCTGTTATCGTAAAATTGGTTCCAGTTTTTACCGGATAAAGGGACGAATTGCAAAATTTTGTAACCAACCTTGAAATAGTATACCAAACCATAGTTGAGGAAAAGAAAAATTAATTTTTCTCCTTAATTTTTAAGTCTAGATTAGATTTAAAAGTGCAAAACAGAATCAAACAAGATTCAATACCAAAATCCATCGAAGAACTAATAACTGCTTTGAAAAAAATCTTACAAACCAGTTAGATCTTCGAATAGCGTTCTGAACGAACTAACAAAGATTGTGCAGCAAATGATTACATTTGAATTATCAAGTTCCTAAGTTTATTCCAATTTTTGTCCATAATTTTTCGTCATATGACTGTCATCTTTTTATAAAAGATTTACTCAAAATTGAGGGGACTCCAAATGTTATACCCCTCAATAAAAAGTTGTACATTTCTCTTTCACACGTAATAGACATAGAAGAAAAAGAAGAAAATAATATTGATAGGGAAGAAAAGTGAGGTAGAACTGCTTTTTTTTAGACTCCTTACGTTTTATGGCAGCTGGGTTAGATGAGTTAGCTAGCTAAATATTTATCAGAAGAAGATTTTATATCAGTTCGGAAACATTTCCCAAATAGTGATAAGTTCAAACTCATGAAGAGAAAATGAATGTTTCCTTACGAGTATATAAATACTTTTGAAAAATTTGCAAAAAAAATATTCAATTTAGATCCAGAGCATTATTACACTGCACTTGGGTTCGCTTGGGATGCAATGCTTAAAACAACAAATATTGAGTTAGGACTTCTTAAAGATATTCACATGCATAACGTTTTTAAGAAAGGTATACGAGGAGGTCAAACTCAATGTTCTAGACGATATAGTCAAGCAAATAATAAATATATGAAAAATTATGATCCGTCTAAACAATCGGAAAATATAACATATCTTGATGCTAACAATTTGTATGATATAAATATGATATATGCTAATAGCAACTAATAAAAAGCAAGACTTATTATAGGACATGGATATTTTACAGATTTGTAACTGTTAGTTAATCTAAGAAACCTAAGTACAAAAGATACATTAAAGTAAAACGAACTAAAGAAGGGTTCCTAATTCATATAAATACCAAAGCACCTTTTGACGAGGAAATAGACTGCATTAAAACTAAGATGTCTGAGTTTCAGGAAAGCGGTTCACGATGGACATTACTACAAATTGAATGGATGCATATAAATTTATTAAAGTGTGCGTTGATAAAAGGTTCACAATACATTAAATCACTGTCACATCTTGCGAACACTAAAAGTTGCTTAAATATCGAAAATAACGATATTTATTGTTTCAAATGGTGCATAATAGCAGCCCTTTCTAATGCTAAAACAAATAGAGAGCAAACATCCAGCTACAATATTCAAGATATATCTGCGGATGAAATTGTACTGGAGGGTGGTAGAAGTTTAAACTTCCATAAGATGCAATTTCCGTTAGATATTAAATCTATACGAGTGTTTGAAAAACACAATCCAGACATTAATGTAAATGTCTGGATATAATAAGGAGGGAAAGAAAGTTTTTGGACCTTTCTCCACAACAAACGAGGAGAAAGCTATACATATAAATCCGATTCTCTTGGAAGAGTTTAAGAAATCTCTCTATATATTTGTGAGAGACATCGAAGTAAGTAAAAAAAAAGTAAGTAAAATTATTAATTTAAAAAAAAAAAATACAAAAAGTTTTATTATCAAATATTAACTAATTAATTTTTCTATTTTCAGATTGTTAGGAAGACAGGTGTCCCAACACAAGACAAAAATGTTTTCCTGTAATATGTGTCTATCACATAGCAACAGTAAGGGAGTTGCTCTAAGCCACAAGGTCGAGTGTGGAAGGATTATCGCATCAATGTCGAGAGAAAATGACTGTCCACTCAAGTTTAAGGCGTACGGTCGGCAGATGGATGTACCATTCACTATTTATGCAGATTTTGAATGTGTACTAGAGGATGTAAGTATAGACAGAATAAGTAGTAGTAATATAAAAAAGCATATTCCTTATGCTTATAGCTATAACATTAAGTGTAGTTTTGATACTAATTTAGATAAAAATAGAATTTTTACCACTAATGACAAAAATGTGAACGTCGCCAAGCAATTTGTCGATGAAATCACAAAAGAATGTGAAGATATTTACATAAAATATCTAACAAATAGTAAAACAATGACTAAGTTGACAAATTAAGAAATATTCAATTATGAAAATGCAACGGCATGTCACATTTGTGAAAAAGCATTGGAAAATACAATGAAAGTGCTGATGAAATTCTACTGGAGGGTGGTAGAAGTTTAAATTCCATAAGATGCAATTTCCGTTAGATATTAAATCTATACGAGCATTTGAAAAACACAATCCAGACATTAGTGTAAATGTCTTTGGATATAATAAGGAGGGAAAGAAAGTTATTGGACGTTTCTACACAACAAACGAGGAGAAAGCTATACATATAAATCTGATTCCCTTAGAAGAGTTTAAGAAATCTCACTACATATTAGGGAGTGATATATTGAAGTAAGTAAACAAAAAGTATAACAATTATTATTATAAAAAAATAAAAAAAGGTTTTATTATCAAATATTAACTAATTAATTTTTCTGTTTTCAGATTGTTAGGAAGACAGGTGTCCCAACCTAAGACAAAAATGTATTTCGGTAATATGTGTCTATCACATATTAACAGTAAGGGAGTTGCTCTAAGACACAAGGTCGAGTGTGGAAGGATTATCGGATCAATGCCGAGCGATAATGACTTTACACTCAAGTTTAAGGCGTTCGGTCGGCAGATGGATGTACCATTCACTATTTATGCAGATTTTGAATGTGCACTAGAGGATGTCAGTTTAGTAAACTGATGAGGTAAACCGAAAATAGACTTAAAATAAAACACATATGAGGCTCGCATGGAAAATAGCACAGCGAGGTATATCGATAAAACCAAACGCTCACACTCACATACATGAGTTGCAACCAATGCAAATACATTAGAGTAAATGCAACAGAATGTGCATACAAAACCATGACCACGGTCAATGCAATCAAATATTAAAAGGCGGAATCAAAATAATATGAAAAGGTTACATTGATTCCTAATAATGACTCAATGTCCACCAATCAGATGAAAGAAACTCAAGGGTAAATTTAAGTAGAATAATTGGGATTGAATAAACCCAAAAATATTAATAAGTAAACTAAGTTAAGTTTATGGATAATTTTAGAAATTAAGTCACTTATAACCACTCCCACATTGTATTAGACTTTAAGAAATATTTTCAAATAAATACCGGGACAAATTCGGTCGAAAGATCAGTCTTGTTCCACAATCAAAACTAGACAAGTCGTTTATGATTACATGGCGATCCTGTCCACTGCGAACTGTGCTTAATTGCACTGCGCTGAAAAATAGAATTGCGTATAAATCCACAAAAATTCTATAAAGAAATAAGGACTCGGAGAAATTCCTGACGTGAAGCCAATATCCGTCAGTCGAAGAAGGAAGGAGGATACTGCCTGGCCATGAGGCAGTGGGACGACGAAGGTCCCCAACGAAGATCCAACCATCAAAAGAAAAAAATTTTTTATTAGCTTTTAAATGAAGTGCGTCAAGCCGCACTCATAGGGCCAATAAGCGATACATCGCTCGTGGCAACAAAATATATATATATATATATATATTGAGACCATTAATTAACAAGGATCAGTCAACAAAAATGAAAGTTGGACCCATGCCTCTGACCATAGAGGAGTATAGAAGGCGACAACAAAAACAGATCAAGCCGGCCCGACAGGAAACAGATATACCGATTACCAACAAAATTAAAAGGCGAGGCGGATACGTTCAAAAGCTGAAACGAGAAAGGGCGATTGTGCTGAGGACAATCAACACCGAGCCACCGCCATCGTTTGAAGTGGCCATGTCCCTCTGGAAGAGGATAGATACTATTGACTTTTTAATCATGCAGTACTTGGCAAACCGCCACAAAGGACGTTTTTAGACCAGACAAATAATAAATAACTGCTTTTATAGTGTAATTCAAAATGAGTTTCAGACAAAACTCGAACAACCAGCGTGGAACACCCGCAAATAACAGCTCTGCTGATGATCAACCTCAGCAAAATCAGAGGCCACGACGTCCTAGACCTCGTGAGGCCCGCCGAATGAGAGACTTTAACATGCGTCAGTCACAACGTGATGGTGATGACTGGGCTGAAGAAGCCCGAGTTGACGGCATGTATCGGAGTGTCGCCCCTACATCTCGGCCACCTCCGCAAGTTGGTGGAGGAAGACCCCCCCAACAACAATCTAGACCACGGGAATCCCACAACCGAGGACCACCACCCGTGAAGACCCCTGTTACAGAAACACCACCGAAAGATGAACCACTGTACAGCGGTAATGGTAGAGGGAGCAAACCTGTCAAGAAGACACTTGGACAGAACATGGACTTAGCTGGTTTCACCCCACTAGTCCGACAAACATATGATAGAATGGCTGTGGAAGACCCCCAACTATCAAGAAAATTGCCCTTCGCAATATATCAGCACGCCATGGTTGAATTCCTGGTTGCCTACCAACTGCATCAGGCAAAATATGTGCTTAAAGTTCCCTCCCTTCAGAGTGCGATGGATCCACTTGCTGCGATAAGTGCAGCAGAATACAATATTCCAACTCCGATATACGAGTACATCTGTGGAATAGGACCATCCATGACACCAACTGGGGATAAGGTCTATTGGAACCTTCCTAATGCTGCAATTCCAGCAATGACTACCAACGAGCATAATCACGAGCTCAGATCTGGTTCGTTCGGTCCCATCACCGCCGCGAACCATAATGTGTATGAGTGCTATTTCAGCCCGTACATTACTTCAGAATACATACGGCGTACCGCAGCGCATCCACCTAACTCCCGTAGGTACAGTTGGGATCCACTACCTGCCGGTTGGTTCCCCCAGACTGGGGTACCAAATGAGAACCTCCTGGGATACAGAGAGATTGAGCGTCTCCACCCAGATGCCATTCGTAAGTGCAACGAATGTGATTTTGACACTAGTGACAGTATGACTGGAATGTTATGTCACAGTGCTTATGCCATGAACTTAACATCTGGAGTCATTGGCACGACCAATAATATTAAGGTCACAAAAGCAGACTTCAAGCCCAAGGATAATAACTCTGCTTTTATATACAAGGAGCGTGATGGTGAGGAAGACCCACTTGCTGTATTATGGGATGAACCATCTACCATCTACAACAAAAATAATAATTATTAATTAATAAGAAAATGACAAATAGTAATAAAAATTTATAAAAAAAGAAAGAACTAATAATGGATATTCAACAGTGGATCAAAAGAAATCCACGACTTATAGTATTACTCATAATCATAACAGTCTCGGTAATCTTGATTAAAAATATCGTTGACTACGTCGAAGAGCAGACTAGGAGAATAGAAGACATGGCAGTTGCTGGAATGAAGAATTTTGTTAATAAGATAATTAAACAATAAATCAAAAATTATGTATCAAAGCATAAAAGATTTTGTATTTAAAGAAAAAATATAATGAGACTAAAGGAATTGTATAACAAATATATTGGATGGATAATACTATTAATAATATTTATACCGCTAGAAATGCTGTATAAAACAAAACTAAACAAGTCGTTTTTGATTACACTAATTTAGATAAAGATAGAATTTTTAATACTCATGACAAAAATGTGAACGTCGCCAAGCAATTTGTCGATGAAATCACAAAAGTGTGTAAAGATATTTACATCAAATATCTAACAAATAGTAAAACAATGACTGAGTTAACAAATGAAGAAATATTCAATTATGAAAATGCAACGACATGTCACATTTGTGAAAAAGCATTGGAAAATACAATGAAAGTGCGGGATCATTGTCATTTATCGGGGAAATATAGAGGTGCGGCGCACATTAGTTGTAATTTGAATTATCAAGTTCCTAAGTTTATTCCAATTTTTGTCCATAATTTTTCGTCATATGACTGTCATCTTTTTATAAAAGATTTACTCAAAATTAAGGGGACTCCAAATGTTATACCCCTCAATAAAAAGTTGTACATTTCTCTTTCACACGTAATAGACATAGAAGAAAAAGAAGAAAATAATATTGATGGGGAAGTAATAGTGAAGAAAAGTGAGGTAGAACTGTTTTTTTAGACTCCTTACGTTTTATGGCAGATGAGTTAGCTAGCTAAATATTTATCAGAAGAAGATTTTATATCAGTTCGGAAACATTTCCCAAATAGTGATGAGTTCAAACTCATGAAGAGAAAAGGAATTTTTCCTTACGAGTATATAAATACTTTTGAATAATTAGATGAAGAACAAATTCATCCCATAGAATCGTTTCATAGTAAGCTGTATAATGAAGAATTTTCTATAGAAGATTACGAACATGCACAAGCAGTGTGGACTAAGCATAATTGTAAAACATTACAAGATTATATGGAGTTGTATTTAAAAACGGACGTTCTGCTTCTAACTGATGTTTTTGAAAATTTTAGAAAAATTTGCAAAAAAAAAATATTCAATTTAGATCCAGAGCATTATTTACACTGCACTTGGGTTCGCTTGGGATGCAATGCTTAAAACAACAAATATTGACTTAGAACTTCTTAAGGATATTCACATGCATAACTTTTTTAAGAAAGGTATACGAGGAGGTCTAACTCAATGTTCTAGACGATATAGTCAAGCAAATAATAAATATATGAAAAATTATGATCCGTCTTAACCATCGGAAAATAAAACATATCTTGATGCTAACAATTTGTAAGATATAAATAGGATATATGCTAATAGCAACTAATATAAAGCAAGACTTATTATAGGACATGGATATTTTACAGATTTGTAACTGTTAGTTAATCTAAGAAATCTAAGTACAAAAGATACATTAAAGTAAAACGAACTAAATAAGGGTTCCTAATTCGTATCAATACCAAAGCTCCTTTAGACGACGAAATAGACTGCATTAAAACTAAGATGTCTGAGTTTTAGGAAAGCGGTTCAGGATGGACATTACTACAAATTGAATGGATGCATATAAATTTATTTAAGTGTGCGCTGATAAAAGGTTCACAATACATTAAATCACCGTCACATCTTGGGAACACTAAAAGTTGCTTAAATATCGAAAATAACGATATTAATTGCTTCAATTGATGCATAATAGCAGCCCCTTCTATGTGTTGTAACATTAGAGCAAACATCCAGCTACAATATTCAAGATATATCTGCGGATGAAATTGTACTGGAGGCTGGTAGAAGTTTAAACTTCCATAAGATGCAATTTCCGTTAGATATTAAATCTATACGAGTATTTGAAAAACACAATCCAGACAGTAGTGTAAATGTCTTTGGATATAATAAGGAGGGAAAAAAAATTATTGGACCTTTCTACACAACAAACGAGTAGAAAGCTATACATATAAATCTGATTCTCTTGGAAGAGTTTAAGAAATCTCACTAAATATTAGTGAAAGACATCAAAGTAAGTAAAAAGAAAAGTAAAACAGTTATTATTATAAAAAAAAAGTTGTATTATCAAATATTAACCAATTAATTTTTCTATTTTCAGGTTGTTAGGAAGACAGGTGTTTCAACACAAGAAAAAATGTTTTTCTGTAATATGTGTCTATCACATAGCAACAGTGAGGGAGTTGCTCTAAGACACAAGGTCGAGCGTGGAAGAATTATCGCATCAATGCCGAGCGAAAATGACTGTACACTCAAGTTTAAGGCGTACGGTCGGCAGATGGATATACCATTCACTATTTATGCAGATTTTGAATGTGTACTAGAGGATGTAAGTATAGATAGTATAAGTAGTAGTAGTAAAACCAAAAATGTAAAAAAAAACATTTTCCTTGTGCTTATAGCTATAACATTAAGTGTAGTTTTGGTACTAATTTAGATAAATATAGAATTTTTAATACTCATGACAAAAATGTGAACGTCGCCAAGCAATTTGTCGATGAAATCACAAAAGTCAAATATCTAACAAATAGCAAAACAATGGCTGAGTTGACAAATTAAGAAATATTCAATTATGAAAATGCAACGACATGTCACATTTGTGAAAAAGCATTGGAAAATACAATGAAAGTGCGGGATCGTTGTCATTTATCGGAGAATTTAGGGGTGCGGCACACAGTAGTTGTAATTTGAATTATCAAGCTCCTAAGTTTATTCAAATTTTTGTCCATAATTTTTCGTCATATGACTGTCATCTTTTTATAAAAGATTTACTCAAAATTGAGGGGACTCCAAATGTTATACCCTTCAATAAAACGTTGTACATTTCTCTTTCACACGTAATAGACATATAAGAAGAAGAAAAAATAATATTGATGGAGAAGTAATAGTGAAGAAAAGTAAGGTAGAACTGCTCTTTTACGACTCCTTACGTTTTATGGCAGCTGGGTTAGATGAGTTAGCTAGCTATTTATCAGAAGAAGACTTAATATCAGTTGGGAAACATTTTCCAAATAGTGATGAATTCAAACTCATGAAGAGAAAAGGAATGTTTCCTTACGAGTATATAAATACTTTTGAAAAATAAGATGAAGAACAACTACCTCCCATAGAATCGTTTCATAGTAAGCTGTATAATGAAGAATGTTCTATAGAAGATTACGAACATGCGCAAGCAGTGTGGACTAAGTATAATTGTAAAACATTATAAGATTATATGGAGTTGTATTTGAAAACGGACGTTCTGCTTCTAACTGATGTTTTTGAAAATTTTATAAAAATTTACAAAAAATAAATATTCAATTTAGATCCAGAACATTATTACACTGCACCTGAGCTCTCTTGGGATGCAATGCTTAAAACAACAAATATTGAGTTAGAACTTCTTAAGGATATTCACATGCATAACTTTTTTTAAAAAGGTATACGAGAAGGTCTAACTCAATGTTCTAGACGATATAGTCAAGCGAATAATAAATATATGAAAAATAATGATCCGTCTAAACAATCGAAAAATATAACATATCTTGATGCTAACAATTTGTATGGATGTGTAATGTCTGAAAGATTTCCATACGGTGGATTTAAATGGATAAATGATGTTAGCCAAATTCCTAATGTTAATGATATCCCTGATGATTCAGACATTGGATATGTTTATGAGGTTGATTTAGATTATCCGAACAATATTCATAATGAACATAATGATTTACCATTCTGTGCAGAGAATAAGGTTATTGGTGATACAAAGCATGAAAAGATAATTGCTGATTTAACTGATAAAAAAAATTATATCATACACTATAGGGTATTAAAGTAATGCTTAGTCAATGCTATAGATCCCATCAACTTTTCAGAGGAGGATATATGATGTTTACTGATGATGACGAAAATAATGAAGAGGATGTTGTCATAATCGATGTTTGTTTCTAGGAAATAGTATTTTGAACAAAATGTTTGTGTTTTGATGATCTATCTATCTTATAAGATAGTTTAGTTGTTTTTTTTTTGTATTAATTCACTAAAATCTCTCCAAGTATAAAGAAAGATGAATTCAAACAATTTTAAATATAATATTGTATACGAGGAGGAATCTAAGAAGAAGAAGTTCCAGCCGTACGAAGATCTCTTCGATACGAAAGAAGATTGAACTATTTAAACAACCAAGAAGAATGTAATTTTAAACAGGAGGAGAAAGTTAAGAAGAGAAAGATTCAGCCAGACGAATATTGGTCAATTCCGTAAAACCAACAAGGCTTGAAATATCTAGAGGATAATGGAAAGACTGTTTCCGCTGATAAGCAGCGGGAGTAGTTTTTCTTTGAGAAAATTTCCCACTTATATAGATTGGTGGGAAGTCAGATAAGTACAAAAAAAAACACAACATGTACTTATGTAATACCTGTCTCTACTACACTCGGTGAGAGCGAATTAGAATTAATAAATTAGGGTTAGGGGATCTAATTGCAAAACCCAATTTTCACAGCATTTCTCAATTTACAAGAAAACTTGTAGTGTGTACAAAAGAATCGTTCAAAAGTAAAGTACAATAAACCAATTTATTTAGAGTTTTGTGTATTTGAATTATCGAAATTGAAAATTTAATATTTTCATTATGAGTACATGAAACCGAAATTTTGGGTAAAAATTTATCTATAAATTATATGTTTACAGATTTATTAAACCTGATGTTATATATGAGAAAATTAAAAATTAAGCCGCAATACGTATTGATACATCAGGATTTTCGTTGAATAATATTTCAATCAAATCAAAAAGTATTAGGAGTGGATGAAAGATGAAAATATACGTAGAATTATGAGAGAATTTGTTGGATCATCATCTATTTTTGATGCCAAAATGTTTTTAGAATGTTGAAAATTATCTAGATTATCCATTTAAATCTACATTTTGTGAATTTATCCCTAAAAATATAGTTTTCTTTTATAAAACTAACTAAATTTTACGGCACAATTTGTTTATATTGTTAATATTTTAAAACTGGAGTTTTAAGACAGCAACTTAGACACAAACTGTGTCCGCTACGTAAAATACAACAAAATAAATCCGTCTCTTTCGAACAACTTTAGCTAACCTCATATTAAATTTATGCAATAAAATCCTTCTGCAAAATATACGAGGAGTTCGTATTTAGAAAGCACTGTAAAGCTGCTAGTTTACTTTTATTTTGTGTAAAATACTGTAAATTTTCTGGAAAACCCTAATATTATTCTAAAAATCTCTCTGTATATTGATTTATATACATTTGTTAGTAAACAACAGTCGATTAGGAATTTTGCATAAAATCTGTTTGTCTGTAAAAAAATATATGTCAGTAAATAATAAATAAAAATATATAATATTCAGTGATAGTAAAACATAAAAAAAACACTCATTAAAAAAAAATACAAATACGATATACAAAAGGAACTATGTATGCAAAATAAAAATATACAATACAATGGGCCGCTTCTCAACTTAAAACTCATCCTCATTTTCGAATAGAGCTATAATACGTTTGTGCTCCTCATCGATGTCTGAATCGGTTTGTGTTGTTGTTTCTGCCTCATTAGCGGACAAATTGGCACGCAACACTGCATTATGCTGCATGGCATTGTGGATTTCCAAGGCATCCAACGTTTCGAATAGTAAATTACATGTGGGACAGCGCGCACAAGTCTTTAAGGGGTTATTCGCAGAAGCATTGGCATTTTGAGACTTGGAAGTGTTTTGTAAAAGTTCCAGTAAAGGCGACACATGAGCCTTTCTTGTCATTGTGGTAGTAGTGGTGGTCGTAGTTGTCTCCATTAGATCCTGTCTAATGGAAATAAGTGGTGTTAGCGGTACATTTGTTGGGAGATTCTCTTTAACCGGTGTGGTGCGTAAAATCGAGGCGGCTGCCAATGCGGCCACCTTTGGAGGTGGCGTTGCCGGTTTGGCTGCATTGTGTAACTTCTCCAAAAAGGCTAAACGTTCAGGATTTTGTGTGGAAGCACTTTGATTTTTGTTGTTATTTAAACCAGATGTAGCCAGTATTGCGATTGGTTTTTTCAAAGTCAGTTTATTGGCCTCACGATTTTCGGATCTTTCGATTTCATGTAATATATTATTACTTATATTTATGGGTGTATTTCTGACCACTGCTGGCTCAATGTCATCGAAAAGGAAAGATGACGCTAGAACCGTCTTATTAGCTCTCGGGTTGCCGTGAGACTTGGCCACGGCATGCAAAATATTATTGCTTGCATTTATGGGTTGACGACGTATAACTGTCGTATCCAGAGTCTCCAAAATATTGGTTCTCTTGCCATCGTTTAACTTTAGATCTAATATTTCAGTCTCTACGGTAATGCGTTCGTTGTTGTTGCCACTGCTCTGCGTCAAATCAGGCAAGGTGGTTTCAAATAAGTTCTCTTTTAGCCATTCACAAATTTTGCGTATGCTAAATATCATACGTCTTATGTATTCATGAGGGGAAATTTCCTTTGAGCGTTTTATGTGCATAAGATTTTTAAGCTCCTCAAAGAATTCGGCAAATTTGAAGTCCACACAAGTCTTTAAATGTTCCAATTTAGTTTCCTCAAACATAAATCGCCGCGAACAGTAGTGACATTTGTGCTCCTTACACGTCGATTCAATGTTAATGCTAATGAGATCTTTAAGTTCTTCCAAGTCCATAATATCATCTTCTTCGAATATTTTCTCTTTGTACGAAAATATGTTGTTAGATTTAGTGGGACCACCACCACTGCTGCCATTACCATTCGATTCGGGTTCGTCGTATTCATCGCTTGATATATTTCGTGTATATTCATCATCACAGTTTTGACGTTTTCTGCTAAAACCGTACATGCTCGCCATGTCACACGATGACGATGACTTTGCCAAGTTATATTTTTTGTGTCGACCTTTAAAACTTGATGATCCCCCCTGTGGTTGCCAGCTTGCTGAATCGGCAGAACACCCAGCCCCACCATTTTCATGAATTTTTGTTAGGAACAACAACATACTCTTGGTTTGATTTGATAAGGATCTGGTAAGGCTACCGCTGCCATTTCTGTTGGTTATTAACCTTTTGTTGACTTTATTTTGATCTTTGTAGTAAAAATTAGTAGTATTGTCGTCCTCTGTGTTCGTTGGCGGTGCCGCAGTATTGTTCTCATTTCTACTATTGGCACAATTTTGTTTTGAGATCATATCACTTACTATTTTGTCGTAGTTCCAATCCTTTTTGCCCTTAATGACATCTTTGTACTCTTTAACGGCAACGAAGCTGAGAGAAGTGTCAATGGCTTTCTCGCGAAATGTATAAGCATGTTTCAGGTAGGATACACACAGAGCACAGATGTGCTGTGGTAGACCATCGTCACGAGAGATCTGTAAAAGGGGGGAAAAAAGCATTAGAAACGTTTTAGTAATTGCATGCAACAACACCGTCAATGGTCAGAATGGTGACAAGAAATGGCAACACTGGATGACCAATTTTCGAAGAAAATCATCTTCAGTGATGAGGCACATTTTCACCTCAGTGGATTCGTCAATAAGCAGAATTGCCGTATTTGGGCGAATGATAACACAGTGCAACACACTTTATCGATGGTGAACCAAACCAATATCAAACGATAGCATTTGACCTCAGTAACAAAACTCTAAACTTAATTTTGCTCCACTGCGTCACAATTTTTGTTTACAGTGGTTTAAAGTTTAATTTTTTTTTCAAACGTCGATTTAAAGAATATGATAAATCATCTATAAAAATACTTTTGAGGTATTTCTTGTCTTGACCTATATTACATATATTAAAACACAATCAGGGGAACATTTTAACCCTCTAGCTCCCAGCCGTATGGGAAATTTTTGGCCCAATTTTGAATAACTGTGTAAAAGTCAACTGTGAACGGAGGTCAAGGCTTAGGCTTCGATAGAAATATTCTCCGGAAAAATTTCACTAAGAGTCACCGAAGGCAAATAACCTCTATAAGTCAAAGGTTCCAAAATAAAATCAAAATTAAATGTTAATGGAACGTTAAAAAATCTATTTTTGAGCAAACAGTGCAACACACTTTTTCGGGAGTGAACCAAACCAATATCAAACAATAGCATTTGACCTCATTAACAAAACCCTAAATTCCATTCTGCTCCACTACGTCCCAATTTTTGTTTACAGTGGTTTAAAGTTTGATTTTTTTTTGGTAAAAAGTCAAATAAAAGAAAATGAAAAATCATGTGTAAAAACAGATTTGGGATTGTTCATGTCTTTGGAGATGTACATTAAAATTTTCCGCGGAATATTTTCTCGGAAAATTTTAACCCACTATCTGCCAACCATATTGAACATTTTGAGAAATTTGACTTTTAAGTTGTTTTTCAAAATTCATCCTAAGATGTCCCATACTTGTGGGAGTGGATTTGTCAATAAGCAGAATTGCCGCATTTGTGCGAATGATAATCCAAGAGTGATTGTCGAAAAACCAATGCACCCATAAAGAGTGACTGTTTGGTGCGGTTTGTAGGCTGGCGGCATCATCGGGCAGTATTTTTTCCAAAATGAGGCCGGTCAGGCAGTTACTGTGAATAGTGTTCGCTATCGTGAGATGATAACGAACATTTTATGGCCCGTGTTTACGTAGAAATTGCTGTTTTCACACCCTTTGTGGTAACTCTATTTCTGAACCAACATATTACTTCGAATAGGCGTAAGGATCTACAGCTATACAATTTGATTTGTATTGCTTGTATAAAATCGCAGTAGATCTAATATAACGAGTAACGAGATGCCGCCATCCTTCGCTCTCTTCAGGTCTTGTTCGCTACATCGAGCTAATAACACTATGCAACAAATGGCGACTTTTTGAAAAATACAAAAACGGGATAGTATAGGTTCGATTCTACTATCTAAGGGTAATAAAACCCTATACTCAGTTTGGCGAGATTGGTGACCAATTTTTTTTTATGGGCCCCTAAAGATTCTCAAAATCAGTGAGCCCCATGAAAAAAGGTGTGATCAGTTTTTGTCCAACAGCTAACTCACACTTCGTGATAGCGCTAAACTGTATTCGGCAATAATGTAGCTGGGAGTTTTGCGCACTAACTTTATTAACAAATTATGCCAAAAAGGTTGGTTATTCCTGCCCTTTTTCAAAAAAAATTGAAGAAGAATTTATTATTTTTTCACTTTTTTGAGCATTACTTTGAGGGAGTCCAAATTTTTCTCCAACACTGTTCGCCAAAATTGTAGCCCTGGTAAAGATAAACAACTTTCGTAAACATATCAATCCAACCTGAATGTGTCTAGGCAACCTAAATAGCTCATAAAGTCCACGTTGATACCGGTTTTTCGAACCTTTACGCACTTATAAGCCAGTAACGTGGTTGAATATCTACCGATTTTAAATTTCTCAGTGGATTTGGAAAGAAGAGACTGTGGCCTTTCCAACCATATATATAGTTATATTGGTAACTTGTCATATCTGTTTGTTTTTTGCCTCGAAATTTTCAACTTTTGTAATTTTTTCACTATTTTTTAGTTTGATGGAGTTTGTAGCCGCTATTTTATAAGCACACCCTAATGTTTACTATTTTATTCAGAAAGTGCACGCTTTTACGAGTTAAACGCATGCTTGCCTGTAAAAATTGGATTGGATTGATATATTCACGAAAGTTGTTTATCTTTACCAGGGCTACAATTTTGGCGAACAGTGTTAGAGAAAAATTTGGACTCCCTTAAAGTAATGCTCAAAAAAGTGAAAAAATAATAAATTCTTCTTCAATTTTTTTTGAAAAAGGGCAGGAATAACCAACCTTTTCGACATAATTTGTTAATAAAGTTAGTGCGCAAAACTCCCAGCTACATTATTGCCGAATACAGTTTAGCGCTATCACGAAGTGTGAGTTAGCTGTTGGACAAAAACTGATCACACCTTTTCTCATGGGGCTCCATGATTTTGAGAATCTTTAGGGGCCCATAAAAAAAAATTGGTCACCAATCTCGCCAAACTGAGTATAGGGTTTTATTACCCTTCGATAGTAGAATCGAACCTATACTATCCCGTTTTTGTATTTTTTTTCACTGTTGCACTGTGTAATTACCAATTATTGTTGAAAACTCTCCCTCAGCGGATCATCCTTGCAAGGTATACTAACATTGAATTGTCGAATTTCCCAATGAAGCGGAAAAGCTTTTTAATTAATTTTGTGTCTTAATTTGTTTTTTGTTTCATTACTCTCACATCCTTGGGGTTTTTTGGCTCTTTTGCGCGACAAATTCAATGGCCGTGTTATCACATGGCAATGTTAATTGGCCGCCAAGATCATGTGATTTGACACCGTTGGACTTCTTTCTTTGGGGTTATTTAAAGAAAAAGGTGTACGTCGATAAGCCAGCAACAATTCAAGAGCTAAAGTATGAGATAATTCGGCATATTAATGGCATAAAACCTCAATTATGCCTCAGCGTCATCGAAAATTTGGACCATCGGATGAAGGTATGCTGGCGGGGTTGCAGCGGCCATTTGGCCGATATTTTGTTCAATACATAATCATAATAAAAATAAATGAAAATAGTTTGTTCAAAATCAACATCGGTTCTTAAAATTTAACCACCCTTTATTTTATTACGACCTAATTGTCTTTTTCTTATTCTATATAAACCTGGGATGCAAAATGTCCTTGAAAGTGAATTTTTTGGATTTTTTTATTTCATTTGGATTTCTTCCATAAATGCTGCAGCGACGTGCCTGATGAACATGGTTAAAGGTTCCACAAAGACATTGTAACTTAAGAAATGCGTTACGAAGAAAAATAGATGCCTACTATGCTCGCTGACTGCTGATTGAATATTGTACGAGGCGGCAAGGATTTGCAGCATAAAATATAGAAATAACATTATTAACTAATGGAAAATACATATTTGTCCTTTTTCATGTTTTAAGCCCTACTAGTATTTAGAAAAGCTTCCGTTGGATCAAATAATGTTTTCATTACATTTATGCAAAATGTATTTTAATGCAACATAAAGAATGGTGAAAAAAATTCTAATTATTAAAAAAGTGTGCCTGATGAAGAAAATCTAAAAACATATTTGAAATCATGATTTTTAATAACCATATACAGGAAGACGAAGATATCTTTTAAGGATGAAATGGTGTTATGTTGGTATATAGAATTTTTTTCGGATAAGAGTGGCTTTTCAGGGAGGAACTTCAGGTCGTAATAGAACTCCAGAGATGGAAATGGAATAGCTTTAAAAATTTGCATTTTTTATTTCTAAATTTTTGTTTTAAACACAAATTGGCATCATTATTTTATTCCACACAGAACCCATCGGCCGATATGAAATTAGTTTAACTTTCAACTTGGACTATACAGAAAGTTTAAGGCATAGACGTTTAACAGTGGCACAATTGTGCTCGCTCAATTCACACGTATTGTTTTTCTCTCTTATTCAGTGATATTATGTTTCAATACACACAACATTTTTGTAAGTAAAGTCTGTCTCTTTCCCATTAGTAGCACTTAATTCAATTTTGAACGTCTATCGACTAAAGATATCGTCAAGTGAATACTTTAATTGCCAAACGGACTAAGTCTACTTTTTTGATTTTTAAAAACTTAAATTTTAAATCACTGATAGATTTCATATTTTTTTGATTAGAAAAAAAATTCTCTAATAATAAAAATTAACAGATCTGAACATCACTTGCATCATTAACTTTATTATTTCACTTATTTGACTTTATAGTTAAAAAGGGTTTTAAGAAACAAAAACATAATTTTTTTCATATGAAGTCAATGGCAAGGCAATCTTCCAACTATGAATTAAATATTTGGGTTTACTTACCGCAAGACCTCTTAAATAGGCGTGATTGTTTGTAAACTATTATAAAATAAACTTCACTGTTTGACTTTTCGTAAACTACTAAATATATGAAATTTAAAAATTATTCTTTAAGTGCTAACATTGAGAAGAATTTTAAACAACCTAACGTTAGACAAAGATAGGTAGATAAGGAGAGAGATAGATAAAGAATGACAGAAATAGTAGAAAAGTCTTCACAACACATGTAAACACTCAAGCGCAGTGTGAAATTTCCGTGTCATACACACGAGGACACACATTCGGACACAGAAATAGTAGAAAAGTCTTCACAACATTTGTAAACACTCAAGCGCAGTGTGAAATTTCCATGTCATACACACGAGGACACACATTCGCCTTATAAGGCTAGGAAATTCACACCATAAACATCCTTATAAACCCCCAGTGCTGTGTTTTCTTTTTTACCTGCTAATTATTTGTGTCAACCAAGAAATACCACCCACACATTACAATGCTAATACGAAATTGGCCCGCTACGGAAACACCCAAAAAACTGTATCCGTCTTTTACTGCATTATCTTTGAAATTTTGTTTTGTAAATATTGTCCGCAATATTTAGGTTACTTGATATGTAATAAAGCCGAAACCTTCTAGGATGGACTCAAGTACGTATTTAGGTAGAAACGTTAAAAAAAAAATATAAAAAACACATGTATATTGTGCATATTGTATATTAACAACATAGTTTTGAAAACGTTCTATAAAAACCTCTAAAAATAAGATTTTTGTTCGATGAAATGCAAACAACATAACAATAATATCTGGTGATATTATAATAAGTTATGAGAAAAAGTCCTACATAGCACCAAAATACCAAAAATACTAATATTTTTAAGGATTCTAAAGCAATTTTTCATGATTTTTTTTATAAAATCTACTAAACTTCCACATTTGTTGTCTAATTTTCGATTTGTACGGTTCTATAGTAGTAGTAGTAAATTTGCTTACCCATTTAACGCCGAAAAATCTTAAGAAATTATTGGCTGCAAGTGGGCTAAATGGACCGATACGTAAAAAAAAATGCACAAATACAGTGTTGCGCATAACAAAAGCAACAATCCATGTCCCAATATGGGGACATGTTTTGAATTTGTAAATTATTTTAGTACAGTAAACAGTTTCCATCAAGTGGTTTTTCCTACAGAATTAGACAAATAGTAATGTTACAAAAACAACAAAAAACGTTGGTACTTGAAAAAAGAGGATGCAAAACAATACCAACAAAATAGAAAGTTTGCAGGACAAAGGAAGAGAAGACCCGAAAATTTATGGTATTTGTGAGAGAGGTATTGTTTTCAAGTGGGAAAAATATAACCTTGTCTGCGTTTGTTCATTTTTATGCATTGGCTTATCATAATTCGTTGGCGCGTGAGTTTTAGATTATACTGTTTTACAAACAAATATATTTTTAATTTTTTTGAGTTATTTTTTTATTTATTTATTTATATTCATGATTGTAATTTTAAGCCTTGTGGCCGATATTAATTAAATTACAATAATACGACTTGTTTTAACAGCTCAGAAAATTCTTTTTTAAATGTTTTATGTGTGGTATAATGATATAAAAAAATTTTAATAACACTGTTCGACAAGAGTATTTTTCTTGTGTTTCATTGTGTGTTTCTAAAAGTTTTTGACATGGAAAATTCAAATACGTAATCAGAATTTTGCTATCAGGCATAGTTTTTTAGTTATTTGAAAATAAGTTTTGTTTTCCAATAAAATTTGTACGGAGACGTTTTTCTTTTTAAAAAATTTAGTAGAAACAGGCGGCAGCATCAGCAACATGGCTTTTCGGCTGCAATTATCGCCCCATTCTATTTTATAATCACCTTATTCTCTTTTTAATATTCTACGTAGAATTGGGATGCAACATGTCCTTGAGGGTGTACCACGTTATCCCCAAAATCAAAATCCCCAAATTCTGTGTGATAACTATTCAAATTATGTTTAAAATCGCGGCGATTTTTAACATAATTTGAATGGTTATCACACAGAAATTGAGAATTTTATGTTTGAAATTATTTCTGAAATAAAAATTCAAAAAATTTTAATTATAAATTCACAAATGTAGGTATTGAAATGAAATTAATTGTTATCGGGCTTTCAATGTAATTTTGATGTCAAATTAAAAAATTATTTTTAACATTTATACATCCGACTCTTCGCTGGGATTATTTTCAGCATCTCCAGGGATGGTTTTTTTATTATAACGAAAATTTATTAAAAAAAACTAAAATATATACAAAATTCATTGAGGACACTTGCACTAAGAATAAATGAAAAATAACAGTATTAATGGTTTAAACAAAATACATTTACACCATTTCATACATAAAGATATTAATTGTACAGTGAAATATTATGCAATATGGATGCGAAATAAGTTTATTTTTCCAAATCAGCTCGAGATTCAACAACTTTTTTAATTTTCTTGAGACGGTCCACATTTTTTTTATTTTTTCTTATACCTATGCCTGAGTATATTAAGGCTATGTTTGTTTTTATTATTTCGCTACAATATTTTTGAATCTATAAGCTTCCATTGAGTTTTGAGTGCGCGGAAAATTGTCGATAAAAGAAACCAAAACACACCAAAATGTAGGGTGGAGATTTTGTATTTGGGGATTTTGTGTTTGGGGATTTTGATTTTGGGGATTATGTGGCACTCCCGTCCTTGAATGTGAATTTTTGCCCTTTTATTTGGATTTCTTTTATAAATGCTGCAGCGACGTGTCCGAAGAATATGGTGAAAGGTTAAACAAAGACATTCTAACTTTAGAAAAGCGAAGGAAAATATATGCCTACTATATTCGCTGACTGCTCCTGGAACATTTTAGGAGACTGCAAGGATATTCAGCGTAAAATAAAAAAGCTTTGTTAACTAATAGAAAATATATATATGATCTTCTTATTTTTCATGTTTTAACCTCTACTAGTATCGGATATTGTATTTAGAAAAGATTCTGTTGGATCAAATAAAGTTTTCATTACATTTATGCAAAATATATTTTAATGCAACATAAAGAAAGCTGCAAGAATGTAAATCCAAATAACTAAAAAAACTGTACCTGATGAAAAAGATGTCACATGGCGAGCTTGCAATATTAATCTACGCACAGCGTAGATTGTTTCCAGCACAACAACTATTTTCGTCGACCTTCACGTAAATCGCCCTTTTGAAGGCTAAGATTGAACACGTTGTACATGCGTATCACATTTTTTATTATCCCCCTTATTATGTGTCGTATTATTTAAATATAGCATCACTGGCGTCGATTGTGTACATGCTTAGAAATCTAAACCTTGCAAATGGGTAGGATAAAAAAGAAAGTTGTTAAAAAGGCAATGGCATGTCATAAAAGAAAGTGTGAACAACTTTGGTCCTTCTACACGCGAATCCGAAGGTTAAATAAAAGTCAGGGCTAACATACAGACAATAGATTTAATTTATGCACAGTACATTTTGTAGGTTGCACAAGACACACATTAAAATCATTTCCAGATCCACTTTGATATTATTTAAATATGTTTTACATAGTTGCTGCATGTTGTAATGTCTTAGTAACTCGCGATGATTGACCTTCATTCTGAAGTTTATGTCACATTGCTTTAAAATCTATGTAAGAACAATTTAAGTACAAATCCTAGAAGAATCCAAAGCTAACTTACTTGAAACTGTTAGACCGGTGTCTTAATTGTCTAAGGGTTATATGTTCCTTATAAGTTTTTCTTCATCAGAATATGAAAAATTCTCTACACTATACATTATTTTTAATAATTAATTATATTATTGGGGCCGGCCGTGACATAGTGGTTAGAACACGCGACTACCATGCGGGAGATCGCAGGTTCAAACCTGGCTCCAGTCATCTTAAAAAGAAAAAAAATAAATAAAATTTTCTTTCATTGTCGGCTCCCCTCGAATGTTGTTGACAGCAACTTCGCAGTATTAAGCGTCGATTCAATCGTCGTGTCTAGTAAAGAGCTTCTCAAACAGTGACGTTCGCATTCGTCGATAAACAAGTAGGTGCCGTTAGTTGTGAATCTAAAAATAGAAAGCGTGTTAATTCACATCAACGCGAAAAGCTATCCCATACCTCATTCATGGGGTGCAAATGGAAATTAAGTTTAAGTTTTAATTATATTATTAAAGTAAAAATTTAAACAACAGAATGACTGAACAAGAAGTTTATGTTTCTATCAGCTGTTTTTGTGGGAAAATTGAGCAATTGGCAAAACATTAACAACGATATGCGTGTTGTTTCGATATGACATGCAATAACAAATACGTAAATGGTGCAGACTAAACTAATAAAGATAGAAAAATGAAATTTTTCAAATTTTTTTTATTGCAAACTTTTAAGGAGTTGAAAGGAAATTTTTTGCAAATATTTCTCCTAAAAAGTCAAAACAAACAAAAATTACAAAATGCTGAGATTGTCTTCTTTCATATGATATCCCTATCACCATTGTATATTTAAGAAAAATACATAATTAAATTGTTAAAAATTAAATATGGGCATTTCCACAAAAAGGTCTACCGAGATCTAAAATTTAAATGTTTATAATTAAATGATATTTTCACACATTATGTTAAAAAAAAATCCGAATTTTTATAATATAATGTTTTTTTTGATTATCTCAGTTGAAATTGTGAAAAAATCGGCCAGCAAAGTGAAAATTTATATTTTATTTTTCTTTGAGGTTTTTAATGACATTTTCGTTTGAGGATTAAAAGGTTCCATATTCATATTAAAAGGCACGGTAAGGTTTTTTTTTTAGCAAATTGAACTCAAATAGTTTTTTTTTTTATCATTAATACAATATTTGCCAATAGAAAAGCCCTGGGGAGAATGTTGTCCAAAAATACATAGTTATTATCCTACTGTACAGACTGCCTGGCATTAAGAGAATATCATTCTGCTATTAAATTCTTTAAAAACCCCTGGTCTTGAGCTTGAAAACAATTCCAAATCAATGTTCTTTTAAACAGACCGAATAAATACAAGCAGCTAAGAAGAAGATCATCCATGAAAATCTATCGAAATTTGCAAAATCAAATCGGAAGTTAATAGAGATCCTCTGAAGTGTAAAAATAGCGCGATAAAGAAGTTGAAACGATGTTATTGCAAATATCTCAAGTGACGAACATTTGAAATTAATAGACGTCCAAAACGCATATTCATTCAAAAGTAATATTTAATAATTTTTCTCACTTAGTAGTATTGTGATTTAAAATATTATCACTAAATAAATGTATGTAGATTAGGATGGCCCCAAAAAAGGACCCGATGTTTCCGATTTATATGAAAGTTTGGTTTGTTTTATAAATATTCCCAAAATATTTCGCTGATATCATTGACCGTTCGTAAGCTGGACAGTCCTAAAATTACCTCTACAAATTGGGTTATTGTTAAAAAATGTTATCATCAGTGTTAATGTTTTTAAGGAAAAAAATAAACAATATGACAATAAAAACTGATCAAACACTTAACAAATTCTGAAAAAAATGCAACAAATTCCAAAATAAAGGCAATTTTTTTAAAAAAAAAAATTTAATGCGATTTTTGATGCAATTTTTATAAAATCTACTACAAAAAAGATACTGGGTTCTAGTTTTCATTTTTAGAATCGCATATTTTAAAAACAACAAATCCACAAAAGCTTAATTTTTCACTAAAATGGTATCGGAAAATGTTAACAAGCTAACAAAATTTAAAAATTTCATTATTTTTTACGTCGCGTTCGCCATCAACTATTTAGTGGTAAAAAAAATGTATGATCAAAATTGTAAATCAAAAAACTAATGATGCAGTTTGATTCCTCGTGTCCGAATTGGGGTAAAACTCTCGAGTCCGGTTTTGTCCTTTTTTCGACTGCCACAGTGTAATTAAAAATTGTCAATTAGCGAATAATGTTCCATACCAAAATCTATTGTCAGCTTTATTATAAAAAAAAGTTAACAACTTCAGGCACAATTGAAACAGTTTACTTCTTTGACCGGCCAAGGTGCACTACATCTAAAGTTTGCCAAAGAGCACATCAATTGGTCAACAAAGAAGTGAAATAACGTTTTATTTTCAGGATGAGTAGAAATTTAATTTGAAATATTTAAATGTTGCATACCATACGTAGACCGGGAAATATACATTTAGATCCTCGGTATTTCCTAGATACAGTAATACAAGGAGGAAGATATATTATAGCTGGGGAGCATTTTTGGAAATGTTTTAGAAGCCTTTACATAAAATAGATGGGATTATAGGCTGATTCATGTACTAAAGTCCTGCGGAAAGTGATGATTCCTCATTCAGAATGGAATATGCCATTTTAAGCAGGGCAATGATACAAAACTTAACTCAAGATATGTAAAAAGGTGGAATTCGTGAAAAGAAATAGTCAGCACAACCTCTAGGCCTCAAACCGAACCAATAAAATTGTCAGCAGTAAAAGGTCTGGTGCATTAACAGATGATTGGTTTTCTACCAAAAACACAACAGTAGTCAACCTTATTGCGTACATTACAAGGAGATTTGCTGCCGTCCTTAAAAGGGATATTCTAACATATTGATCGCAATATACATAAAATGGAAAAAGAACATGTTCATGCCTTCAACAAAACATATTTTCTTATAGGAACTATTTTGCAAAGGCGTTTCTGATCTTCGTTGTTTAGCAAATATGTATTTCTTTTATCAGTTTTTTTCTTATAAAAACACATGCTGTTTTTGGAAATCATTCTTAAATCCGTTACATACTGTATCGTTTCTTTTCTATTTCAAGGAAACAAGATGAATCTTATGTCACCAAAGCTCTCACGATACAATGAGACGGCTTAGGATCACACAGTTATGTTCAATTGATCTATGGCTGAATAACTGCTAAGGCGGCGCAATTCCTACAGTTCCCAAATACCAACGTGGCAACATCTCCCCGTAACCTTTAGAGGTATATTTTACTTTATTTTCAGGAAAGGTATCCTGGACACGGCCCTGCTATTGCAACAACAACAGATGACTTCACTGGAACTTTGCACCGTCACCTTAAACAGAAATACATTAATTGGCATACAAATCAATAGTCTTTTGGCAGAATGCCCGCAATATCGCATTTAGAAGAATGTAACAAAATATTCTTAATTAACATACATACATACCTACATACATACCTACATACATAATTACAAAAACATAAGTCTACATTTGCAAGTGCCGACTACATATTTCATTTATTTATTTTTATGATGTATGGAAAGAATAACATATAACGCTCTCAAATCACGTCTCCCAATTTCTTTCTATGTTTTTGTAAATAAAGCATAAATTTGCACTGAAGTGCAAAAGGGGTCCTCTTACCACTAACAATGGATATCTTGTTGCATGTATAGACTTGCAGCCATATTGAATAATTTCATAAGAACAAAATCTGACGATGGCCCAACAGAACAAAAGTGAATTTTCGATGCGTTATATATGTATGTGGATGTAACTCTTACCTTTAATCCAGTTGTATCGCTAATTAATTCATTTATCGGACTTTGCCAATGTTGATAATCCTTAGAATTAGCATGAAGATAAATCGGAATTTTGTCAAAAATATCATAATCGGCGGGGCTGGCACAGATGCGGCAGACGTTTCCCCACGTTGTCATTATTAATTAATGTTACTAGTGTAAACAGCACAGGAATGTGTTAACAATCACAAACACTTGACGAAAATATACAATTAAATATCGTATTAATTATTCCACAAAATAAAATTTTACGATTAAACACACACACAACAAATAGTTACTGCACACCACAGATGGAGCCACCAACAAACAATATAAATTGCATTAAAGGCGGCAGCTGTTTGAGAAAGCCGCGGCATTGCCAGCTTTTAATTTGCAAAGCAACGGGGATGCCAGATAATGGCGACGTTAGTGTTGTACAGTGGAAAAATATTATATGAGTAAAAATACTACTATATTCATATTTATGAGATTCAGCACACAAGATAGTTTTGTTGAAGATATATTAGCGAATTTTTTAGTTGTGAAAATGATTTATTAATATTTGATGAATAAATAATGTAAGGGGCATAAGAATAATTTAAAAATATAAAGGCCACAAAATGAGCGGCATGTTCTAATTTTTAGTTTTCTGAGGGCCAAAGCATATCGATAGCAAAAGAGAATTTATGAAACAAATAAAAATTATACATATAGAAATATAAAATATAAAATATAAAATATAAAATATAAAATATAAAATATAAAATATAAAATATAAAATATAAAATATAAAATATAAAATATAAAATATAAAATATAAAATATAAAATATAAAATATAAAATATAAAATATAAAATATAAAATATAAAATATAAAATATAAAATATAAAATATAAAATATAAAATATAAAATATAAAATATAAAATATAAAATATAAAATATAAAATATAAAATATAAAATATAAAATATAAAATATAAAATATAAAATATAAAATATAAAATATAAAATATAAAATATAAAATATAAAATATAAAATATAAAATATAAAATATAAAATATAAAATATAAAATATAAAATATAAAATATAAAATATAAAATATAAAATATAAAATATAAAATATAAAATATAAAATATAAAATATAAAATATAAAATATAAAATATAAAATATAAAATATAAAATATAAAATATAAAATATAAAATATAAAATATAAAATATAAAATATAAAATATAAAATATAAAATATAAAATATAAAATATAAAATATAAAATATAAAATATAAAATATAAAATATAAAATATAAAATATAAAATATAAAATATAAAATATAAAATATAAAATATAAAATATAAAATATAAAATATAAAATATAAAATATAAAATATAAAATATAAAATATAAAATATAAAATATAAAATATAAAATATAAAATATAAAATATAAAATATAAAATATAAAATATAAAATATAAAATATAAAATATAAAATATAAAATATAAAATATAAAATATAAAATATAAAATATAAAATATAAAATATAAAATATAAAATATAAAATATAAAATATAAAATATAAAATATAAAATATAAAATATAAAATATAAAATATAAAATATAAAATATAAAATATAAAATATAAAATATAAAATATAAAATATAAAATATAAAATATAAAATATAAAATATAAAATATAAAATATAAAATATAAAATATAAAATATAAAATATAAAATATAAAATATAAAATATAAAATATAAAATATAAAATATAAAATATAAAATATAAAATATAAAATATAAAATATAAAATATAAAATATAAAATATAAAATATAAAATATAAAATATAAAATATAAAATATAAAATATAAAATATAAAATATAAAATATAAAATATAAAATATAAAATATAAAATATAAAATATAAAATATAAAATATAAAATATAAAATATAAAATATAAAATATAAAATATAAAATATAAAATATAAAATATAAAATATAAAATATAAAATATAAAATATAAAATATAAAATATAAAATATAAAATATAAAATATAAAATATAAAATATAAAATATAAAATATAAAATATAAAATATAAAATATAAAATATAAAATATAAAATATAAAATATAAAATATAAAATATAAAATATAAAATATAAAATATAAAATATAAAATATAAAATATAAAATATAAAATATAAAATATAAAATATAAAATATAAAATATAAAAAAATAAAAATTGCAATGTCGCATATATATATTAAATAAGCCTATCCCTTTTCCCAGTCTAGCGAAACACAGAATCCTTTTGGGATTCCCAAGGATTCTGCAGCATCTGTAGTATATCATGCAATTTAACCCAGATATCACCGCATACCTGAAAAGTCATAATTAAAACCACTGGTGTTTATTTTTATATTATTTTTATTTTTTTTATTTTTAAATATTAGTTTTTCATTTATGTATTTTTATTAATAGTATTAATATAATTTTCGTTTTGTTTTTTGTTTTATACAATGAATTCAATCATTAAATTAAATTTAACTATTTAATATACAGCATTTATTTCTTGTTGTTTTTTGTTTTATATAAATTAAAAGAAATAAAATTACGAAAAAAAATAGAAAACGCCAGTGCAAAAGGTATTTAACAATAAATAATTTTAAAACAAATCTATTTAAACTAAATAAAGAAAAAATTTAAAAGTAAAAAAAAACAATTAGCGGAGAAATAGATGAAAACTGTTACGATTAATGATATACGATTTTATGTATTACTAGTTTGTGACTAAGAAAATATTTTTCGTTTAATTTTGGAAAATTATACTAAATTGAAATAAAGCCCTGGCATTTGGACAAAGAACGGAGTTTTAGTAAATTAGGAGAGTTTAAATAAAAAAATGAGGAAATGTTTGAATATACAATTAAGACGAAAAAAAACAAAGATAAATAAACTTATAGATTATTAAAAAAAACATATGTATATCTAAAACGTTTTTCTACTACAAAAAAAAACTAATATTTACATATAACGGAAAGTTGAAACTGACACAAATTCAAAGAGAACAGGTGTAAGTGAGTGTGTGTGTGTGGAAAACAAAGTGGTAGAGAGATAGAGAGGGAGATAGGGAGAAAGAAGAAAAACGTTTTAGTCGTTCGTTGTCCTAACTTTAAGTTGATTTCTTTTAAATTTTATTTTACGGTTTTTTTTTCTTTCTTTTTTTAAATACATTTTAGGAAAATTGACTTAAAATAGTGACTATACATTGTGTATTATAGTTGTAAATTGATATTTTGTTGGTTTTGTTGCAATTTCGAATACATATATTAGGATATCCTAAATTTTTCGAAAAATAAAATCTTTCTTTAAACTATAGGTTTTTCTTTTTAAATCGCTGCATTTAAGAAAAATTATATTTTAAAGTAGACTTTAATTTAGAAAAAAAACAAAATAATCCATTAATTGTTAACAACATTTCATTTTTTTTTTCTTCTGAGCGAAGTCTAATGGAAGCCAATTTTACGGTTACATGTTAAGTCATGTTCACACTAGTGAACACAACTTTATTCTAAGAGTTTCTTAACGTTTTCATTTTACGTTGCTGTTACTATTATTATTATATATATATACGTTAAATAAAACAATTATTTATAAAAGTTAATATTTATATAGTAATAAAGAAAAATTAATATATCAAATCCTCCATTAGTCATTGGTAGCAAAAAGAAAAAAATATATGAAAAAAAAACAAATAGATAAAGGAAATTAGAAAAAATAACATTTACATTAACTTAACTTTACTCTATATATGTATATATCAAATTTAACATAATATAGTAAAAATTGCATTTTTCTTTTAGTTGTCTTTTTGTTGTTTTTTGGCTGAAGCCTCGATTTTAAGGATTTTCGTAGCGCCAGTGTTTGTATTTTAAAACATCTGTTGGTGTGTGTGGGTGTTTGAAAGATGGCCTTAATTTTTTGTTTTTTTTTTTGCGTAAAATTCTTAAAATTAAGAATTTTGAAAAAAATATACTACTGCATTATAACAAAAATCCTTAAGTCTTTTCTCTTGTTTTCTTAGTTTTTGTTTTGAGTATTAAATGGCTAGTGACCAAAAAGTATTGATTATTGTTGTTGTGCTCACAAATCGACGCGGAAATAAGACTTTGTTCATCAAAAACATTGCATAAGTGTGAACGGGGCTTAAGGCATTGCCAACTTGTTTGACGAGATATGTCGGCTGTACGACACCGTCACAGCATTCAAAATATTGAAATTTTTTAAACGTTTTGAGAACGCTTAGATCTGTGAGTACTTGTAAGGGATTCTTTTTATCATAATTTTTACTTGAAGTGGCAGTATTTAAAAGAGAGATAGTGTATTCTAGCAATATGGGACATTTTTTTTCCATATATACCATATTTATATACATTTGAATCACTGTGTGTGTGGATGTGTGTGTGTACGTTAAAGAGTGCCAAATGCAACTCTGAATATTTAAGTGTTCTAAATTCTACTATATTAGAAACAAACAATAGAAGAGTACAAGTTTTTTTTATAGAGTTTGAAAACTAGGTAGTGTTGACTAATGAAGAAGTTGTCGTTAGTACGAGAATAACCAAATAGTTTGTTGACATTCATGCGTGTTGGCTTGTACAGAGTTTCCCTAACTTTGTGACCTTGATGTTTTTTCTGTAGCGCGGCGTTATCTTTATATGTCTTAAATATTTGTAACTTATAAGCAGTGTTGGTTATAAAACTTTGGCAGTATTTTTTTTGTTTTGTTTTTTATTTTTATAATTAAATTACAATAATCCCTTTCGAAAGTAATTAAACTAATTTAAAGTTATTTAAAGATCAAAGAAACGCCCACGTTTTTTCAACTATACAATGGGTTAAAGCTCTGTGTCAGTTAACGCGGGTCCCTAAACTATTCGAAATTCTCATGTTAGTTTTTTTTTGTTGCGTTGTTTACTAATTTTTACAACTACTTTAAAAAATATTTTCTCTTTTATTCATTTCATTTCGAAAACTTTAATATTTTACCGTCGTTGTTGTAGTGTTTTTGTTTTTAAATTTACATAATAATTAATAATTTTTCAAATTTTCATTTACTTTGTTTTGAATACTTTTAATTTTTTCTTTGTCTTTCGTACGCGTAAGTTTGTAACCTCTTTTGGGTTAAAGTGTCAAAATGTTGACATTTACATTAGACGGGTATTTTTTAGGTAGTAAACCTTTTTGCACTTGGTTTTTTTACAAATTCTTGAGATTTTACAAATTCTTTTTATAGTTTACTTAGTTGTCTAGTTTTGTGTTGTTTAATTTTTTGATATTTTTTTCTTTGTATTGAGTTTTTACATCTTACGATAAATAGTCTGGTGTAGGTTCTGGCACAACTTCGGGGTTGGTAAACAACGGATTGGGGAACTCTGGTGGATGAGGTAGGGGCGCCAATGTCTTGGGTCTTCTTCTGTAGGCCATCAGCCAACAGGACACGGCCACAGCAACAGCAACCAAAGCCAAAAGGGCTGTGATTACTAGGGCGATTATCAAACCCACCATGGAGACGCAAATATCTTCGACACGCTGGGCAGCGGGTTTAACTGTAAGTTAGGAGAGAATATTCAAAGTTATTAGTAAGTAATAAGTGATCAAATAGATATAGAGTGAGAGAAATAGTTTAGTGTTTGGGATATTCAATGAACGCTAGTATATCTTAAGGTATGTTCACATATGGCGGGCAAGTGGATATTTAACAACATAGAATGAGCGTAAATAATTACGATGCTTTTACATTTTTCTTAAAGACATTAATGGCCTCAAATTAATTTAAACGTAGTCGTTAATCTTAAGGCCCGTTCACATGCGGCGGACAAGTCAAAGCCTTAATAAAAAATTGTCAATGTTAGATATGGAGCGTAAATAATTACGTTATTTTTGTAATTTTTTCAAGACCTAAATGACTTGAAATGAATTAAGTTGTGATCGTTAATCTTAAGGTCTGTTCACATACGGTGTGCAAGTCATACATTTAGTAGAAAATTATCAATTATGTATAACACTGTGGAACATTTTCAGTACAGTAAGTGATCAAATAGAGAGAGAGAGCAACAATTAAGTTTTTGGGGAATTCAATGAACATAAGTTTATCTTAAGGTATGTTCACATACGGCGGGCAAGTAAATATTTATCAATATAGGATAATGATCGTAAATAATAACTTTGGTTTTGTAAATTTTTCAAAACATTAATGGTAACAAGTGAATTAAATTGTGGTCGTTATTCTTAAGGACCGTTCACATACGGTGGGCAAGTCAAACCTTTACTAAAAAATTTGTAAATTATGAATAACACTGTGGAACATTTTCAGTATAGTAAGTGATCAAATAGAGAAAGAGCAACAATTTAGTGTTTGTGGTATTCTATGGACGCTAGTTAATCTTAACGTATGTTCACATATGGCGGGCAAGTAAATATTTAACAACATAGGATAATGAGCGTAAATAATTACGTTGCTTTTGCAAATTTTACAAGACATCAATAACTTCAAATGAATTTAAACGTAGTTGTTAATCTTAAGGCCCGTTCACATGCGGCTGGCTAGTCAAAGCCTTAATAAAAATTTGTCAATTTTGAATGACAGTAAATAATTACGTTGCTTTTGTTAATTTTTCAAGACATTAATGGCTTCAAATGAATTAAAATGTGGCTGTTAATCTTAAGCGCCGTTCGCATACGATGGACAAGTTATACGTTTAGTAAAAAATTATCAATTATGGATAACACTGTGGAACATTTTCAGTATTGTAAGCGATCAAATAGAGAGAGCAACAATTTAGTGTTTGTGGTATTCTATGGACGCTAGTTAAACTTAAGGTATGTTTACACACGGTGGGCAAGTGAATATTTATCAACATAGGATAATGAGCGTAAAAAACTAGTACGTTGTTTTAGTGTTTTTCTTAAAGGCATTTATTACTTTAAATGAATTTAAACGTAGTCGTTAATTTTAAGACCCGTTCACATGCGGTGGGCAAGTCAAAGTCTTAATAAAAATTTTGTCAATTTAGAATGAGCGTAAATAATTACGTTGGTTTTGTAAATATTTCAAGACATTAATGGCTTTAAATGAAATCAACTGTAGTCGTTAATCTTAAGGCCCGTTCACATACGGTGGGCAAGGCAATGCCTTTAGTAGAAAATTTTATTTCTAGTCAGGGTGAAGGTTCTAGGTCAGTAAAGTAAAACTTCTAAAGAATTTGGCGTTCTCAGGCCAAACTTTTTTCTATGACCTTTTATATTTTTTTTTCTTATCTTGATGTGTGTTTGCTTAGTTTTTCAAGAGAATTTCAATACAAAAATGGTCATTTTTTGTAGGAGGTACCCGAAGAGGGTGGGGCTCTATTGGGGCCTATTTACAATCTCATAACCAAATTTTTTAAAATATTTCATAAGGATCAAGAGAGGTGTACTCGAATATTCCTACCCACCAGCCACCCAAACAGACGAACGGACATGGCTCGATCGTCTTAAAAAGTCCTGAAACTCATTTACTCTTAAGATACTAGTGGTCCAAATAGTCTCCCGTAACGCATTACACTTTTTCTCGAATCGAAACTTATCTACTTCTTTGCATTTTTTCACTTACTATTTGCATCATTAGCTCCCGTTGTAGTTCTCTTCTCAAACGTCAATATAGCATTCGATGATATCGTTATCTCTTCACGCAATTGACCCTCGACTCCGGTATTTGTCGCAATGGCTGTGGCATCATCGGTCGAGTTGTCGGCAATGGCACGACGACGACGTCGTCCAAATGCATTATAGCCGCGACAATTCACGGGTTGGCATTTGCCAAAGCAAACGCGTATATTGCACTGGAAGCGTATATTATCGGACGAGGGGAATTTAAAGGCATTGAAATTGGCCAACAAACTGTTGGTGTCGGGATTGTACTCCCATTCACCAAATATCGAAGGATCGGTGGCACAGCCATTTTCATCGGTAACTATGTACTCGTTCTCGACATTATCCTCCATGGTCTTGGCAATACATGATCTGGCAAAACCGCCATAAATAGCTGCAATTGAAAAAGACAGTGAGTTATATAGTTTGTTTACTCCTGAGCAACTTAGCCCTCAGTGTAGTTACTTACTTGCTGGTTCGACATCAACTTGTAGTTTCAGGTTGTCGCCGATCTCGGCCGAATTGATTTCCTCTCCTTCGTGTGTTATAATTCTCATTTGACATATGGGTGGTGGACCAGTGTTGGCAATGGTTCCCGCCGTCGTCAACATCGATACATTAAAGCCGAGCGTTACATTCTTCTCACCCGTCTGGTACACGCACTTAATGTTGTAGGCCTGAGCCTTGTACGTCACCAACTTGGGATGTTTCTGTATGACCAGCACGAAGCTGGCAATATCCTTGACGGCCTGCATGCCACAGCTGCCAAAGTGCACACGGAATATTTCGGTGCGTGGCACAGTTTCACCGGCCAAATTTACCACACGTCGGCATTCTTCGTCCTTGCTGTGACCCTTGACATAGAGTACACCATTGAAGCCGGGCTCAGTGATGTGTATCTCCACTTGCACGCCATCGGCCAGACAAGAGACAACCATATCGGGTCGTGGGAAATCTGTACGGAAGTTGGTGTGGTTACATATTAAATCGGGATTTCCAGAATAGCCGGCAATACATTGACATTGGGCGCGATGGTTGATGGCATTGCAGAAAGCATTGACGCCGCAAGTCTTTAGTAAGCATGGATCTTCGCAGGTCTTGGTTTCGGTGTGGCAATACCGATTGTCGGCACAGTCAGCGTTCGTCTCACATTCCGGTTTATCTTCGGGTATACATTCACCGCTGCCTGTTAGGCGGTAGCCATGATCGGTTGGACAGATACAACGGCCTCGCTCATCGATGACAAAACCTCTTTCTAAAGCGCAAACACAGTGGCCACTTTCATCGATCTTGAATCCTTGTTCGGGTATACAGGGTGTACAGTATTCGTAGATATCTAAAGCTGTACCAGGTGGACAGACACACTGTCCATCTATGTCGCGGACAAAGCCCTTCTCAATGACGCACAGTGAACGTTTATCGCACTGCACTGCAGCATTACCGGTGTAGCCTTCCAGACATTCGCAGATCATGGTTCTCACTGGAACTGTGTCTAACACGCGACATTCGGCGTTAACACCACAAGGATGGGTGGCATTGCAAGGATTAATACATTCGCCGCGGATACAGGCAGTTTGGCTGGGACAGTCACCATCGTATTGGCATATGGGGATATCGCGTACTGTTTCGCAACCGTTACGGCGCGCTATAGTGCCTGGTGGGCAAGCACACTGAGGTCGGTGTTGGTACACCTTGCACACCTCATCAATAGCGCACACGGCTGTCGTTTCACATGGACTTTCACATTTACCGTTTACACAAGCCTTGTCTGTGGGGCATTCTCCATCTGTACGGCAGCCCAGGGGCGTGCAAGAGATGCGAGCATTACCTCTGAAACCAGGATTACATTCGCACACAGCTTTGTGGTCTACGGCCAAACATTGTGCATTAACGCCACATTGCTCGCCTTGGCAGGCGGGCACGCAAAGTTGGTTGCGGCACGTATGAGTAGATGGACAGTCAGAGTTGATGGCACATTCCACCTTAGAGCATTCGAATTCGGGGTTACCTTCATAGCCTTGGCGACAGGTGCACACTGGTTTGTGGTCCTTGATGCGGCACTCGGCATTCAAGCCGCAGTTGCATGGATCGCGGCATACTCCGCTGAGGCATGATTTGTCGGAGGGACAATCAGAATCGGCAACACAGCCACCTACTTCGATTATTGTCTTAGTAGGTTTACAGGTACCGCTGCCACTGCTGATATAGCCGTCGGGACACACACAAATCATGGTTCTTACTGGCGCTGTGGGGGTAACTTCGCATTGGGCAGGTCTATTGCAGGGTTCCAATATCAAACACGGGTCGACGCACTCATTATTGATGCAGGCCAAGCGTGCTGGACAATCAGTGTCCATTCTACATGTAGGCTGTGGTTCAGGTCTGCAGTCTACGTAGGGATTGCCCAAGAATCCAGCAGGGCAGCGACATACGGCCAAATGATTTTGAGGTCTGCATTCAGCACGCAGTGAGCAAGTGCTCTGGTATACACAAGGATTGACACACTGTTCGTTCAGGCAGAATTTGTCGGTGGGACAGTCGTTATTGGATTGACAACCAATTACGCGACATCTTTCATAGGCATCGCCTCTAAAGCCGCTCTTACATCTGCACATGGCTTGATTCGACTCCACATAACATTCGGCATTGATGCCGCACGGATCATTGACCAAACAAGGGCTAATGCAATTTCCATTGACGCAAGCTTTTCCAGAGTCGCATTCACTGTCCACACGGCATCCAATGGATCGGCACAGGGTGTAAGGATTACCCTCGAAACCATCCTGGCATGAGCAAATGGCACGATGATTGGACACTTGGCAGAGAGCGTTGGTGCCGCAGTTACAGGGATTGCGACACTGTCTATTGATGCAGGCCTCTTGGTCGGAGCAGTCGGAATCGGAGGTGCAGCCAGGACTTTGCAGTACCAGTTGTCGGCATTCACCTCTATTGTCGGGTACATACGAGGCCGGACATTCACACACCATTGTACGCACTGGCACACTATCGAGTACACTACATTGGGCTGAGCTGGCACAAGGTGACAATTCAGTACAGGGGTTCTGACACTTGACATCGATACAAGCCAATCCACTGGGGCAGTCGCCATCGTCGCGACACACTGGCTCCTGTTGTCTGCTCTCACAATAAGCATAAGGATTGCCCAAGGGTATATGATCAGGACATCTGCAGACAGCACGATGTTGTAGGGCTTGACATAAAGCATTCTGAGCGCAAGGATTACTTTGATCACGGCATGGATTAATGCACAAATTCTGTACACAAGCTTGGTTTGAAGCGCAATCATAATCGGAATTACATTCAACACGAATACAACGCACAAATGGATCACCCTGCATACCAGCTGGGCAGCGGCAAGTAGATCTATGGTTGCGGCCGTAACATTCAGCATTCACAGCGCACGGATCGCTGATCAGGCAAGGATTAACGCATTCCCTATTGACGCACTGTTGGTCGCTGGAGCATTCATCGTCAGACTGGCAACCAATCTGGATACAGCCATATTGAGCATTGCCCGAGTAACCTGCCTTGCAATAGCAAATTGGGTGGTGGTTTCGTACTTGACATTCGGTATTAGGACCGCAATTGCAGGGATTAACACATTTGTCGTTGACACACGATTCAGTGAGTTGACAGTCGGAGTTGGATTTGCAGCCAACGGTAATGACATCGCGTGCTGAAAAAAATATTCGAGATAATAAATAAAATCTGGTCAAGCATGGAAGCAGCGTGGCAACTTACGTGGTATACAGGCTTGTCGAGGATCTCCGGAGTAGCCTGAGGGACAGCGACATACGGCTTCTCTAAGCTGCACATGACAATAGGCGCCACGTCCGCATGGATCTTCAACGCATGGATTGACACAGCGCTCATTGCGGCAGCTCTTGTCATAGGGACAATCGTCGTTGCTAGTACATTCTGCCGTAGGCGTTTTGGGCTCTTCAATAGCTCTTGTGGTGCATTCAACACGAGGGTTTCCTTCAAAACCTTTAGGACATGAGCACTGGGCGTAATGATCCCGCGACACACATTGGGCATTAACACCGCATCTTTCCAAACGACAGGCATCAATGCACGATCCCTTTAGGCAGACTTCATTGTTGGCACATTCGTCGTTGTGTTGGCAACCCGAGACAACATCATGTCGTATAGGTACACAGTTGCCGGAGTTGTCAGTTATGGTGTCCGTGGGACACTTACAGATCATGGTTCTCAACGGCAAAGTATCTAGAACGGTGCAAGTTTGTCGCGGAGTGCAAACATGAGGAGCGGCGCAAGGATTAGCACATCTTTGGTTGATGCACGCCAATTGCGAAGGGCAGTCAGCATCTTGAACGCATTCTGGTTTAGGTTTGAAGGCTGGAGGTTGCTTGGGCAAGGCACATTCCTGGTAAGGATTGCCGCTGAAACCAGCACGACATTGGCACTGTGGCTGGTGACGTCTGGCCAGGCAGATGGCATTTACGGCACATGTGTCTTCATCGCACACAGGACGGCAAATGCGGTTCAAACGATCGCAAGCCTCGTGATCAGCACAGTCTTCGTTGTATTGACAGTGACCTGTGATGCAGGATACGAACGCATTGCCTTGAGTACCGGGTGGGCAGACGCAAACAGCTTGGTGATTCTGAGGTTCGCACAAAGCATTGGTTCCGCAACGTACGTTACCAAAGGTGCAAGGATTGACACAGTTCTCGTTGATACAGGCTTTGTCATAGGGACAGTCAGCATTGATCTTACATTCAGCTGCAAGGGACAAAGAGAAATTTAAATAAATACCGACTTAATTAGACGGGGGCGTTGACTTACGTTTGAAACACTGCACTTGTGGGTCACCTCCCCAGCCAGAGGGGCAGGAACATATGGGTCTGTTGTTGAATACTCTGCACTCAGCGTTGCCAGCGCAAGGGTTGCCCTCGGCGCAGGGGTCTTGACAACGTTTGTTGATACAAGCCGTTGTGGGTGAACATTCCGAGTCATGAGCGCAGCCAGCAGTGATTTGAGCTAAAGCCGAATAAGTCATTATACAATGTTCCGGAAGGTTTATTAAGACAATTAACTTACGTGGCTGATAACAGTTTCTGAAAGGATCGCCTTGAGTTCCTTGCGGGCAAGTGCACACAGCTCTGTGCTGTTGGGCCAAACATTCGGCACTACGGGCACATGGCGATGCATCCACGCAGGGGTTGACACAATTGCCGTTGCGGCAAGCCTCAGTTGAAGGACATTCTTCGTTGGATTGGCAACCTTGATCACGTACAGGTTCTAGGAAATAAAATCACAAAAATTAACACATATTTGGAAAGCTTGCATAAGTTAAATAGTGCTAGTGCTTCGTTAGAGCAGTGTATATGTATTGAGTTTTTAGATATTGAAAGTTATAAACTAAGTGCACAGAATAACTATATACACTGTAGGGAAAGAGAATTTGTCATTTGTCAATAAGTTATGCTGCAATAAAAGAAAATCTTTTGAAATTTGCTTCTCAGACGCATTTCAAATGTATACTAAGCTAGCTTGTTCGTTAAACTCTATCTTACCTTTGCGACAACCCACATCTGCATCACCCACATAACCGGGTTCACATTCACAGATCATGGTCCTTAGAGGCAATGTGTCTACTACAGAGCAAACGGCATTGGCTCCGCATGGCTTGGTCACAATGCAGGGGTTCTTACATTCTCCACTGAAGCAGGCCAGCTTGCTGCTACAATCAGCATCCATGGTACATTGAGGTGCCACTTTAGCTTCTTCGATTTCACAGCGTACTGCAGGATTTCCAACGTATCCAGGAGGACATCTACACTGAGCATGGTGGTTGTTGACACGGCATTGAGCACCAATACCACAGTTGCAAGGATCTTCACAGTGTTCATTGCGGCAAGCCAAATTGAAGGCGCACTCATCATCACGGGTACATTCAGGACGTTCACAGCGTACCAAAGGATTTCCTCGGTAGCCGTCGGGACAGTGGCACCGCGCCTTGTGATTGTAATCGGAGCGACAGTTGGCCTGAGCTCCACACTGCGTGTACAGACAGGGATCGGTACATTGCTTGTTGATACACGACTCAGTGGCTGGACATTCCTCATCCGAACGGCAGCCTATCAGGAAACAGTTATTCAAGGCGTTGCCGGTGTAACCCTCGTTACAGACACACAGTGGCCTGTGCAACTGTACGTGGCATCTGGCATTTTGTCCGCATATATTGGTCAGTTCACATGGATTCTTGCAATTTTGATTTACACACGCCTTGTCGTTGCTGCAATCGTTGTCCGAGACACATTCAGGTTTCGGCACAGGCACCACATCCATTTGTTGCAAGCACTGGCTGTAAGGCGAGCCATAGAAGCCTTGTGGACATGTACATACGGCTTTGTGATTAATGGCATTACATATAGCATTGACACCGCAAGCGTTAAGGCAAGGATCGCGACATTTTTGATTGACACATGTACGATCACGTGAACAGTCCTCATTTACAATACACTCGGGATAGGCACAAGTGGCGACGCCATTAAGAACTCGGCACACGCCATTAGAGCGACACGGTGAAGGATTGCAGGGATCCACTGGTTCCAGTTGTTTGGGTGCTTCATGACATTCCACAAATGGATTACCGACCATTTGTCCAGGACAACTGCAGATGGGATTATGATTCACTGTCTGACAGGCGGCACCATAACCGCAAACGCCTGGGCATGGATCGACGCATTTGTTGTTGACACAAGCCTTATTTTTGGCACAATCCGAGCTGAGCGTACATTCGGGTCTGCATTCTTGTCCATAGGGATTGCCAAAGAATCCTGGCAAACATTCGCACAAGGCTTGCTTACCTTGCACGCGACATATGGTGTTCTGGCCACAAGGTGTCGGATAACAGGGATCAGTTTTTTCAACAGGTACGTGTTGTATAACAATGGGGGAACATTGTGCAAAGGCATTACCGGTGTAACCCGCTGGGCATGAACAGATGGGTATGTGATTGTTTATAGAGCAAACCGCCTCCACGCCACAGGTTCCGGGACAGGGATCGGCGCATTTTTGACGTATACAGGCCCGATTGGCAGGGCATTCTGAGTTACCTACACATTCAGGTCGGCAACCCTCGTAGGGATTGCCAATGTAATCATTAGCGCACTCGCATGTAAAACCAGAGCCGCGTATACGACATTCGGCGTTGCTGCCACAGGGTGAAGGACGGCAAGGATTCTTGGGTTCTTCACGTTGCGGTGGTAGTACTAAAAGGTAGAAAACAAATACAATTACGGTTATTTTGGTCCTAAGGAGTTCATAAAATGTTTATGTTTATATAACGCAAAATTATCACTGGTCTGCCTTACTTTCTTTACGCTCGTAACACATGCGGAATGGATCACCCGTCATACCCGCAGGACAATGGCAATTGGCCATGTGCAAGGTAACTATGCAGTTGGCATTAAGACCGCAAGAACCGGGACAAGGATCGCGACATTTCTGATTGATACAGGCCAAGTTATTGCCGCAATCATCATTGCTTGTACATTCGGGCTGACAATTTGGTGGGGAATCTATGAATTCGCTTAAGCACGCACATCTGGCTTGACCATCGACATTAGAACATTGAGAGTTGGGTCCACAGGGGGAAGGATAACAAGGATCCTTGGGCTTAGAGGGAGGTTCATGACGTATTTCTAAAAAATCATCGGTTATTTTCGATCAAACTAATTGAAATAAACTCTTAAAATCTACCTATGAGGTTACAAATCGAATAAGGATTGCCTTCAAATCCTCGCAGGCATTCGCAATGGGCCCGATGCTGCACTGCTTGGCATTCAGCATTCAGACCGCATTTTCCAGGGCAAGGATCGACACATTTATTGTTGATACAAGCGTGTATGGGGGCACAGTCCGAGCTGGTGTAGCATTCCAGGCGACAGTTGGGAGGATTTCCCAAATAACCAGTGATGCAGGAGCAAACGGCATTGCCGTTACGTTCTACACATTGGGAGTTGGGGCCACAGGGGGAAGGCTGACATGGATTCGTGGGTACAACATCGCGCACAGTTTCGCATGAAACGAACGCATTACCGGTCATACGTTCCGGACAGCGACACATGGCTATGTGGTTGGAAACTTCACATAAAGCACTCTGGCCACAGGTACCTGGACAAGGATCGATGCATTTATTGCGTACACAAGCTCGATTGCGATCACAGTCGGAGTTGAGAACACACTCAGGACGACAGCCGACATAAGGATCGCCATGGTACTCGGGCAGACAAGAACATTTACCATTGTGGCACATCGAGTTGGAACCGCAGGGTGAAGGATTGCAAGGGTCTACAGGATCTTTGGGTTCTGAAAAATGTAAGGTGGTATGTAAGTACTGTCCGTAGGATCGAATAACATGATACGACGTACTTGGTGCTGGTGCAGGAGGTAACAGTCTACAACTACTGAACGGATCACCAGTGTAGCCAGTGGGACACGAACAGCTGGGAGTATGATTAATAACATTACAGATGGCATCAAAGCCGCACGATCCAGGACATGGGTCACGGCACTTCAAATTCATACAAGCCAGATTACTGGCACATTCGGCATTTATAGTACACTCTGGTCGGCAGTTGGGTGCTGCTCCCGTGTAGTTGGGTAGGCAACTGCAAGACGCCACACCATTGACTTCTCTGCACTGTGAGTAGGGACCGCAAGGAGAGGGCAGACAGGGATTTACCCGTTGTGGTGGTGGTTCATCCTTTTTGCGTTCCGGTATGGGCTGACATCTGGTGAAAGCTTCTCCTGTATAACCGGGCTGGCATAAGCACAACGGACTGTGACTGCGTACATGACATTCGGCATTTATGCCACACGCTCCAGGACAAGGATCTTGACATTTTTGATTTATACAGGCCTTCTCCGAAGGACATTCAGAGCTGACCACACACTCGGGACGGCAAGCTGGCGGTGTACCCATAAATTCTGGTAGGCAGGAGCAAACAGCTTGGCCATTAACCTCGCGACATTGAGCATTGGCTCCACAAGGTGAGGGTTCGCAAGGATTCACATACACAGGAGGTTTGGCTGTATGGGTGGGTGTACAGGGAAAATGTTTATTCACAAGCCAAAATTATAAGCATATTTTAAGAGATTAAAAAGCGTTTTAAGCACAGCGTTTAAAGCTTTGGTATATTATAAGGCGTAAAGTAAGCATTCTTAAATCTATAAACTAGTATGAAATGATTTTATAAGCGAAAGTGAAGGACACTGAGTTGAGGGCTTGAATTAAATCGCAAAAGTCATTATTATTGATTATTTTTGGTGTTTTAAATCGCAGAGAAGATGGGTTATTGTTAACACAGTACAACACATTATTTTGGGACTCAATTCTGAGAACAGCACGTGAAAGTAGCTCCAAAAAGCAGAAGTTCTGCATCATTCGTTTTGTCAAGTTACATGCAGAACTTCATCTGTTAGGGTCTACTTTCACGTGCAGTCCTCAGAATTGAGTCCCAAATCAAGGATGTACTGTGTAATTCAGGGAGTCAGTTCAGGTTGCATTTGGACGCATTCGCAGTGTGTGTGAAACTGAATAAGTACAATTAGGGTCAGCAGAAAGGACTTGTATTATTTAAAGAAAAAACCACTTGTTATGTATTAAATCCATATAATCTTGATCTTGGACAAAAGGTTCTGGAGAAAGGATTCAGGTTATTCAGAAAAAAACCACTTGTTATGTATTATTTAATTCATATCATATCCATGATATTGACTAAAGAGAATTCATCTTACGCTCTTCCAACCGCCTGACACATTGCCTATAAGGATCACCTTCGAAACCAGCTTTGCAAACACAATTGGGTACATGATTAACGACATGACACAACGAGTTAAGTCCACACGTGCCGGGACAAGGATCGCTGCACTTGTGATTTCGACACACCAGGTTGGATACACAATCGGAATTTCTCAGACACTCGGGACGACAAGCTTCGTAGGGATTGCCGTAAAACTCGGGCAGACACTGGCATACGCCGACACCATTATCGGCGTGACACAAAGCATTTGGACCGCAAGGACTGGGACTACAAGGCACAACGATTTCAGAAGGAGGATCTTGCTGACGAACACATTGGACGAAAGGATCTCCAATGAGACCAGTGGGACAATAACACATCGCAGTATGAGAGACAACGCGGCACTCAGCTAGTATACCGCAAGAACCCGGACAAGGATCTATGCATTTTTGGTTAACACAAGCCTTGTCCATAGCACATTCCGCACTAGTCACACACTCTGGACGACAACGAGGTGGCTGACCTATATAATCACTAAGGCAAGCACAATTTTCTCTATTATCAGCTGATACAGAACATTCCGCATAGGGTCCACATGGTGAGGGTTGACAAGGATTTTGTGGTACATCGGCGTTCGGCGGAGTCACATATTCGACTGTAATTTGTGGGGGGAGAAGGGAGGCAGACAAATTAGTACCTATAGAAAGCTTACAATATTTTCAAAGACTACCTATAGGTGAACATTGTACATAAGGATTTCCAGCATAACCGGCAGGACATGAGCAACGAGGAGCATGATCGTAGGCATGACATAATGCGGCAACACCACAAGCACCTATACACGCGTCTTTGCATTTCTGATTCAAACAATATTTGTGACCAGGACACTCAGAGCTATGGGTACATTCAGGACGACACGAGGGTGGAGAACCTAAATATCCTGTCACACAACTACAGACAGCTTGACGTTGCACTTCCCGGCATTGGGAATTGGGTCCACAAGGTGATGGTTGGCATGGGTGCAGCGGAGGTTCCGGCACTACATCTCTTAAGGGTTCGCAGTGTAAAAAGGCATTGCCTGTCATTCTATCGGGACACGTACACATTGCTACATGGTTGATGACCTGGCAAACAGCTTGATTGCCGCAAGTGCCTGGGCAGGGATCTTGACATTTCTGATTGAGGCAAGCTTGATGTTTGGCACAATCTGTGTTGAGTACACACTCGGGTCTACAGCCAGTATAAGGATCTCCATGATAGTCGGGTAGGCAAGAGCAAGAGCCTTCACGGCACTGAGCATTGGCACCACAGGGCGAAGGCACACAGGGATCTTCGTTATGCACAGCGGGCTCTTGTGATATTTTTATCAACACAGGCGGTGGACGACATTCTCTGAAGGGATCGCCAATCATATTCGTTTGGCACACACAATTTGGTATATGATTTACAACGTTACATATAGCATTAAAACCGCAAGATCCTGGACAAGGATCTTGACATTTCTCGTTGATACATGCCAAATAGGCCGGACAATCAGAGTTGACAGAGCATTCTGGACGGCAGTTAGGTGGTGAACCTACATAGTTGGGCAGACAGGAGCATATGGCTATGCCATGGCGATTCTGACATTGTGCAAATTGGCCACAGGGCGAAGGATAACAAGGATTTGAGGGTGGTTCAAGAGCCACTGGCGTCACTGAATGTACAGGACGAATTGGTTCCCTAGTAGCTGGTATTACAGGACGTGTAGGTGCTTGGGTAACCGGAGGCTCTTCAAATATAACAGGAGGTGAAGATGTAATGGCTGACACAGGTCTTACGGTTTCATGCAAAATAACCGTAGGAGTTGAAGTGGGATACACAGCAATAGCAGGTGGAGTTCGTATAGCTAAATTTGGTGGAGGTTGAACATTGTAAATGCCTATTTCGTTGGAGTAGTTATTGTGCAATGTCTTACGTGGTATTGGGTAACATCTGGTAAAAGCATCTCCCGTAAATGTAGACCGACACGAACACATGGGATTGTGATTTATAACACGACAGTCCGCATTAAGACCACAGGTGCCCGGGCAAGGATCGTTACATTTACGATTAATGCAAGCCATATTTAAAGCACATTCACTGTTCATTGTACATTCTGGCCTACAGGCTGGAGGAGAACCAACAAAGTCGGGCAAACAAGAACAGATAGCCAATTGATTGACTTCACGACAATTGGCATTGGGACCACATGGTGATGGGGCACAAGGATTTTCATAGACAACGGGCTCTCCTAAAGATTAAGTGGACAATAAGTTTCGTTTCTTTCTTTGTAGTTAGTGGTCGATCTTACTTTGCTGTATGGGTTGACACAGACGGTATGGATCTCCCGAGTAGCCTGCGTAACATGTACATAGCGGCAAATGGTTAGTGACATGGCAAAGAGCATTTTGGCCACAGGTTCCTTGACAAGGATCTTGACATTTGGTTTGTATACAAGCTTTAGAACTGGGACAGTCAGAATTCAAAACACATTCAGGTCTACATCCTTCGTAGGGATTTCCAAAGAAGTTGGGCAAGCACACGCAAGATCCAACGTTATGGTTTGAACGGCATTCAGCATTAGGACCACAAGGATTAGGCACACAAGGTTCTACATGTTCTTGCAACACCGGTTGGGGATTATATACGGCCACAGGTGTTGACGGTGGCAACGCTGGTACCAAGCGGCGACATTCAGTGAATGCATCACCTTCATAGCCTACATTACACAGACACATGGGTATGTGATTGGAGGTACGACATTCAGCATTATGGCCACAGAGGCCAGGACAAGGATCTTGACATTTCTGATTGATACAAGCCCTGTTGCCAGGACACTCTGAATTTGCCACACACTCGGGACGACAGTACGGCGGTGAGCCTATATAATCCGCCAAACAATTGCAACTAGCAGAACCTTGAACCTCATCACATTGTGAATAAGGACCACATGGCGAGGGTACGCAGGGATTTTCAGGAGGTACTTCATCTTGTGGTGGCAAAACTGAGCAAAAAAACATAATTAACATCACGCATAAACCTAATCAGGGGAGAGTGTGGAGTGGTGCATACTTATACGTTGACAGGCTACGAAAGGACTACCGGTGTAACCCGGTGGACAGGAACATATGGGGTTATGGTTAACAACATGGCAGTCGGCTTGATGGCCACAGCTTCCCGGACAAGGATCTTTGCAGTTTCGATTCTGGCATGCTTTATTGGGCATACATTCCGAATCAGTTGTACATTCTGGTCGGCAAGACGGTGGGGAACCTAACATTTGTGGCAGACAGGAACAAATAGCTAGACCATTCGATTCACGGCATTCAGAATTAGGACCACAAGGTGAAGGAGCACAAGGATTCTCATGGACAATTACTAAAGAAATTTTATAGGTAAGTCTTACGAAATTTATGACCATTATTCGACAAAGGTAATTACATTTTTGCTTGGGTCTACATAGGAGGAAAGCATCGCCTTCCATATCATCGTCACAGCGACACATGGGCACATGGTTGTGAACTGCACACAAGGCATTTTGTGCACAAGTTCCGGGACAAGGATCGCGACATTTTTGGTTAATACATGCCAAATTGTAAGGACATTCGGAGTTTAGAACACACTCGGGCCTACAGCCAGTGTAGGGATCTCCCCTAAATTCAGGCAAACAAGAACATACGCCATTTTGGCACACAGCATTTGAGCCGCATGGTGAGGGATGACAAGGGTCTTCGGCTTGTTGAACAAGGGCTAAAGAATTTATATTTATCGATGAGAAGGGGAACGGAATTTCTTGAATTGCTAAAAACCTTACGTGGATAATAAGAAGGCGTTTCAGGTAAGCAGCGTGAGAATGGGTCACCTACGTAGCCACGATTGCAAACACACGAAGGTATGTGACCGATCACAGAGCACAAAGCGTTAATACCGCAAGACCCTGGACAAGGATCACTACAGCGTTCATTTATACACGCCCTGTGAGAGGGACAGTCTGAATTGATAACACATTCTGGATGACAATTGGGTGGCGAACCAAGGTAAGAAGGCAAACAGCTGCATGTAGGTTGATTTCCATTAATCACTCTACACTGAGCATGTTGCCCGCAGGGCGATGGTACGCAGGGGTCACGATAAGGTTCTCTGGCTGGCGGAGGAAGCGCCGGTATCGCACTACATTGGGTAAACGCATCTCCGCTATAACCTGGATTACATCTACATATAGGTGAATGGTTGACAACGCGACATTCGGCCTGCAGGCCGCACACACCAGGGCAAGGATCTTGGCATTTACGACGCACACACGCCTTGTCGGCAGAACACTCCGAATTAAGGGTACATTCTGGCCTACAACTAGGTGGCTGACCCACATACTCGGATAAACAAGAGCATATGGCCTGACCACTAACTTCGCGACACTGAGAGTTTGGTCCACAGGGTGAGGGTTGACAAGGATTTACATAATCACGTACAGCTAATTTACAATTACAAGACTTAGTATAGGCTAGACTACTTAGTGAAATAATTAATAATGGCTTACGTTCTCTAATAACATTGCAATAGCTATAAGGATCTCCAGTGAAACCATCGTTGCAGGAACAGACCGGTAGGTGGTTCAGGGTATTACATAATGCATTATGCCCGCATACGCCCGGGCAAGGATCACGGCATTTCTGGTTCTGACATGCCTTGTTTGATGGACAGTCCGAATTCAGAATACACTCGGGACGACATCCTTCGTAAGGGTTACCATAATACTCCGGCAGGCACTGACAAGCTCCTGCACCATTCTGTTCACGACATCTGGCATTGCTGCCGCAAGGGCTGGGGGAGCACGGTGTTACCTGTTCCCTCTCAATTTGCGGCGGTGGATAACAGAGCGTAAAGGGATCGCCGATATATCCATTGACACAGACACATGATGGTGTGTGGCTAACAACTTGACATACGGCGGATGTGCCGCATACTCCAGGGCACGGGTCGCGGCATTTCATATTTATACAGGCTAAATTACTAGGACACTCGGCAGAACTAACACATTCCGGTCTACAACTAGGCGGTTCTCCAATATAGTTGGGCAGACAAGAGCACGATGCTGATCCCTTTCGTATTTGACACTCAGAGTTGATACCGCAAGGTGAGGGGACGCAAGGATTAACAGGATCTTCCTGAACTCTTACCGGAGGAGTTGGCAGCAGTTGACACATGACAAATGCATTGCCCGTGTAACCCACAGGGCATTTGCAGTATGGTGAGTGATTGACCACTTGGCACTCTGCTCTGAGTCCACATGAACCAGGGCAAGGGTCGCGGCATTTCTGATTGACACAAGCTAGGTGAGGCGAACAATCGGAGTTAATTGTACACTCCGGACGGCAATAAGGCGGTGATCCCATATAACTGGGAATGCAAGAGCAGACAGCTTGGCCATTAAGTTCGCGGCACTGAGAATTGGGACCACATGGTGATGGTTGACAAGGATGTTCCGGTAGTTTAGGTAGAGGCTCTAAAATATTTAAGTCACTCGTCAAATTATGCACAGTCTTACACTTGGTACTATCTTACTTTCTACGGCCAAACACTGGACGAAAGCATTTCCAGTCATTTGCACAGGACAGCTACACATGGGTACATGATTGTTGACCTCACACAAGGCACCTATACCACAGGTGCCAGGACATGGATCCTGGCACTTGTTGCGTACACATGCCTTGTTACGCGGACAATCGGTATTTAGGACACATTCAGGACGGCAGCCTACATAAGGATTTCCCTGATATTCGGGCAAGCAAGAACACTGCCCTTCGTTGCACAACGCGTTTACACCACAAGGTGATGGATGGCAGGGGTCTTTGGGCGCTACTACGAAATTAGAACAAAATTAAAACTAGGTCACATATCATTGATATCCGTCTAAATTACTTGGCTCTTGTAGGACTGGTTTTGGCACACAAGATGTAAACGGATCCCCTGTATAGCCCGATGGGCATGAACACATCGGCGAGTGTGACACTACTGAACACAAAGCCGAAAAGCCACATGCACCAGGACAAGGATCGCGACATTTCTCATTGATACATGCCAAATTCGAAGGACAATCAGCATTGATGGTACACTCAGGTCGACAGTTGGGCGGAGAGCCAAAGTAGCTGGGTAAACAAGAGCAGGAGGCCTGTTGGTTGACAACACGACACTGAGCATTTAAGCCGCAAGGAGAGGGCACACAAGGGTCGCGATACGTCTCCTTGAGAACTATCGGTGTGGAGGCTAAGATAATAACATATAAGTTGGGTTTCTGTATCGCTTTTGTTTTTTTGATGGTAAAGCCTTACGTTTCGGTTGTACAGGTGAACATCTTATGAACGCATCTCCTGTAAATCCTGCACGGCAGGAACATAGAGGACTATGATTGTGTGCCCGACATTCGGCGTTGACACCACACACTCCGGGACAGGGATCTATACATTTTTGATTGACACAAGCTTTGTCGAATGCGCATTCACTAGAGATGGTACATTCGGGACGACAAGTAGGTGGCTGACCGATAAATGAGGGCAAACACGAGCATACAGCTTGATTTTTCAACTCACGACATTGAGAATTGGGACCACAAGGCGAAGGTTGGCAAGGATTGCTAACATCAAAGACAGCTGAAGAGAAAATGTGAAATTAACCACCGATTCCTATACACAGACAAGAAAGGTGCTTACGCTCTGGCTGGACGTTGCAATACAAATAGGGGTCTCCAGTGTAGCCGGCAATACAAGTACATGTGGGCAAATGATTGCGCACATGGCACTCGGCTTGGCGGCCACAGATACCGGGACAAGGGTCTTTGCATTTGCTTTGCACACAAGCGAGGTGAGTGGGACAGTCGGAGTTGATAACACATTCAGGACGACAACCTTCGTAAGGATTGCCCAAAAACTCAGGCAGACATTGACAGGCTCCCGCGCCGTTCCTTTCTAAACAGTCGGCGTTAGGACCACAAGGATTAGGTTGACATGGCGTAATAGGTTCTGGCGGAGCGTCTCTCACTGGTGAGCAGAAAGTGAAAGGATCTCCCGTAAATGCCGCATCACAATAACACATTGGAGTGTGGTTGACCACACGGCATTGGGCATTGGAGCCACACACGCCCGGACATGGATCGCGGCAACGTTGGTTAATACAGGCTTGATTCGAGGGACATTCGGAATTGGTGACACACTCGGGTCGGCAGTTTGGTGGTGAGCCTATAAAGTCCTTCAAGCATGAGCAAGATGGACTTGTACCCACAGAACGACACTCAGCGTTGGGACCACATGGCGATGGACGGCATGGATCTTTTGGTACTGGAGTGTCTAGTTGAGGCACAACTGAAATTTAGAAACGAAGGTAATTAAATCTATGCACGTAAAGCGTCCAGAGGAAAACCTACTTCTAATGCGCTCGCAGCCTATAAAAGGATTTCCACTGAAACCGGAAATGCAACGACAGATGGGGCTATGATTATGCACGGAACACTCGGTGTTACCACCACATGCTCCTGGGCAAGGATCACGACATTTCTGTTGCAAACAGGCTCTGTTAAGGGCACACTCAGTATTTGTTGTACACTCTGGCCGGCAAGTTGGAGGTGCTCCTACATATTCGGCCAAACATGAGCACACTGCTTGATCGTTAATGACGCGACACTGGGAATTGGGACCGCATGGGGATGGCTGGCAGGGTTGTGTACGTTGTATTGGTGGCAGGGGCACACATTGCGTAAACGCATTGCCGGTCATGCCCTCGGGGCAGTGACACATTGCCACATGGTGGTAAGTCTCACAAATGGCATTAGATGCACAGGTTCCTGGACAAGGATCCGTACACTTTTGATTTACGCAGGCCCGGTTTAGGGGGCAATCCGAGTTCAAAACACATTCTGGATGGCAGCTCACTAAAGGATTTCCTTGATATTCAGGCAAACAAGAGCAGTCGCCATTGCGGCATACAGCATTAACACCACACGGCGATGGTACACAAGGATCATCACGTGTCGGTGGGGGACGTTGAGGTTCCACAGGTCGCTGATAGCAATTAACAAATGGATCTCCTATTAAACCGTGCGTACATTGACAAGTTGGAGTATGATTAATAACATGACACTCGGCATTAAAACCACAGGCACCGGGGCAAGGATCTTGGCACTTCTGATTAATACATGCCAATGAACTGGGGCAGTCCGAATTGACGGTACACTCAGGTCTACAGTTCGGTGGGGATCCTACATAGGATGTTAAGCAAGAGCACGAAGGTGCTCCGCCTACATCACGACATATTGCAAATTGGCCACATGGAGAAGGTAAACAAGGATTGGGTGATATGTCTCTCTGAGGAGTTGGTGGCGGAGCTAAACGAACGATGGAATTGTGATTAAGAACAAACACTATAATTGCGGCGATCTTAGAAATCTTACTGGGTGGTATGGGATAACAGCGAGTAAAGGCATTTCCGGTATAACCTAGTTTACACGAGCAAATGGGCGAATGGGAAAAGACACGACAGACAGCATTGCTGCCGCAAGATCCTGGACAAGGATCAACACATTTTCGGCTTACACAAGCTTTATCATAGCTACATTCGGAGTTGGTGGTGCATTCGGGACGGCAGGAAGGTGGTGCACCGATATAGTCTGGCAAGCAGGAGCACACAGCTTGTTGATTTACTTCACGACATTGAGAGTTGGGACCACATGGTGATGGTTGGCAAGGGTTAACGTATTCCCTAATAATAGCTAAACACAAAAGATGCAGACAATGTAAATTTCCACTTTAGAAGGGGCCTCCTACAAAACTTACGTTTTTCGGGTATCTGACAATATTGATATGGATCACCTATAAACTCGGGCATGCATTGACATGTTGGCAAGTGGTTGACCACACTACAAATGGCATTTAGACCACATACTCCAGGACAAGGATCGCGACATTTTTGATTGACACACGCCTTATTCGAGGAACAATCAGAATTAGAGATACATTCGGGACGACAGCCTTCATAGGGATTGCCAAAGTATTCCGGTAGACACTGACATGAGCCGGCATTATTTTCTTGTCGGCAAATGGCATTTGCACCACAAGGACTGGGCACGCAAGGAGACACATGATCCGTGAGCCGCACAGGTGGTACAGTGCAACCTGTAAATGGATCTCCAGTATAACCTGGAGAGCACATACACATGGCTGTGTGGGAGATAACGTTGCACAAAGCATTCTGACCACACACGCCCTCACATGGATCTTGACATTTTTGATTAACGCAGGCTTTGTTCGAAGGACATTCTGAGTTGGTAACACACTCTGGCCTGCAATTGGGTGGCATTCCTATGAAAAGCGGCAAGCAGGAGCATGACGGGGAATCACCTACAACGCGACACTCTGAATTTGCACCACATGGTGACGGCACGCATGGATTGGGTTTATCTTGTAATTTGCGTGGCGGTTCTATGATTGGCTGGCAACTGGTGAAAGGATTACCGGTAAAACGGGAAGGACATGTGCATATTGGAGCATGATTGACTATGTGACACATGGCATTGAGACCACAAGATCCCGGACAGGGATCAATGCATTTCTGATTTTGACATGCTTTCTGTGGCGAACAGTCCGAGTTAATTGTACATTCTGGCCGGCACGACGGAGGATTGCCAATATATTCTTCGATACATGAACACACTGCAGTATTCTGATGGACTCTGCATCGGCTGTTAGGGCCACAGGGTGAGGGCTGACAAGGGTCTGAAACTAAGGGCCTAGGCTGCACATCACACTGTACGAATGCATTGCCAATCATGCCGTCTGGGCAACGACACATCGGCACATGATTATATACATCGCACAAGGCGTTGCGTCCACATGTACCCGGGCAAGGATCCAGACATTTCTGATTGATGCAGGCCTTATTCGATGGACACTCGGTGTTTAAAATACACTCGGGACGACAACCTACATAAGGATCGCCTTGGTATTCCGCTAAGCACGTACACTGGCCGTTGTTGCACTGAGCATTAGGGCCACAGGGTGAAGGATTACAAGGATCATCTTCAACAACAGGTTGGGCTGAAATAATGGGTTCATAATTAAATGGCGTTCCATGGTCTCGCTGTTTCGTCAAAGAAGTCTTACGTTTCGGTGCCAATTGGCAAGAGGTAAAAGGATCTCCGATATAATTTTCAGGACAGTGGCAACTTGGTATATGATTTTGCACGGTACATAAAGCATTGTAGGCACACGAGCCTGGACAGGGATCTATGCAGTGCATATTGATGCAAGCCATATTAAGGGCACACTCTGAGTTCGTAGAGCATTCAGGACGACAGTTTGGAGGTGCTCCGAAATATTGAGGCAGACAAGAACACGATGCTTGGCCATTCACTTGCCTACACTGAGCATTGAGTCCACATGGCGAAGGTACACAAGGATCTCGTATGGGTTCTGCCAATCTTGTAGGTGGGGGTGCTAAAAAGGTGGTGGGCTTCAGAAAACTAGACACATTTCTGCGGAAAGCCTCAAACTTACGTGGTATCGAGTAACAGCGTGTAAACGGATCTCCGGTATAACCGACTTGACAAGAACACAACGGAACATGATTCCGAACATTGCACAAAGCCTGTAAACCGCACACTCCTGGACAGGGATCTTTACATTTCTGAGACAAACAAGCCTTGTCGGAGGGACATTCTGAACTGGCCGTACATTCTGGACGGCATGATGGAGGAGCTCCTATATATTCTGGCAAACAAGAGCAAACGGCTTGGCCGTTAAGCTCTCGACATTGTGAGTTAGGACCGCAAGGCGAAGGTTGGCAGGGATTAACGTATTCATTAACTACAGCTATAAGGGAGAGGCATTTATTATAACTCGACATAAAGAAAGTTGTTTGGCTGAGGCTCTTACGTTTCTCTTCCTTAGCGCAATAACGATAGGGATCTCCTTGGTAACCGACGAGACAGTTGCAAGAGGCTAAATGATTCCTAACAAAGCACTCAGCATTCTGACCACAGGTACCTGGGCAAGGATCTATACATTTCTGATTCATACACGCCTTATTCGAAGGACAATCCGAGTTGACTACGCACTCTGGCCTGCAACCCTCATAGGGATTGCCGAAGTACTCGGGCAGGCATTGACATGAGCCTACGCCATTCTGTTGACGACATTCAGCATTTGGGCCACAAGGCGAGGGGCTGCAGGGATCGACAATTTCAGTGGGTTGTTGCAAAGGACTGGGTGAACAGAGAACAAATGGATCGCCCGTATAGCCGGATTCACAATAACACATTGGTGTGTGACTATTGACGCGACATATAGCACTTTGACCACACAAGCCGGGACATGGATCTTTACACCTCTGATCTAGGCAAACTTGATGCGATGGACACTCGGAATTTGAGACACATTCGGGACGACAATTGGGAGGCTGTCCTATAAAGTCAATGAGACAGGAACAGGATGGCGTCGATCCTATGGGTTTGCACATACTATTTGGTCCGCAAGGTGATGGCTGGCAGGGATTGGTTGGCTCAACATCACGCTGAGGTTCCACTGGTGAATAAAAGCTATATAAGTTTTGGATTTCCTCTACACAAGATTCTTCTAAACTTACATATGCGTTGACATTGAACGAAAGGATTTCCTGTGTAGCCTTGCACACAACTACAGAATGGACTATGATTGACCACATTACATTGGGCAAAACGGCCACAGGTGCCCGGGCAGGGATCTATACATCTTTGATTTTGACATGCTAAATTGGCGGAGCATTCAGAGTTAGTGCTACACTCCGGACGGCAGCTTGGAGGCGATCCGAGGTAATTGGGTAAGCACGAACAGACAGCCTGTGAGTTAACTTCACGGCATTGAGAGTTGGGACCACAAGGAGACGGTTGGCAAGGGTTACGATATGCTTCAACTTTAAAAATAAAACATATTATAACTGAGTTCTACTTGGCAGGGGTGGGGAGAAGAGAGTTAAACCTACTTTTTTGTACGATTTGACAGAAAACGAACGCATTACCCGTCATGCCATCTGGGCAATGACACATAGGCACATGGTTGTGCACTTCGCAGATGGCATTTGAGGCACATGTACCAGGACAAGGATCGCGACACTTTTGATTTAAACACGCCTTATTGCTGGGACACTCAGAATTGAGCACACATTCCGGTTTACAGGCCCTGTATGGATCTCCCTGGTAGTCGGCCAAGCAAGAGCATACACCATCATTGGAGCATACAGCATTAGTGCCACAAGGATTGGGGTAACAAGGATCTGGAGGGGCATCCTTAATTAAGACTGGCGGTGGCGGTGCTGGTCGACAGCTGATAAAGGCATCTCCTACGTAGTCCAGTTGACATTTACAATTTGGTATGTGATTGATCACAGTGCATTCTGTGTTAAGGCCACATGCACCGGGACAAGGATCGCGACATTTCTCATTAATACATGCTTGACTAGAGGAACAATCGGCATTGATGCTACACTCTGGTCTACAGTTGGGAGGTGAACCTATGTAATTGGGCAGACATGAACACGACGGTGTGTCATATTGAGAGCGGCACTGAGAAAAGGGGCCACAAGGAGAAGGCACACATGGATCCCTGAAGACTTGAACATCTTTTACAATAGGTGGCAAAGTAGCTAAATAACCATAAACAATAAGACATTTAGTAGAACCCCAAGTTATTTTTTGTTGCAAAACACCAATCTTACGTGGCTGTGGATAGCAACGCACAAAGGCATCGCCTATAAGGCCGGGACGACATGAGCACAATGGACTGTGATTCCTAACACGACATTCAGCATTTAGTCCGCATACACCTGGACAGGGATCTGAACATTTGCGATTTATGCAAGCCATATGCGAGGGACACTCAGAGTTTGTGGTACATTCTGGTCTACAAGCTGGCGCCACACCCACAAAATCGGGTAAGCATGAGCACACAGCTTGTCCTTGAAGTTCGCGACATTGCGAATTGGGACCACATGGAGAGGGTTGGCATGGATTTACATATTCATGACGTATTGCTAAATGAATGAATAGTAATGCGTATATAGGGATGTATGTAGTATACATAATATATGTGATGGCATGTGAATATGGATTATACCATTAGTAACTACATTTGCGCTAGCTATTACATAACTATATGGTTAGAAAGCTTGGTACAACTATTATTTTCTTTTAATTTCTTACGTTCTTCCGGCTTCGTACAGAAGCTATAAGGATCTCCGCTAAAACCAATAACACAGTTGCAGGTGGGCACATGATTTATAACCGAACACTCGGCATTAGTTCCACAAGTTCCGGGACAGGGATCTTTACATTTTTGATTGTGACAAGCCCTATTAGTGGGGCAATCCGAATTTAAGACACATTCTGGTCGACAGCCCTCGTAGGGGTTACCGAAGTATTCAGGTAGGCATTGGCAAGCTCCGGCACCATTGCGCTCCGTACACTGAGCGTTGGCTCCACATGGTGAGGGGTTGCATGGACGTAATGGTTCCTCTTTCAATCGTACTGGTATGGGGGAGCACAGAGTAAACGGATCACCGGTGAAGCCGGCGTCACAAGTGCACATTGGTGTGTGTGATACGACGCGGCATAAAGCAGATGCACCACACAGACCTACACATGGATCAGTACATTTTTGATTAATGCAGGCTAGGTTTGATGCACACTCGGAGTTAGAAACGCATTCTGGTCGGCAGTAAGGTGCTGACCCCACAAATCCTGGCAAACAGGAGCAAGAAGGTGTTTCTCCCACAGCGCGACATTCCGAATTGGGTCCACAAGGTGATGGCCGGCATGGATCCTGAGGAGGTGAGTCGTCCTTGGGCGGTTCTATAATACGCTGACAAGCCACAAATGGACTACCTGTAAAACGTGGCAGACACGTACAGAAGGGGTTATGATTAACTGTTGAGCACTGTGTGTTCTGTCCACAAGCTCCCGGGCAAGGATCTACACATTTCTGGTTAAGACAGGCCAAATTAGCTGGACATTCCTGATTTGCCGTACATTCGGGACGACATGCTGGTGGTGCTCCCAAATATGAAGGCAAACATGAACATACCGCTTGGGAGTTCACCTCGCGGCACTGAGAATTGGGACCACATGGCGAAGGTTGGCAGGGATTAGATTTTACCGGTGCTAGAATTGCGAAGAAATTGAAGTGATTTTATATCCTGACTATGTGAGTTTTCTATATATTTACGTGGTAGGGGCGAACACATAACAAAGGCGTTGCCTGCCATGCCCTCGGGACATGTACACATAGGTGTGTGATTTATGACCTGACATAAAGCATTGGCGGCACACGTTCCTGGGCAAGGATCTCGACATTTATTCTGGATACAAGCTAATTCGCGGGCACAATCGTTATTTAAGACACACTCTGGTCTACAACCAGAGTAAGGATCTCCCTGATATTCGGCCAGACACGTGCAGATGCCATCATCACACTGAGCATTGGGACCACAAGGCGATGGATTGCATGGGTCATCTTTAACAGCTAAATGACAATTGGGATTTGAATAAGCGCGATTCTGAAACTATCACAGTTTGATGCTTACGTGGAGGTGGTGGCGGTGCTGGGCGACAAACAGAGAATGGATCGCCGGTATAACCAGCGGGACACCTGCAGTTGGGGGTATGGTTGTTGACCTCACAGAGAGCTCCCAATCCACAAGCGCCAGCGCAAGGATCCCGACATTTTTCATTGATACAAGCGTCACTTGAAGGGCAATCGGCATTTATAATGCATTCAGGACGGCAGTTAGGAGGAGCTCCAATGTAATTGGGCAAACAAGAACAAGAAGGCGAATCTCCTACACGTCGACACTGGGAATTTGGACCGCAAGGTGAGGGCAAACAAGGATCTGCTGGCGTTTTTTCAACTTGCACCGGTGGTTGGGCTTTAGTGTGAGAATACGATCGAATAAATATCTCAAAATGTCTTTACAGAATTCAAAAGTCTTACGTGGTATAGGGCGACAAATATAAAATGGATCTCCTGTATAACCAGCTCTGCAGCTACACAGAGGACTGTGACTATTTACACGGCAATTGGCATTTGTGCCGCAGGTTCCTGGGCAAGGATCAACGCATTTCTGATTAACGCAAGCCTTATCATAAGAACACTCGGAAGACATGGTACATTCGGGTCGGCACAAAGGCGGACTGCCCATGTACTCTGGAAGACAAGAGCACACAGGCTGCTCGTTAATTTCGCGACATTGAGAATTAGGGCCGCAAGGCGAAGGCTGACAAGGATTGACATACTCTTTCGAAGCTAACAATAAAAAACATAAAAAACGTAAAGAACCGATTTCAGGCTCTAACTGATGATGCCAACTTACGAATCTTTTCAGGTGAACATGAGCGATATGGATCCCCCGAGTAGCCAGTAATGCAGGCACACGTAGGCGCATGGTTTAGTACATTGCATATGGCATTTTGACCACATGTACCCGGGCAAGGATCACGGCATTTCATATTTTGACAAGCCAAGTTACTGGCACAATCGGAATCTAATACACATTCGGGGCGACATCCTTCATAGGGGTTGCCAAAATATTCGGGGAAACACTGGCAGGAGCCAGCACCATTGCGTTGCGTACAGCGGGCATTGGGTCCGCAAGGACTGGGATTGCAAGGATCTACATAATCTAACTTGGCTGGAAGTTGTTTCCTCACACATTGCACAAATGGATCACCTTCGAAGCCCTGTGCACAATAACAACTAGGAGTGTGTGATACAACTCGACATTCAGCTTCCGATCCACAAAGTCCTGGACAGGGATCTTTACATTTTTGATTAATACAGGCTTCACTTGAGGCGCATTCGGAGCTAGTAACGCATTCTGGTCTACAATTGGGTGGTGCACCCATATAGTCGGCTAGGCAAGTGCACGATGGTGTATCACCAACTTCTCGGCACTGTGCATATGGTCCACATGGTGACGGTTGACAAGGTCTATTCACCGTTGGTGTGGGAGGTTCCACAATAGGCTGGCAACTAACAAATGGATTGCCATCAAATCTATCGGGACATTTACAGTACGGACTGTGATTGGTCACATGGCATAGAGCATTGCGCCCACAAACGCCGGGACAAGGATCACTACATTTTTGATTGAGACAAGCCTGATTCAAGGGACACTCCGAATTAGCTGTGCATTCCGGCCTACATAATGGAGGACTACCCATAAAACCTTCCACACAAGAGCATACAGCCTGTTGGTTCAACTCGCGACATTGTGAATTAGGACCACAAGGTGAGGGCTGGCAAGGATGTACTGGTGTGTCGAGTTCTAAAATGCAATTAATTGATAAATAACATAGAACTACATATTTCAGCTCATTGATTTTGGGACTCAATTCTGAGAACTGTACGTGAAATTAGCCCCAAAAAGAAGAAGTTCTGCATCCTTCGTTTTGTCAAGTTACATGTTATGGCATGTGACAAATTCCCCTATACAATACTTACTAACTTCAAATCGATATTAAATCAATATGGCATGTAACTTGACATAACGAATGATGCAGAACTTCTTCTTTTTGCGGATACTTTCACATGCAGTTCTCAGAATTGAGTCCCAAAATCATGTGTTGTATTGTGTTATATATATAACTACAGCTTTCGCAGTTCCTTACTTGGTATAGGGTTGCATAAAGTGAAAGCACTGCCTTGCATGCCTTCGGGGCAGCGGCAGTTCGGTATATGGTTGATAACTTCGCAAATAGCATTCGAGGCACATGTTCCGGGACAAGGATCTATACATTTATGCCTAACACAAGCCCTATCGCGTGCACAATCTGTGTGTAAGACACATTCGGGTCTACAACCTGTATAGGGATCGCCATGGTACTCGGGTAGGCAAGTACACTGGCCGTTGTTGCATTTAGCGTTGGCGCCACAGGGCGATGGATTGCACGGATCATCCGCAGTTACAATTTCAGCTGTTTTTTGTAATGGAAATTATAAAGTTCGAATTGAAACCTATTTTATGTCAGTAAATAAAAAAGGACCTTACTTTTTAGAAGTGGAGGTATAGGATTACAAACGGTGAATGGATCTCCGGTGTAGCCGGTCTGGCAAGTACATATTGGCGTGTGAGTGCGCACGAAACATACTGTGTTAATGCCACATGATCCTGGACAAGGATCTCGACATTTCTCATTGATACAAGCTTGTTCGGAACCGCAATCTGAGTTAATCGTACACTCTGGGCGACATTGTGGCGGCGAACCTAAGAAGTTGGGCAGACAAGAACACGATGGCACGCCACCCAAGTTACGACATTGTGAATTTGGACCACATGGTGTTGGCACACATGGATCCCTTGGTTGGACGGGAGCAATGGGTTCGGCCTGCTTGGGCGGTATGCGGAAGCAACGTACGAAAGCATCTCCAGTAAAACCGTTGTTACACGAACATATTGGACTATGATTTCGTACATTGCATTGAGCGTTCTGCCCACACACATCGGGACAAGGATCAACACATTTACGATTCACACAAGCCTTATCAAAGGCACATTCGGAACTGGAAGTACATTCTGGTCTGCAGGCTGGTGGTGAGCCAATATATTCTGGCAGACAAGAGCACACAGGTTGTTGGTTTATTTCGCGACACTGGGAGTTGGATCCGCATGGCGTTGGCTGGCAAGGATTAACATATTCTGGCACCGCTATAAGCATTCAAACATTCAAATAGATTCCTAATATACATATAACACACACAAGATGTCGAACTTACGTTCATTTCTTATCAGAGAACAGAAATTATAAGGATCTCCCGTATAGCCTATATAGCAGTCGCATGATGGTCGATGATTTATAACCTTACAGTCAGCATTCTGACCACATGTGCCAGGACAAGGATCTACACACTTTTGATTACGACACGCCCTATTCGATGGACAGTCAGAGTTTAATACACATTCCGGACGGCAGCCTTCGTAGGGGTTGCCAAAGTAATCGGGCATACATTGACAGGAACCGGCCCCTCCTCGTTCTTCGCATTTTGCATTTGCTCCACAAGGACTTGGGTCACAGGGACGTAAAACTTCTGGTGGCGCTTGTTGTATTGCCTGGCAGACGGAGAATGGATCACCGGTGAATCCTTCAGAACACAAACACATCGGTGTGTGAGAGAATACTCTGCAAAGAGCATTTTGCCCACACAGTCCTGGGCAAGGATCTTGGCATTTTTGATTGATGCACGCTTCGTTCGAAGAGCATTCGGTATTTGAGATACATTCAGGTCTGCATTGAGGTGGCGACCCAATGAATTCGGGAAGACACGAGCAGGAAGGAGAATCTCCGTTGGCACGGCATTCGGCATTTGGTCCGCATGGTGAAGGAACACATGGATTAACTGGAGTCTTGACATCTCGTATGGGTTCTAATATTTCCTGACACCTAACAAACGGATCTCCGGTCATACGAGCACGACATCTACAATATGGTGCGTGATTGACGACATTACAGTCGGCATTGAAGCCGCATGTGCCTGGACAAGGATCTCTACACTTGGAGTTTTGACAGGCCTGGTCAGGGGCACAATCCGAATTACTGGTGCATTCAGGTCTACATTGAGGCGGACTACCTATAAAATCAGGCAAGCAAGAGCAAACAGCGGTTTCCTGTACTACTCGACATTGGCTGTTGGGACCACATGGCGAAGGTTGGCAAGGGTTTGTTGGCAGTGGTGCTATATAGGGATAAAAACCTGAATTCAGTAAAAAATCTTTACGATGCTCTTCTAAACGTTTATTACTTGGTATGGCACGGCATTCGAAGAAAGCATTTCCCGTCATTTGTTCGGGACAATGGCACATGGGCACGTGGTTATTAACCTCGCATATGGCAGTTTCAGCACAGGTACCTGGACATGGGTCAACACATTTATTTTGTATACAAGCCCTATCGCGTGCACAGTCTGTATTAAGGACACATTCTGGCCTGCAACCAACGAAAGGATCCCCTTGGTATTCTGCTATACAAGAACACTGACCAGCGTTGCACACAGCATTGGGACCACAAGGAGATGGATTGCATGGATCATCAAAACGCGGAGGTGAAGTCGCTGTGGTACAAACAGACATTCTAAGAGAATTTATCTTTTTTACAATTTCAAGACATTTCTTACGTTCTGGTGGTTTTGGGGAACAGCTAGTAAACGGATTACCCACATAACCATCGGCGCACGCGCATGATGGCGTGTGATTTATGACACGACATATGGCATTAAAACCACAGGCTCCTGGGCAAGGATCTCTACATTTTTGATTAATACAAGCCTCATGACTGGGACATTCAGAGTTAATAGTGCATTCGGGTCTACAATTCGGAGGCTGTCCTATGAACGTAACTAAGCAAGAGCATGAAGGCACTCCATTCGCATTGCGACATTCGGCATTGGGGCCACACGGGGAAGGGAAACAAGGATCCCTTACCTCTTGACGTTGTACTTCAGTGGGGGGTGCTAAACGAAGGGGAACGAAGGAAAAGGGTTTGTTGAAATTGTCGCGAGGAAGATTACTGATTGACTAAGGATTCCTAGCTTACGTGGTATAGGATAACACCGTATAAATGCATCTCCAGTGTAACCACGATTACAAGAACACAAAGGACTATGATTGCGAACCCTGCATTCGGCATTTACACCACATGGCGAGTCGGCACAAGGATTAGAACACTTTTGGTTGACGCAAGCCTTATCCGATGGACATTCCGATGATATAGTACACTCTGGTCGACATGCGGGGGGCTGGCCCATAAACTCGGGTAAGCACGAGCATACTGCTTGACCGTTGACCTCACGACACTGGGAATTGGGCCCACAAGGTGTGGGTTGGCAAGGATTGACGTATTCCAGGCGAATCGCTGAGTGGGAAACATATATATTATATAATAGTTGCTTTTGATTTCCAACAATATTTGCGTTCTTACGTTCGATGGGCTTAGAGCATATACGATAAGGATCACCCGTATAACCAGTGATACAATTGCATGTTGGCAGGTGATTGACAACTTGACAATCTGCGTTTTGTCCACATGTGCCGGGGCAAGGATCTTGACACTTTTGTTGCATGCAAGCCCTGTTAGAGGGACAGTCGGAATTCAAAAGACATTCAGGGCGGCAGCCCTCATAGGGATTACCAAAGTATTCCGGGAAACATGTACATGATCCTGCACCGTTTCGTTCTCTACACTCGGCATTTGGTCCGCAAGGTGATGGATTACATGGCGTAAGAACTTCGGTGACATCTCTCTCTACGGGCGGATTGCACTGATTGAATGGATCTCCGGTATAGCCAACTACGCAAATACATTGCACGGCGTGACTAACAACACGACACTCGGCATTCAAACCACAGCGGCCGGGGCATGGATCTTCGCATTTCTGGTTAACACATGCCAAGTTGCTGGCGCAATCAGAGCTGGTCGTACATTCAGGACGACAGTTGGGTGGTCTTCCAATAAAGGACTCCAGGCAAGAACAGGACGGAGCTTCTCCAATTGGCTTGCATTGCGCGTAAGGACCGCAAGGTGATGGCCGACAGGGATCCTGAGGAGCCATGTCGCGTACCGGTTCGACTGTTCGACAACAACAATTAGTTCAATTAGTGTGGGATATCTACAAAAACACAATTTGAGACGACTTACTTATGCGTTGACAACTAACAAAAGGATTTCCAGAGAAACCATTCGGACAAGTACAGAAGGGACTGTGATTTACTACAGAGCATTGTGCCCGTACGCCACAGGTGCCCGGACAAGGGTCACGACATTTTTGATTCAAACAAGCTTGGGTGGGAGCACACTCAGAGTTGGCGGTACACTCGGGCCTACAATTAGGTGGCACGCCTAAGAAACCTTGAACACATGAACAAACAGCCTGTTGGTTCATTACGCGACATTGAGAGTTGGGACCGCAGGGTGAAGGTTGACAAGGGTTGGTGGGCGTAGATAGTTCTAAAGAAACATGAACAGGAGCTGCATTAGGAGAAGACAACGTCGCAACTATGGCAAAATTCTTACTTGGCTGCGGTGAACATCTGATAAATGCACTGCCAGCAGTGCCCTCTGGACATCTACACATGGGTATATGATTGATAACCTCACAGATGGCGTTATCACCACAGGTACCCGGGCAGGGATCTATACATTTACTGCGGGAGCATGCCTTATCGCGAGCGCAATCAGTATTCAAAACGCATTCTGGGCGACAACCGCTGTAGGGATCTCCTTGGTATTCCGGCAGACAAGAGCAAACTCCATTATTGCATAGGGCATTTGCACCACAAGGCGAGGGACGACAAGGATCCGAAGGTTCATCTGTTATATACGAATAGCGCGTTGTAATTATGGTAACTGTAACTACTACTACAACTTACTGTTTACTACTGCAGGTGGAGCGGGACTACAAGAACTAAAAGGATCACCGGTGTAGCCATCGGGGCAAGTACAAATCGGCGTATGGTTGACAACATTGCAAACAGCTGAGAAACCGCAGGAGCCTGGACAAGGATCTATGCAGCGCTCGCGTACGCAAGCTTGATCAGAGGAACATTCGGCACTTATCCGGCATTCCGGTCTACAATTAGGTGGAGCTCCAATATAGGCTAACAAACAAGAACATGAGGGGACACCGTTTTGATTGCGACACTGTGCATTAGGTCCACAGGGCGAGGGTACACATGGATCTCTTTCGATGAGCTTGACAATTGGAGGAGGAGCTAATTTGGGGAAACAATAAGTCAAAAACGCTTTTCTAACGCGCTAATGCTAACATATATTTACGTGGTATAGGATAACAGCGTGTAAAAGAATCACCCGTAAATCCCGATCTACATTGACATAAAGGACTGTGATTGCGTACTCTACACTCGGCGTTAAGGCCACAGGTACCCACGCAAGGATCTTGGCAACGTTGATTGATACAAGCTCTATCCGCAGGACATTCCGAGCTTAGAACACATTCTGGCCGACACGAAGGTGGTAAACCAATATACGATTCCAAACAGGAACACACGGCCTGATCATTCAATACGCGACATTGTGAGTTGGGTCCACAGGGTGAGGGCACACAGGGATTCGAAGGTTCTTGCAGACGTATGGCTAAAGATATTGGTATATGTAAATAACTACGATCTCACTTCTTATGCACAGAATTCTTACGTTTCTCCGGCTCTCGATGGCAGAAACTATAGGGATCACCTATATATCCCGGCTGACAAGAGCACGATGGTATATGATTGGCCACCGAGCAAAGGGCGTTCGAAGCACATGTACCTGGACAGGGATCAGTACATTTATTTTGTGTACAGGCGCGCGTAGTGGCACAGTCCGAGTTGCTTACACACTCCGGACGGCAAGCTTGGTAGGGATCTCCGAAATATTCCTCAAGACATTGGCAAGAGCCAATGCCATTTTGCTCGCGGCAAACAGCATTCGAACCACAAGGATTTGGTTCACAGGGCGTGATCACTTCATTGTATATTCGTTCTAAAGGAAGGCACGTAAGGGTCAATCGGTCGGGGGGGAAGAAAAGAGAAGAAAGAACAGAAAGAGAAGGAGTTGAGTTACGATTCCATGAGTATACATCAACTCCACTCGTACGCACACGACGAGTGAGTCGAACACATTAGTACTACATACTCGGACAAACTAAAACGAGTGTAACTACGGTGAGTAGATATCCAGTGAAGCGGGTTCATTTGCGGTTTTGTTTAGGCGGTTTTAAACACTGGTGGTTAAATATAGGTATGTATATTCACTACGGTATTATTGTTGTTGTTTGCTGTGATTTTTAATTGGTTATCACTACATTTGCTGACTGGTTATGGTTTAAGTGGTCTCTTAATGACCGTGCTTGTTTTTTTTTTGCTTGAGTGTGGTGGTTACTTTACCATCCTCCACATGAGGAAGGATGTATGTTTTGTTTGTTTTGTTTCTTTTTAGATTTGTTTTGATTAGCTTAGTGTGTTATGAGCGGTGATTAGCGGTCACAAGTGTATAAGGTGTGTGTGTGATCGATAAAAATTTGCAATGTTAACGGTGAAGCGCATTTTCGCAAGTAAATATAAAAAAAAACGTTTAACTCAAAATAAAAGGCTGGTATTATTGTTTTTAGTTTAAGTTAAGTGTTTATTAATAAACTTAATTTATATTGCAGGTTACAGAAATAATGGTTACAATTTTTTTGTTGGGTATTATGGATAATCAATTAATTCTAAACTACTGTAAATGAGTAAAATTTCCAAAAAAAAACAAAAGCAGATCAAATTTTGTATCAAATGTCGAAAGGGGGGTTTTGGGGGTCTAACGGTAAATAAAGAAGGCAACAACCAACGTTGATTTCATAAGCGGAATACATGTTGAACAGCGGGTTAATCGTGGATTATCGTGATTTAATGTGTCAGGTATCAAAACGTAGAGGCAAAAGGGTTAACAAGTGGCGGGCGGTTGGTTGGGGTCAATTTCAGGGCGATTTTGGTGTCAATTCAGATAAGCATTAGAATAATAATGTTCTATTTGTAACTCAAACAAGGGTTAATGGTCTTCTAACTAAAAATATGCTTTGCATAACTAATATTTCCGGTGGAAGCAGGGGTTACACTGATTTCCAGTGTATTCCCCCACAACAGATTAGGTTTAAAGTTTCAAGCGTATTTTCGATAACCATAAGGGGTTAGAGGTCAAATTCAGGCAATTATTATTGGTAGGTTGTGTTGTGGTTGAGGTTGTTTTTTTTTTCCAAAAAACGGTTACGTATAGAAAGGCGTAAGATTAGGGCAAGGCAGTTTAGCAGAGTAATTTTGCGTTATATTTTAATAGTATATAAAAATATTGTATATGTAAATGTTTATAATAAGGTAAGTAGTGGTAAATTATAAGCATTATAGTAAATACGTACATATAAAAATTTTGACTTTATCCAGCTCTTCAGTTCGATTAGCTAATTACTTGGTAATAACCAACAAACAACTTTCAATAGACTTTGAAATTCAGACAATTCGTACAGAATTAAAGTAATTATTGAAATCTGCATTTTGCTTTAAAAACAATAACAGTTAAAGGACCTTTTCTAAGCCTTTTTGTTAAATTTTTTATAATTATTTTCATTACATTTGTTTTTGCAATGCAGTTGTGTTTGTCGGGGATAAAGCCACAATTTTCATTTTAGATAAAAAAAAGTCTAACTAAGCCTCAACAAATTAGAACCAAAAGTTGGTATAGACTTAAAAAAATAAAAAAAAACACGCGCTTTTTTACATAAAGTGACAAGTAACAACATTTAGATGAACATTTATTGTGCATTTTGTTTTTAAGAAGTTAGCAACATAGTAAATATTTGCAAGAGAATTCAGACTGTGATCAACATAGGTGTGCACATCTATCTTAAAAACATTGACGTTTATAATTGAAAACAAACTAACTACCCTTATTAACTACTAGCTTTCCCGGCTCGTGTTAATCCGCCGTTAAATACACGTGGATGCCTATTGTTTTTTTAATAAAAATATAGCCTATATCATTCAGTGATAACGTAGCATTCTACTGGTGAAAGAATTTTTAAAATCGTATGTGTAGTTTAGAAGATTACCTCTTACATACAAACAAACCACAAACATCTTCACATCGTACAACTTTTTACAGCTCATTTGGGACTTAATTCTGAGATGAAAGTATACCTTACAATAAGAACTTCTGCATGATGCATTTTGTCAAGTTGGCTACATCAATAGCACATCATAGTACAACATTTTTCAGTTTATTGATTTGGGACTCAATTCTGAGAACTGCACATGAATGAAGCCCCAAAAATAAGAAGTTCTGCATCATTCGTTTTGTCAAGTTACATGCCATAATAATTTAATAACGCTTTGAAGTTAGCAAGTATGGTATAGGGGAATTTGTCAAGTTTTAGGCTTACTAACTTCAAATCGATATCAAATTATTATTGCATGTATATTGACAAAACGAATGATGCAGAACTTTTTCTTCTTGGGGTCACTTTCTCGTGCAGTTCTCAGAATTGAGTCCCAAAATCATGTGTTGTACTGTGTAATTTAATGGTCATACAAATTGTTTTGCTCAATTTGGAGTTTTAGCACATTTTCTATATTTTAACAGCTCACAGATCAGGAAAAGAGTTCTCTCCAGTGGGCCCAATCCCACATCGAGGAGTTAAAAGGTAGCGTACCTCCTGCGGCGGATGGTATAACTAAACGGAATTCATCTAATGTAGCGCCTAAACGGCAGAGGTCTGAGGATCCCTAAAAGGGATCCAAAAAAATCCAAATTTAATACTGCACGGACACTACAAAGATCGTATAAGGATGTGGTGTTCCTAAAATTCGTCCGGGAGCAATGTCATGATGTAGGCTAGTATCAGGGACACGTCATACTAGTTACTTGTGCAGATGAATGCTCAACGCAACTGTACAAGGCAGGTATAGAATCGCTCGAGAAGGTTTTTCTGGGTGCGATACTCTCAGCAATACATCTTGCCAAGGAGACCACGATCTACTTCCAAGATTCCCGCTGAACCTTCCGACGCTATGGAAATCCTGGCCATACTTTAATACAGTAATCCTCAACTACCTATACAGAACTGGAAAGTAGTAACCTTAACTAGGAAGAGGGAAGACTCCAGGAAGGCCACCATAATACTTAAAAGTGACAAACTCCTGACACTTAGAAAGACACGGCAACTGGAGTGCATATAATTCTTCAGTTAACCTGATTCATAAATCTGATTAGTAAGGCTTAAGGCAGTCATGTAGAAAATTCTGCTGTAAAGTAGAAAACTCTTCGGAAGCTAATCGGATACGTAAGATTTCATCCTCGAAGCCAATATTACAATCGTACATACAGTGAACAAATGGTTGATGAAACACCAATAGCCACAAAACCCTGGAGGTAATGATGGAAGCATACTTCCCAGGTTGTCGGCAAAGTGATTACCAGTTATGGACAACTCGGTCAGCTATAACTTTGATATTTCTGGCATACTAACGATAACTAAACGTCGAGTTCTATGGGATATCAAAGTTTTCACTATTTTTGAAATCCACGGCAACCGATTGAGTTATTCCCGCAGATCTACAGAAGAATATCGAAGTATTGACTCCATGGATTTTGACAATCTTTAGAGCCTGTCTGAAGCTGTCACACATTCCAACGAGGTGGATAACCCCTTCAAGGGGCTAAGGCATTCCATACTTAGGCCCAAGAATTTGAGACGGATAAGCCTATCTTCCTTCCTACATAATATATATATCAGATCATCTCCTTAACCGGAAGCTTTATCCAAGGCCTAACATGCCTACACGAAAGGTGGACACTGTTTTACATTCGATAATCAGTTATATAGAAAGATTCCTGAACTACAAGTAATAAGCACTCTTCGCCTTCCTGGACATCGAGGAAACTTCTAACAATGTCAAACCTGAATCTGTAAATGACTCGATGGAACAACTGGAGATTAATACAGTGGCCATCTCAATAGTAGATCAACTCCCATTTGATCTAGTCTGGGCGATTCATAGTTCTCCACATAGAAGTAGTACTCTTCCCACTACTATGGAGTCTTAACATCATAGACCACCAGTAGTCGCAAAATCCTTAAAGTACAGGTGGGAGCACACTTCCCAGGATGCCACGAAAGTGATTACCAGTATATGGAAAACTCTTACAGTAATACTTTGAAATTTCCGGCATACCGATTACTAAACATCGAGTTCTATGGGCTATCATAAGGATGTCATCCTAATTTTCACGGACGGTTCGATAGAGCGGGCTGTGGAATCTTTTCGGAGGAGTTGAATTTGGAACAATCAATCAGACTACCGGATCACTGTAGTATAGTTCAGGCCGAAATAGCGGCCAAGAAATGTTCGGAATGCCGGTTGTCTCTTGAGGAGATATCGAGACATTCAAAGGTTACCCTTACATGGGTTCCAGGACATGGGGACATATATATTAACCAAAGAGCCGATACATTGGCAAGGGCCGCCACTACCGTAAACTCGGGCGAAGTTTACGGTCTCATTGGGATCCCTCTTACAAGGGGGAAACAGTTAATTGCGGGGAAATTGAACCTCACTGCTAAGGAGAGATGGGTAAGAGAACCCACTTCCACGACACCAAACAAATTTGGCCTACAATGGATATACAGATGACACGATTTGTGCTGAACCTTTCCAGAGTCCACCTGAGGAACGTCATAGCTGTAATTACCGATTACTGGTGGGTAGGTAAACGCGCTAAGAGGTTGAATCTACCCTACAACGACTTTTGTAGAAGCTGCAATGATGAGGCAAAAAAGAAGACCACGGAGCATCTTCTATGTCACTGCCATGCTTTTGGTGAACTGAGATATGAAAAGCTTGTTGGTCATCGGACACTTCTAGACAATACCTGTCTATCAGTAGGCGGAACAACCATGCTTTCATCAGAGCAACGAAATGGTTTGACTGAATAGAAAAGGAATTCAACAACCGTTGCAGGAATTCGAGTCATGTCTATAACTTAACTTAATTTCCCTTTGCACCCCATGAATGAGGTATGGGTTAGCTTCTCGCGTTGTTGTGAATTAACACGCTTTCTATTTTTAGATTCACAACTATCGGCACCTACTTATTTATCGACGAATGCGAACGTCACTGTTTTGAGAAGCTCTTACTAGACACGACGATTGAATCGACGCTTAATACTGCGAAGTTGCTGTCAAACAACATTCGAGGGGAGCCGACAGTGAAAGAATTTTTTTTTTTTTTTTTTTTTTTTTTTTTTTTCTTTTTTAAGATGACTGGAGCCAGGTTTGAACCTGCGATCTCCCGCATGGTAGTCGCGTGTTCTAACCACTATGCCACGGCCGGTCCCAATTTTAGTCTATATTGTACTAAAATTTCTTTAACTGCATTTCCATTTTAAAGTTTTTGAGGTTTGTTCGGGGGACTCACCAACACAATAATAACGTATTTAAACTTTTATATGGAATACTTTACATATTATAAAATGAGTTCAATCCTACTTTTATAGGTCGTGTGTGCTTGGTGCTATTTTGCTGGATTCTTCAAATTAAACATTTAACAATTTGCACTGTGTCTAAATTTTATGTGTATTCTGCGAGAGCATTTGCAACTGTTTGCTCATTTGTAGACATAGAGTGAGTTAAAAGAGGAGAGCAGGTGAAAACATTTAAGAACTCTCTTCATGACACTGAGTGTAGTAAATACAACTTAGTTCTAATTTGTGCGCTCTTGTGTAGAGAGTAAAACTGTGTAACGCTTGTAAAAATAAATTTGTAATAAATGGAAACTTTAACATTTCACTCTAACAAACTATACTCATCTGTTGAATCTATCAACCAATTCAGAAGAATTTCTAAAATTTTAAACAGCAAACTACCCAACCTCTATTTTATATTTCATGTAACAATTAAATTCTTAACTTTCCTTACAAGCTCACAGTTTTACTCTCTATGTTTCTGTTTGTTAGGCATAACCATTATAATTGTTAACTCTTTATATAAGCCACAAGCTTGAACCCATAGTTTAGCATTGTACTCTATATTTTGTATTATTCTCTCATTTTATCACACCCAACACCTTTAACCATTGGTTATGCCTAACGCCTAACTTTGGAAGTAAATCGCAAAATGACTTACCCGGTATTGGTTGACAGCTTGTAAACGGATCTCCAATGAAGCCAACTTCACAGCTACAAATTGGCATGTGATTGGCCACACTGCAGCGAGCATTGAAACCGCATGATCCTAGGCAGGGATCTTCGCATTTTTGACGAATACAGGCCTTTGTTGATGGACATTCAGGATTGATAGTACACTCAGGTCTACAGTTGGGTGGCGTGCCCAAGAATGTAACGGCGCACGAGCATGCGGGACTATCACCGACTACCTTACATTCTGAGTTGGGGCCGCATGGTGAGGGCACACATGGATTTTCCGGTTTTGTCGGTGTTACAACCTTTGTTTCTTGGTAACATCTGGTAAATGGATCGCCAGTGTAACCATTGTTGCAAGTGCATATGGGGTTATGATTGATAACTTGACACTTAGCAAATTGGCCACAAGCTCCTGGACATGGATCCACACATTTGCGATTGATACAGGCGGTTTGCAAAGAACATTCAGAGCTGACAATACACTCTGGCTTACAGCCGGGTGGTGATCCCAGCATACCGGGCTGACAGGCGCATTTGGGTCCTTGTGCCGATACTTGACAGATGCTGTTAGGACCACATGGATTTGGCTGACAAGGATCGGTGGGCTGTTCGTTGCGTACCACTTGTCTGCAATTGATGAACGGATCGCCGGTGTAACCCTTTGGACATGTACATACGGGTATGTGGTTGGTAACGTCACATTGGGCATTTTGACCACACGTTCCTGGACAAGGATCAACGCATTTCTTATTTAAACAAGCCTTATTGGGCGAACAGTCAGTACTTAAAGTACATTCTGGCCTGCAACCGACATAGGGATCTCCTTGATAGTCTCTTAGGCATACACAGACACCGCCTGGTCGGCATTCGGCATTAGCTCCGCAGGGTTGCAAAGCACATGGATCCGTCTGGACAGGAGGTTGAGCTTTCTCTTCGATTATCTCGACACATTGAGAGAACGGATCGCCAGTGAATCCGGTGCGGCAAGTGCAAATAGCCAAATGATTCTGGATGCGACATTCTGAATTGATGCCACAAGTGCCGTCACAAGGATTGCGACATTTCTCTGCAATACACGCCAAATCAGAGGGACAATCGGTGTTGACCACACATTCGGGTCTGCAGTTGGGTGGTGCTCCAATATAGTTGGGCAGGCAGGAACATGACGGCTGATCTCCACTAACACGGCACTCGGAATAGAGGCCACAAGGTGATGGTATGCATGGGTTTTTGGCTTTAGTCACGGGCACATCCTTAGGTTGCTGAGGTGCCGGATAACATCTAGTGAAAGGATCACCTGTCATATCTAGAGCGCAGCTACAGATCGGATTGTGGTTGATAACTTCACATTTGGCATCGATGCCACATGTACCGGCGCAAGGATTAGCACACTTGAATTTATGGCAGGCCTTATTCTGGGGACATTCTGCATTCACGGTGCATTCTGGCTTGCAATTAGGTGGAGCTCCTATAAAGGTATCCAAACAAGAGCACACAGCTAATCCATTAGATTCGCGACATTTGCTGTTGGGTCCGCAAGGAGATGGTTGACAAGGATTTCCGGGTACTGGTTCTGGTTGTTTGGGTTGTGGTCGACAATTAGAGAATGGATCGCCGGTATAACCGTCAATGCATACACAGTTTGGTACATGATTGACAGCATAACATTGGGCATTGGAGCCACAGATACCTGGGCAAGGATCCTTGCACTTGTTACGAATACAAGCTTGGTCCGTTGGGCAATCTGAGCTGAGAACGCATTCAGGTCTGCAGCCTTCGTAAGGATTTCCCTGATAGTCATCAATACACTTGCATGATGCAGCGCCATTTCTTTCAATACACTCGGCATTAGATCCACATGGTGAAGGTTCGCAAGGTTTAATTGGTTCTTCTCTCTGCTGTATGCATTGAACGAATGCATTGCCTGCAAAGCCAGCTGGACACGAACATGATACCGTGTGACCGATAACGCGACATTCAGCATTGGTGCCGCAAGATCCTGGACAAGGATCGCGACATTTGTTGTTAATGCATGCCTGAGTCGAAGGACAATCGGGATTGATGATGCATTCCGGTCTACAGTTTGGTGGCGAGCCAAAGAATTCGGGCAGGCACTGACAGGAAGGACCGCTAGGACCAGCCTTGCAAATAGAATTAGATCCACAAGGCGATGGCACACAAGGATCTCTTGGTGTTTCAGGGTCTCTAGTAGTTGGTAGTTGAGGTGGAATATCAAAGCATCTCTTGAAAGGATCTCCAGTTTTTCCCGGAGGACATCCGCAAATGGGACTGTGATTAATAACTTCACAACGAGAATCTATGCCGCAAGATCCGGCACAAGGATCAACGCACTTTTTGTTAACGCAAGCTTGTAAAGCAGAACACTCACTGGATACCACACATTCGGGTCTACATTGTGGTGGACTGCCGATGAAACCGTCAAGGCAAGAGCATACGGCATGTCCGTTTATATCGCGGCACTGGCTGTTGGAACCACATGGTGATGGCGAACAAGGTTCAGCTGGTCTTTCAGGTTCTTCTTGTCTCAAGCGACAATTTGTGAATGGATCTCCTTCATAGCCTTTAACACAAGAGCATACTGGTATGTGGTTCAATACTTCACAAACCGCATTAAGACCACAAGTTCCTGGACATGGATCAACGCACTTGTTGCGCATACAAGCTTTGTCACGAGGACAGTCGGCTGACAAAGAACATTCGGGACGACAGCCATCATAAGGATTACCCTGGTAGTTATCTTGGCATCTGCACTCGCCATTAAAGCAATCGGCATTAGGTCCACAAGGGTTAGGATCACAAGGATCATTGGGAGTCTTAGGCTCTTCAATAGCTGGTACGGGGCTACAGCGCAAAAATGGATCACCCGTGTAACCTTCCAAGCAATTGCATATGGGAACGTGGTTAAGAACATGACACTTGGCTTCAAAACCACATGAGCCAGGACAAGGGTCGCGACATTTCTGGTTGATACAAGCCTCCGTGGGACCGCATTCCGAGTTTAGAACACATTCTGGTCGGCAATTTGGTGGAGCGCCTATAAAGTCGGTCATACAAGAGCAAGCTGGGCTGCCACCAATTATCTGGCATTTGGAGTTGGGTCCACAGGGCGAAGGTACACAGGAAGGAGGTTTCTCGGTCTGTTCTTCTTCAATGACAATTGCTACAAGAGAAAGGCAAAATTAATACTGTATAATACAATTTCATTCTCAAAAAATAACTTACGAATTCGAATACACTTAACGAATGGATCTCCAGACATGCCTCTGGGGCACGTACAGATGGGGCTGTGATTTTTCACTTGGCAAATTGCCAACTGACCGCAGGTGTGTTGGCAGGGGTCGACACATTTGTTGTTGACACAAGCCCGCTCAGCCGAACATTCGGAGCTGACCACACATTCAGGTCTGCAATTAGGCGGCTGATTGATAAATCCTGACTGACATGAGCAGACGGCTTGGTCATTAATATTGCGGCATATGCTATTGGGACCGCAAGGTGAGGGCACACATGGGTTAAGTATGGGCCGTGGGGTAACTGGTATAGGTTTGCATTGGAAGAACGGATCTCCCGAGTAGCCTGTGGGGCAAGTGCATGTGGGAACATGATTATCCACCGAACAAATGGCTAACTCTCCGCAAATATTCGAGCAAGGGTCTACACATTTGAAGCGTACACAAGCCTGGGCTGGTGAGCATTCATCGTTTGATTCACATTCGCGTCGGCAACCCATTTGGGCATCGTATGGATTGCCTTCGAAACCTTCATGACAATAACAAGCGCCGGCACCATTTCGTTCGCGACATTCAGCGTGAGGACCGCAAGGTGACGGTTCACAGGGCGAAGTGGCAGGTTGTTTGGGCAGCACTGGTTGTATAAGTTGACAGCCTGAGATGGCATCACCTTCATAGCCGTCGGTACAAGAGCAGACAGCGTTATGCTGAACCACTTTGCATATGGCATTCGAACCACAAGATCCTGGGCAGGGGTCAATACATTTTTCATTTTGACACGACAGGTTGCTCTGGCATTCGTCACTGTTTGTGCACTCCGGTCTGCAGTTAGGCGGTCTGCCAATGTAGTCAGTTTGGCAAGAGCAGGCAGCTTGACCGCTAATTTCTCGGCACAAAGAGTTTGGACCGCAAGGTGAAGGCACACAAGGGTTTTCGGGATCTCTGGCGGTGGGTGTATCCACCACACATTCTACGAAGGGATCACCAGTCATACCAGAAGGACAAGTACAGATTGGGTTGTGATTTACTACTTGACATCTGGCCAAAGCTCCGCAAGAACCAGCACAGGGATCGCCGCACTTTTGTTGGATACAAGCACGATTTTGAGGACATTCAGAGCTTACGACACACTCGGGACGGCAAGATGGAGGTGCACCGATATAATTGTCAATGCATGAACATACAGCGTGGCCATTTGATTCACGGCATTGACTGTAAGGTCCACAAGGTGATGGATAGCAAGGATTCAATGGCGCGACAGTGGTTACTTCAGCCACCGCACAAGAGCTGTGTGGATCTCCGGTGTAACCTTCGAAGCACTGACAGTTGGGGGCATGATTGAGTACACGACATTCGGCATTGATGCCACAAACACCAGGGCAGGGATCTAGACATTTGTTATTGAAGCAGGCCTTTGAACGATCGCAATCCGAATTCTGCACACATTCTGGTCGGCAACCACTATAGGGATCACCGAAATATTCTGGTAAGCAGGCGCACGATCCGGCTCCATTGCGTTCACGACAAACTGCATTGGCTCCACAAGGCGAGGGGTTGCAAGGATCACGTGGCCTCTCCGTGCTTGGTACTAGAAAATTGATTAGTAAACAAAATGTGATATAAGTAATCTGACATTAGAATATACGTTCTGGAACTATAGAGAGAAGCAACAAAGGACATGGTATTCTCTATTCTCCACAGTCCTTTGCTCCTTCTGGAAACGGGTAAGATATATACTTATTTGTACAGCACTACAACCAGAGAACGGATCTCCAGTATAGTCGGGCTCACACTGACATGCGGGACTATGTTTAATAACTGTACATTGTGTATGTATTCCACAAGCACCCGCACATGGATTGGAACATTTCTGATTCATGCAGGCCAAATTAGCTGGACAGTCAGAGCTACTCATGCACTCGGGACGACAGTTAGGCGGCCGTCCCAGATAGTTTGGCAAACAGGAGCATGCAGGTGAGTCACCAACATCGATACACTTCGAGTTGGGTCCACACGGAGAAGGAACACAAGGATTGCCCGTCTTTTCTATAGGACGTACATCCACTACAGGAATTCCATGTACAGGTAGTGAGAGTGGTACGATAGTGTTCACAGATTTGGTAGTGGTGTAAAGTAGAGTTGATTGGATAGGTTTTCGATTGTTCGATTACATTTAACAGAGTTACAGTTAACATTGAAGATGGTAATAGTGTAGTGTAGAGTAGAGTTGGATAGTTGGATAGGAGCAAACACAACATCAACATAAAACATTCAATAACATAAAAAAGAGAGTACATAGAAATAGAAATAAATTCATTAATATATACATCATGCATAAAGATGGATAGGATGCAGGATTAAGGAGCGGCTGATGTTGGCAGTTACTTTCTGAAGGTACTGCTAACATCAGCCGCCTTCTTAGTTCAATGGGTGAAAGTGAAAGAGGATGTTGGTAAAGTTCTCCATGCCCCCTCTCACTTTACCCACCTGCAGTAGAAAGAGTAGAAAACATGCTTACATTTAATTCTAGTACATCTATTGAAAGGATCTCCTGTATAACCAGGAGGACAGGAACAGGCTGCATAGTGATTGATAACTTGACAACGTGCTTCAATGCCACAGGTACCGGGGCAAGGGTCTATACATTTCTGATTTTGACACGCCATATTCTGAGCACAATCTGAACTGACAGTGCACTCGGGGCGACAGTTGGGCGGCGAGCCTATGAAGTTGGTTTGACAAGAACAAACAGCATGTCCGTTAATTTCGCGACACTGACTGTAGGGACCGCATGGCGAGGGTTGGCAAGGGTTGACATCTTTAGCGACTAAAGCAAATTGTTTGCGAAACATTAATAAAAGCTCAATTTAAAAGCGTGTAACGCATGAAACGAAAAACCTACTTGGCGTGGGTTCAGGTTCTGGTATCAATCGACAGGAGCTCGATGGATTTCCCGTGTAGCCAGGCAAGCAGTGACACGAAGGCACATGATTGCCTACACGACACTCGGCATTGATACCACACACACCGGGACAAGGATCGGTACATTTTTGATTGACGCAAGATTTGTCACGGGGACAATCGGAATTAACCACGCATTCGGGACGGCAACCACTGTATGGATCACCAAAGTAACCCTGGACGCAAGTACAAGAACCTGCACCATTACGCTCCTTACACTCGGCATTAGGGCCACAAGGTGAAGGATTGCATGGCGTCAAACGTTCTTCTGGAACAGCTGAGATACAAACAAAAAAACCTAATATTAACTGGGTCCTCCAACAGAGGTCACTCTATGCTTTCTTACGTGTGGGATTACAGCCACTAAATGGATCTCCCGAATATCCCTGATCACAAGAACAAACTGGTGAATGGTTGACAACGTTGCAGAAGGCATTAAATCCACATGATCCTGGACAAGGATCTTTGCATTTCTCATTGATGCAGGCCAAGTTGGCAGGACATTCCGAATTAATGGTGCATTCGGGTCGACAGTTTGGAGCACGACCCACAAAATCAGGTAGGCAAGAGCAGACAGGTGTCTCTCCCACCACACGGCACTGAGAGTTGGGGCCACAAGGACTGGGCACACAGGGATTAGAGGGTCTATCATCCTCCACTTTGCGTTCCTCAATTTTCAAACATCTAATGAATGCATCTCCCGTGAAGCCAGGTGGGCAAGAACAAATCGGATTGTGATTGGTCACCTTGCAAATAGCCTCATTGCCGCAAGTACCTGGACAAGGGTCTATGCAACGCAAATTCACACAAGCTCGATCCTGAGCGCATTCAGAACTAACCGAGCACTCAGGACGACACGCGGGTGGAGTGCCGATATAATTGGCTACGCAAGAACAGACCGCATGTCCATTAACTTCGCGACACTGACTGTAAGGGCCACACGGTGAGGGACGGCATGGTTGGATATTATCTAATTCTGTGGTTACAAATGGATGCAATACTTTAGTACACTGAGTAGGAGAAAATAGGCATGAGAGGTCATTACGTTTGATTTCTTTGCGGCAATATTCCGAAGGATTTCCTGTGAAACCGGAGGGACAGCTGCAGCTCGGGGCATGATTGATGACATGGCACTCGGCATCTACGCCGCAAACTCCAGGGCAGGGATCTCTACATTTGTTATTCACACAGGCACGATTCTTAGCACAGTCCGTGTTAAGAACACATTCGGGTCGGCATTCGGTGTAGGGATCACCGTGGTATTCCGGCATGCATGTGCACGAGCCAACACCATTGCGTTCCTTGCATAGGGCATTGGCGCCGCAAGGACTGGGATTGCAGGGTTCTGCCCTCTCGGGCGGCACCATAACTAAACAAGCGAAAGGGGAAAGTTGTTGTAATTGCAGCACATAATCTCGAGCATAAACTTTAAATCCTAACAGGCCATAAGCTTTTCTATATATAGTATATTATATACTTATGCATATTATCTTACTTTGCGGACTACATTCTGAAAACGGATCACCCGTATAACCCTGCAAGCAACGACATATAGGTCTATGATTATTTACAACACATGTGGTGAATGAACCGCATGAACCCTGACAAGGATCTTGGCATCGCTGATTAATGCACGCCATATTGCCACGGCACTCCGAGTTGGATGTACACTCGGGTCGGCAATTAGGCGCACGACCTATGTAGTTCTGTAGGCACGAGCAGACCGCCTGCTCGTTCGATTGCGATACGCGACACTGTGAATTAGGGCCGCAAGGCGATGGCACACAAGGATTAACTGGATCCCTGACAATTGGTCTCTCTATATTTACACACATTTACAGGATAGAGCGTAATAACAACAAAGCATGCAAGATAGATATGACGAGAGCGAGAGAGAGAGAAAAAGATATAAAAGAAAAAAATATACATGTAAAACCGATATCAATATCAAATGGATAAGAGCAATGGATGAGAGATGGATGACAATGATGAAGGCGAAGTGATGAGGAGCATTCGGCGGCTTGACGCCATGATCTTACTTTCTTCATATATACAGCGTATAAATGGATCACCCGTAAAGCCAGGCATGCAAGAACATATGGGATTATGATTGACGACACGGCACAGCGCATTATTGCCACATGTTCCCGGGCAAGGATCTTTGCAGCGCTCATTCATACACGATTTATCTTGCGAACAATCCGAACTGCTCATACACTCAGGACGGCAGTTAGGCGGTGCTCCAAAGTAATTGGGTATGCAAGAGCATACAGCATGACCGTTTTGTACCCTACAGTTGCTATATAGACCACATGGTGAGGGTACACATGGATTGATAGGTTCGGTAATATCATCTAGAGATTGGGGGGGAAAATGTACACACAAGACATTAGGCTCTTCCAAAGGCAGAGGTTAGAGGTTATTCCAGTGTTTGTGTGCGCGTGTGTGTGTGTGTGTTTAACAAGGTTAGGTGAGGCAACTACCTATGAAGGGGTCTAAGGCGTTAGGTAAGGTTAATAGCCAATTTGGGTAGGTAAAACGATTAAACGGGAAGTGGGGAGTAGTTTTTGACGACGGAGGTTAACTAGGTTTTAGTTTTAGTTTGGTTCTACTTAAACCCCTTCAGGTTTTGGTTTTAGTACAAAAAAAAAATACTTTCATGGTTGTGTTTTCTTTTAACATCATGCTTACATTTGGGAGTTTCTGGTGTAGGATGGCAACCCAAATTAGGATTTCCCGTAAAGCCTAGCAAACATTCACAATTGGGCTGGTGATTCAACGCATAGCATTCGGCATTGTGACCACACACACCCGGACAGGGATCCACACATTTGTTGTTGACACAAGCCTTGGATTTCAAACAATCAGAGTTCAAAACACACTCGGGTCTACACTCAACATATGGATCGCCAAAGTACTCGGGCACGCATTTACAAGATGCCGCACCATGGCGTTCTTCGCATAAAGCATTCAAGCCGCAGGGACTGGGATGGCAAGGTTGCACAGGTTCATCGGGAACTAAATGGCGAAGCAGGCAACAAGAAACATTAACTTCGTGGGACCACAAACAGTATTAGCAAAACCTACTATGTATCAAGAGATAACAACCCGAGAACGGATCTCCGGTGAAGCCGTCTTGGCACATGCACACTGGTGCATGGTTGCTGACATGGCATAGGGCATTGTTGCCACAGGAACCTATGCAGGGATCGACACATTTGTTATTGAGACAGGCCAATTGGAAGGGGCACTCTGAGTTAATAGAGCATTCCGGACGACAGTTTGGCGGCCTGCCAACATAATCTCGAACGCAAGAGCATACAGCTCCCGCAACCCCAGCACGACACTGCGAGTTAGGACCGCAGGGTGAGGGAACACAAGGATTTTGTGGCACTATAGGATCTTTAGGTCTTTCTGTGGGTACTAAGAATAAGAACACAGGCGATTTTTAATTTGTTGCTATCCAGTTCCAGTTACACTTTTTGACTAAACCTACTTTTCTCTGGAGTACACTGATGGAACGGATCGCCCGTATAACCTTGAGTACATGAGCAAATGGGCGAATGGTTCGTCACCCGACATCTAGCATTGTGGCCACAAGTTCCAGGGCAAGGGTCGACACATCGTTGATTGAGGCAAGCCTTGTCAGAAGGACATTCGGCGCTAATAACACATTCCGGTTTACAATTGGGTGGTTGGCCCATATAGTTGGGAAGACAAGAGCACACGGGCCGATCGCCCTGGGTGCGGCAAGTACTGAACAGACCGCAAGGCGAAGGTCGGCAAGGGTCTTTAGGCAAGGGCAAGTACATGTCTAATGTAAAAATATATATATGTATGTTTAGAAAGTTCAGCATTCGTTACATTCGTGAGGAAAACCTACTTGAGGGCTTTTCGTGACATAATCTCATGGGATTGCCGGTGAAGCCGGGTTCACACGAACACATGGGCTGGTGATTGGAGACACGACAAATGGCTTTGTAGCCACACAGATTAACACAGGGATCTACACATTTCATATTCAAACATGACTTTGTGCGTGGACAATCGGAGTTTTGCACACATTCCGGGCGACAATTTATATAAGGATCACCATAATAATTAGGCAAGCATGAACAAGCTCCGGCACCATTGCGTTCTTTGCATATGGCATTCGAACCACAAGGCGAGGGATTACATGGCTCAATTGGCAGGTCTGGTACCACAACTAAATGATGCGTCACAAGAAATAAATAAAGGATACCGGTGATACATTACATAATGACCCATACAAGCTACTGAGGTAAAGAAATGTACATAGTATGTGTAGGCAATACAAGCTACAACAAAGTAAGTATAAAGTAAACGTTCGTATAACACATGCATACATATATACATATAATTTAAAATACATAAAGTCCCATTAACCTTTTTGAAATAGTAAGTATAACTGTAAGAAAATTTTACAAATTGTTTTACATTAAAACATTTAAAAGACCAGTTTCCAGAGTGGAAGTGGCCAACAAGAAAGTGTAGATAACAAAAAACGTATATAAACAGTGTGAACAGGCACTTACTTGCACGCATACTGCAACCGGCATAAGGATCACCTTCATGATTCTCAAGACAAGAACACACAGGTTTGTGATTCAAGGCCGTGCACAAGGCATTGAAGCCACATGCACCGGCACAAGGATCTTCGCAACGTTGACCAATACATGCCCGGTTAGAGGGACAGTCTTGATGGATAACACATTCGGGACGACAACTAGGTGGCGCACCGAACATGCCAGGCAGACAAGAGCACACTGCTCTATTGTCCATTACACGGCATTCAGCATTGGGGCCACAAGGGCTGGGTATACAGGCATTCACTTCACGCGGTGGTTCTTTGGCTACAAATGAAATAAGCGCATTTGTGCATTAGTATATGGTCTATAAACAAAGATCTCTAATACTTACGTTTTGGTACACATTGTTCGAAAGGATCACCGCTCATGTCGGCAGGACACGAACAGATAGGATTGTGATTGACCACTTGACATTTAGCATTGAAGCCGCAAGTACCCGCACAAGGATCAACACATTTCTGGTTGATGCAGGCCAAGTGCTGGCTGCACTCTGAACTGACCACGCATTCAGGACGGCAGTTGGGTGGAGCTCCAAAGTAACCCACCTGGCAGGAGCAAGTTGGTCTACCATCCACATCACGGCATATACTATAGGGACCACAGACATTGGGTTCGCAGGGACTAATCGGCTTGACTTCTGTTCACAGTACACATACAAACACATTATAAATCGAATAACTCTCGTGTCTAACATTCTACTTACGTATATCTTTTTTGCATCCTGTAAAAGGATCACCGATGAAACCTTTAGCACAGCTGCATACAGGCACATGATTGACGACGGCACATTCGGCATTACTGCCGCAGGTTCCTGCGCAAGGATCTCGGCAATGTTGTTTAATACAAGCCAACTGCGAGGGACATTCCGCGTTGTAAACGCATTCGGGACGGCAGCCAGTAGTGTAGGGATCTCCAATGTAGGGCTCAATGCAAGAGCACCTGGCGATGCCTTGACGTTCGGTACATACAGCATTCTCGGCGCAAGGATTGGCATAGCAAGGATCAATGTGATCTTGGGGTTTGCTAACTACCTTCGAACAGCCTACAAAGGCATCGCCTTCATAGCCATCGTCACAGCTGCAATAGGCTGAGTGTGATATCACGGTGCACTTGGCATTGTGACCGCAAGTATTGGCGCATGGGTTTTCACATTTCTCTTGTATGCACGCCTTATCGGCGGGACATTCACTGTTTAGTGTACATTCGGGTCTGCAGTATGGTGGACTGCCAATGTAATTGGCCACACACGAACATACAGGTCTACCCTGTTTTACCTGACATATCGAATTGGGTCCACAAGGCGATGGTAGACATGGATTTCCTGGTCTGGGCTCTACCTCTTTACCTTGTTCTTGCACAGGCACACAAGATACAAAAGGATCTCCCTCGTATCCGGAATCGCAAGAGCAGATAGGATTGTGATTAAGTACCTTACATCTGGCAGAGGCACCACAGGTTCCAGGACAGGGATCAGTACAATGTTGATTAATACAGGCTTGTTGTAAAGGACATTCGGAGCTAACAATACACTCGGGTTGACATACTGGTGGGGATCCTCTGAAGCCTGGCAGGCATGAGCAAGCCGCATGGCCTTCATGTGAAATCAGACACCTGGAATTTGGACCACATGGCGATGGTTCGCAAGGGTTTCTGGGTTTGGGTAGCGGCAGATACTCGTTAGAAGGTCTCTGTGGTATTCTCGAACATTGTTTGAAAGCATCTCCTGTTAAGCCTTCCGGGCATATACAAACAGGTCCATGATTAACAACTTGACACAGAGCGTTAAGGCCGCAAACTCCGGAGCACACATCCACACATTTGGAGTTAACACAAGCACGGTCGGCGGGACAATCAGAGTTCAAGACACATTCTGGTCTGCAACCCACATAGGGATTGCCAAAATATCCTTTTCGGCATACACAGGACAGGACCCCACCGTGTTTCTTGCAGTCCGAATTGGCGCCACATTGCAATTTGGCACAGCTAGGTGAAGGAGCAGGTCTATCGGTCAATGGCACATCGCAGTGCTCATAAGGGTTGCCATACAGTCCGGGTGGACATTGGCAAATTGGGTTGTGTTCATAAACATTACACACCGCTTTGTGGCCGCAAGATCCCGGGCAAGGGTCCATACACCTGGAACCCAAGCAAGCTTTGTCAAATGGACATTCCGAATTAGATACACATTCAGGTCTGCAACGAGGATTGTACATAGAATCAGGTCCAAAGCAAGGGTCACACAGGGCCACACCATCCGAATACACAGAACACACGTCTGAGGGTCCGCAAGGCGAGGGGACGCAAGGATCTCGCGACACATTGCGTAGCACCCCCACAGCAACACACTGTCGGAAAGCATCTCCAGTGAAACCGTCTAAGCAGCGACAAACCGGGGTATGTTGTTGCACTGAACACAAGGCGTTGATGCCACAGATTGTGCCGGCACAAGGATCAATACATTTGTGGTTTATGCAGGCCTGGCTGGAGCCACAGTCCGAGTTGATATCACACTCTGGTCTGCAGCCGCTCTGGGGATCGCCCAGATAACCAGACAGACAAGAGCAAACGGCTCTATTGCTCATTACTTTGCACTCACTGTTTAGACCACATGGGCTGGGGACACAAGGATTCTTGGGCTTCTTGGGTACATCTAAGGCATAACAGAAAACTCCAGGATTGCCGGTGAGACCAGAATTGCATGAGCACACCGGGTGGTGTTGTTCTACACGGCAGTTGGCGCCATGTCCGCAGGCACCTGGGCAAGGATCGTGGCATTTGAAGCCCATGCAAGCCCTATCGTAGGGACAGTCATCATCTACTTGGCATTCATAGCCGTGGCAGCCCAATTCCGACGTAGGGTCACCCGATAAACCATCTGGGCAGACACAAGTGTTACGGCCATCGCCTGTTATAACACACTCGGCATTAGGTCCACATGGATTTGGTTCACAAACGGAGCGTGGTGGTTCGCGACAGCCTTGATAGGCATCACCTATGTAGCCGGATTTGCAGTAACATTCTTCGCGATTTCCAGTAACATAACAATCGGCATTACGGCCACAAGGACCGGGTTTACACAGTTCCACGGAAACAGAGGGTTTCTCGCACAAACGGAAAGGATTTCCAACTTTGTTGTCTGGGCAGAAGCAAACGGGATTTCGTGTGGAATCACAAATGGCACCCACCCCACAAGGATTAGGATCACATGGGTTGATGGGTTCAATACAACCTCGAATCGTATTGGGACTCTCCACATAGCCCGGCAAGCAGGTACATTTCGAGAAACCATTGCTGAGGGTTGTGCATTGTGTGTTGGGGCCGCAGGGTGAAGGATCGCAGGGGTTCGAAGGCAATTGACAGGGCACTATGGGGGGTTGACCTTCATACTCTGGCAGACAGAAGCATATGGGTGAGTTGGAAACCATGCGGCAGCCAGAATTAGGACCGCAGGGGTTGGGCTTACACTCATCACCTTCAGGAACTAAGAGAGGACATATTTACTAGAATGAGCTGAGAAGAGGAAAAATAATACTTACTGCAATTTTTGAAAGGATTTCCCGTTAGACCCTTAGGACAATAGCAAATCGGATTACCATTATCCAGTTCACATAAGGCATTGACACCGCAAGGATTTGGATCACAGGGATCGGTGGGAGGACTGCAGGAAATAGCCGGGTTGCCGTTATAGCCTGGAGGACATTTGCAAATACCACGATGATTGACCACATCACATAGAGCGTAAGCGCCACAGCTGCATGGCGAAGAGCACTTGCCATTAATGCACGCTTGGCTGGCATCACATTCTGAATCGGAGCGGCAACCTTGCGTAACTGAACATTCCACATAAGCATTGCCAGCAAAGCCAGGCAGGCATCTGCATTCGATGCCATGATTAACGGGCAGACATTCGGCATTCTCACCGCAAGAGTCTTCTTGGCAGGGATTAATACAGCGTCGGTTCAAACGATCGCACAGTTTGGTGGGCGGACAGTCCTCGTTGTACTGACATACTGGGGTGTATTTGAATGCTGCTTATGGGGAATTTGGTTGTCGGGTCGAAGTGTGATTTTGTGATTTGGTGATGACAGTGTCACGGAGGCACAGTTTGAGTTGGATTTAAGTGTATTTTGTACAATTGATTTGTTGGTTTGGGTACGTTTGGTTTAGCGCAGTGTAGGTTTGGTTTTGCAGCGTTTTATAGGTTTAAACAGTGTTAAGTTGTTAAGAGTGTTGAGAAAGTTGAGTTGAGTTTTTTACACGTGCCATACGTTTTGCAGAGTTGGTTGGGTTGTTTGTTTGTTTAATTTACAGTGTTGTTGTGAATGGTAAGAAAAAGTTAAAAGATGTTTTTTTTAATAAGATTAAAGATCTGTCAAGTGCTTTCGGAACTTATAATTTAAATAATTAGGTAAAGAGGTGAGAGAAGAGAGCAAGATAACCAGCGAATACATACCGGGTTGACAGCCCACATAGCCGTTACCATCAAAACCGTCCGTACAACTGCATTCGGCTTTATGGTTGGTGTTGACGCACACAGCATTCTGGGCACAAGGATTATGGGCATCGCAAGGATGTTGACAGCGTTGATTAACACAGGCCTCGGTAATGGAACAGTCGCTATCACGGGCACATTCCACTAATAACAGAAAATGAAATGTTTAATAAGCCACATAAGACAACTTGTAGTTGTATTTAAAATCAAAAGCCAAACGTTACTAATTAATTAGATTTTGTGATTAATTTGCTGGATCATGAACATGTTGGTTGATTAACTTATTAGGGGGTTTTTGTTTAAGAGATTAGTATCCTTACTTGACTTGTCGGTCGTTACACATTTCACCGTTGGATTACCCTCGTGTCCGGGTGGGCACGAGCATATGGGTCGATGCATTTTCGCTACACACTTAGCAGTGGCCGCACACACATTGGCAAACTCACATGGATCCTGACACAGGCCCATGTAACATGCCTCACTCTCAATGCAATCGTTATTTGACTGACAAGGCTCTGGGATCTTGGGGGTACCTGGCGACTCTGGTTATGTGGGGTAAGTAGTTTGGTAGATTGTATGAGGTTGTGAGGGTTGGTTAAGAGAAAAAGTTAAAAAATATACATATTAATTATTATTTCTGTTGAGTCATCTAAAAATGTTGGTTAAAGTATGACTTAAGGGCTATATTGTAAAATGTTGTGGGACAGTGCTTTGGATACACAGTATGGATGTTACAGGAGTAAGGCGGCGGCTTAAAAAGGTAACGTATATTGTATATACAGGATATTTACAGTATGTACATTAATAACTTAAGCTCGAAAATGAGCTGATCCTATATTGCTGATTGTAAGCCTGGCCTAGGACCAACAATAGGGCGAGATTTTGTTTGAAAAGCTTTTGGTTTATCGAATGGCGCTTAAAATGCTTTCAAGCTATTTAGAGAATAATGCTGACAATGAAAATGATATCTGCTTAAGTAACATAGGCGAAAAGCTTTGTAGATATACAGTTTGACATAACGGATGTAATAAGCGAAAAAAAGAAATGATGGGCATTGTATTTGGCATTTGACTTCTCATTGGGTAGAGTTTTGTCCAAGAAATGGGCAGGTAAGACATTTTAACAAATAATTTTGCAGGATTGAAGTGTTCTCTTTGTAGTTTAGAGATATTTATGGATTTCTCGGACAAGCCTCCGAACACCGGTTATTGACACAAAAAAGGTTACACATCGCAACAGCCAATCTGCGGGCGACAAATTCTTAGTCTGGGTGAAGATACTACATCAGGAGGCCGCCCATAAAAAAAAATTCCGATGTCGAGGACAAATATTAAAGATAACCTCTAGACAACTTCAAAAAAAAAATCTAAACATACAAGACATTGCTGTAAAGGTCTTGACAAGTACTACATTTATCCTATAGATGTCGCTGACGTACGACATGATTTTGTAATGATGGCCTCATTTAAAGCAGTTTCTACCTCTAAAACTTAGAAATATTTTTTCCTAGGATTAAAGCCCTTTAAAAATCAAGAGCCGAGCCACAAACAAAAAGTTAAAGTTGTCTCGAGTTGGTCTTTAATATTTGCCCACGACTTTGGAAGTTTTTTTTTTCGTGACCCAGTCTATAGATCAGTATAGTTCAATTGTGTAGCGTTCTCAGGCCAAACTTTTTTGTGTGACCTTTTATATTATTTCCTTATCTTGATGTTTGTTCACTTAGTTTCTCAAGAAACATTTATGATTTCTCATTTCATTCTTCAGCAGAATTGTAAAGAATGCCAAAGCCTTGGGGGGTTTCACTATACTGACCTATAAAAATTTGGCCTGAGAACGCCAAATCCTTTGGAGGTTTTACTATACTGACATAGTACCTCCAATCTGGGGGTGAGAAAATCTAAGTCTGGGTGAAGGTATTAGGCCAGTATAGAAAATGCTCTTAAGGGTTTGGCGTTCCCAGGTTAAACTTGTTTGGATGACGTTTTATATTATTTCCTTATTTTGATGTTTGTTCCTTACGCAGTATAACCCATGATGTTGGGACTCAATTCTGAGAAATGCACGTGAAAGTAGCCCCAAAAAGAAGATGTTCTGCATCATTCGTTCTGCAACGTGACAATTTCCCCTATACGACACATACTAACTTCAAATCGATATTAAATGATTATGGCATGTTACTTGACAAAGCAAATGATGCAGAACTTCTTCTTTTTATGGCTACTTTTACGTGCAGTTTTCAGAATTGAGTCCCAAATCAAAAATAATCAATGATTAATATCAAATCGATATTAAATGATTATGGCATGTAACTTGACAAAACGAATGATGCAGAACTTCTTCTTTTTGGAGCTACTTTCATGTGCAGTTCTTAGAATTGAGTCCCAAATCAATGAGCTGAAAAATTTTGTACTGTGTTAAATTTATTTCATAACTCAAGAACCATTGATGATTTCTCAGTTCATTCTTCAGCAGAGTTGTAGAGAATGCCAAACCCTTTGGGGGTTTTACTATACTGGCCTTGCAAAGTTTGGCCTGAGAATGTCGACTCCATTGGGGCTTTTACTATACCGGCCTAGTACTTTCAACCTGACTTGGAATTTCTCACTGCGCCCCCCGAGACAATGACCCCGAAAATGTTTCATCCTTCACTTTTTAATTGAAAACCTCAAATTCTTATATCAAGTTTAGATAGATATTCTAAAACTTTCGTTTGGAAAATTAAGTGAGTTTAGTCCTGACCGGTTCGAAGCTTTCTTTATACCTTAACAAATATCTGCTAATAATCTCAGCCCTTGCTGCCTAACAATCTAATAAATCTTCAAAAAATCTATGCTGTGTCTTAAGAGATTAAGTAAGTTTTATACCTTTTACACAATTGTATTCATTGGGTCCATCACCCCGACACTTAATACGACATTGTCCCGCCACACATAGGTGATTAAGGGCACAATTAGTATGATCTGTACAAGTAGTGTTAATAACTGTGACCAATGTGCTGGTAGTGGTGGTGGTGGTAGTAGTTGTTATGGATGTGGTAGAAGTGGTAGGAGTAACAGTGGTGCCATCTAACTCTGGCCCAGAGGGCACAACACCACCCGCCGTACGATTCAAGGGTAGGCTGCTTTCAGTCGTTGAGGTCGTTATCATAGCCTCAATTACCATGGTCGTGCCTGGCACTTCTGGTATATCGGTTATCTTTTCGGTAATCACTGGGAACATGGTGGTTGTGGCTTCACCCAATACTTGGGGGGGTTTCGCAGTGTTCGATGGGGATTCCTCCACCACAGGCCTGGGGGTGGTGGTAATTCTATCGATTAGTGGCGTTTCGGCAGTTGTGGTAGTCAGAGGTTCTATCATTGCCGTTGGCGTAGTCAGTGTTATACCCTGCCTTGTGGGAGGTTCTTGGGTGGGCGTAGTAGATTCTGGCGTTATCACTGGGAACATAGTGGTTTTCTCCAACTCAACGGTCTTGACAGTGGTAAGATTTACCGAGGGAGCTTTTGGTTCCTCCGTTACTACTATGACCGGGAATGTGGTACTTTCATATTTGGGCGTGGTCGTGGTGCCCGTGGTGGTGTAATTGAAATAGTCCATTTCATTAGAGGTATCTATGCGTGTTGTCTTCATTTTGGGCGTAGTGGGATAATCAAAGGGTCCCTTAACATCTTCTCCCCTCTGAGGGGGAGTAGTTGAAGACACTTCGGAGGCTGGCGTGGTGGTAGGCATATCCGCCCCTGTGGCATCTGTGCCATTATATTCACCACGATAGGTCTTGGAGCCCGTCGTCTTAAGGGTAGTCGACGAACTCTCCGTTTCTCTGCTCGAAGCAGTAGTGGTAGATGTGTTGCCTATGGAAACCTCGGTGCCGGTGGTAACATCCGGTTCCTGGGTGGTAGTGAATATCGGTTCGTCATCTTCTTTTTTCGTTGTCTTGGCTTTTTGCGTTGACGTCGTCGACGTAGTGGCGGCCATGGAGGAGGGAGTAGTGGTGGTGGTTATGGTGCCAGTGGTACTAGTTTCAAGATCTGTGACTATTTCTGATGTTGTTATTGAGGTGGTGGTAGTAGTACTAGTTGTTGCTGGTGTTGTTGTGGTTAATTTGGTAGTGTTTGTTGTTATGATTGGCTTATCTTTAGGGGGGTTTCGATTAATTGATCGATTGATTGTTTGTTTGGTTGGGTGGATGATTGATCATATATATACATAGGTTGGTATTCATTTTGAGTTACGGGGGGAAAATTGTGAGAAGAACATATATACAAAGTTAAAAATATTTACATATTAAGTTTTAATAGGCTAATGAATTGTTTAAAATGATTTTTTGCTCGATTCAACGAATTAGTTTTTGTTTTGTATGTAAATAATTAAAATTAGGATTAGTAAATTTTTCTCTAAACCAAATACAGTTTTTAATTTTGCGTTAAGTGTGGTTAGGTGAATTATATGGTAGGGGTCGGGGGGGTGTATGAAATTGTACAACTTACCTCTAATACAGGCTCCCGTAGTTGGATCACAGTGGAAGCCAGGCGAGCAGTGATCACAACCAGGTGTACGACCAGTTACTGGAAATATAAAATAAGGGTGTGTTACTTAAGGTATGGGCGGGGTAAATGGATCTCGTGACAGGATGTCAATTGTTGGTAAATAGGAGAGTGTTTTTGGAACTCTTTCCAAATATCTTAAAATATATAATAACACGTACAACTAAAATGATACTACATTTTGAACAATGATGTGCCTTTTGTCGTATAGGAAAGTAATTCTCATACATAACACAATACAACACATGATTATGGGACTTTATTCTGAGAATTACAAGTGAAAGTTGCCCCAAAAATAAGAACTTCTGCATCATTCGTTTCGTGAAGTTGGCTGCATTAATAATTTAATGGCCAAACGAATTTTTATTAGCTCTTTGAATAGGTACCATAAATTCCACAGCTATGGGCATAGTGCGGACAAATACCTGTTAATTTTGAAATCAGAAAGCGGAATTGGCGCTGGATCGGACATGTATTACGAACACCTCAAGGCGACATTACAAGAAACGCAATTGAGTGGAATCTACAAGGCAGCCGCAGGAGACGTCGGCCGAGTCACACCTGGCGGCGTCGACAACTAGACACCGAAGCATCAATGATCAACAAAACATCGAACGAACGTAAGATCGTAGCAGCAAATAAGCAAAAATGGAAAACTATCGTTGAGGCCCTGTGTTTCTCATAGGAACTATAGGAATTTATGTATTACCTCCATCCTGGAGATAAAGTAGACACGACGGGGATGCTCGCTAGAGCATCGTATGTGGATGACCGATCCGCATCGAAGTCGAATTATTTCTACATTACTCTGATTTGTACGAATACCCCGACGGAAAATAAAGACGATGAGGTTAAAGGTACATTCTCAATTGCCTTGAGGAAACATATGACGGCTGCCCTGGCCACGAGATTGTCATACACTAGACACCGAAGCATCAATGATCAACAAAACATGGAACGTACTTAAGATCGTAGCAGCAAATAAGCAAAAATGGAAAACTATCGTTGAGACCCTATGTCCCTCAAAGGATCTACAGGAATAAAATGGGCAAGACGGGATGCTCGCTAGAAATTCGGATGTGAACGGTCGATCCGCATCGAAGTCGAATTTTTTCTACATTACTCTGTACCGATGCTCCGACGAAAAATAAAGACGATGAGGTTACAAATACATTCTCAATTGCCTTGAGAAAACATATGACGGCTGCCCTGGCCACGAGATTGTAAGACAATACTAGGAATGACAGATGTTTTGGTTCTTCAATTGGAAAGGTTAACTTCTCACCAGATATAAAGATTTCCTAAGGCAACTTGGCTGTCTGTCGATCAAAACTCTAAAAATTTAAGGTGCTCACAAGATTGAGCAGAAATAAAGGTGGATACCGCAAAACTGCAAATCCCAGCGTTCCTGATATACTGTGGAAGCTTATTGCTTAAGCCATGGCAAGTGCCGCTCTTACCGAGGAGTCTTAAGATGGACTACGGTCGGTCAGGGTACTCAGTGTAGTTTACTACCTAGACCTTCTGGTTGAAAGGGTAAATAATGACTTCGGTGGTGCCACACCCAAGTGTAGTTAAACCAAAAGTTACGCTGGTAAATTAAAAGTTGAATGCACGAGTTTGCACGGAGTTTTTCCTTATACTATGAAAGACTATTACTGTGCATGTTTCTTTGATGCTCTTCCTATCAAGTCGACAGTAACTCACAAAGTTTGTATGTTTAAGTTATAGTCCCCCGATTGAACCGAATGGTTACCAACGATGATGCCAAACGGATGGGGTGCTTCCGCAGGTAGCAGAAGGTACAGAATGAGACCAGTCAGATGGGGTGTTTTGGCACCTAGCAGAAGAAGAGTTTTTGGTTGTTGCGGTAGTATACTGCGTCACAGGTACCAATGATGGATCAGTGACTGGCTGGATGGGGAACTTAGGTTCCTACCAGATGGCGGCATGGGCTCATTATTTAGCGAGAGGATCGGAGCGAGTTCCTGTCTATGTATGTACAGGAAATAAGTAGCAAATAATAACAGTGAGGGGCCAAATCGGACGGAATACTAGCCTCGAAATAAGTAGCAAATAATAACAGTGAGGGGCCAAATCGGACGGAATACTAGCCTCGAGCTCGGACTTGTCAGTCAATATGGTACACCTGCATAAGAAACATGTACAATTTGAACATTTCATTGTATAATTGAATTACTTCCCGGGTAGTCGGTAGTCGGTTCTAGTGGGTTGGAGCCCACCATCTCTTCCTTCGATAGGAACCCACTCAGTTTATATGTTTGTGTTATTGTCTCCGAGTGAACCGAATGGTTACAACGATGTCACCCGGATGGGGTGCTACCGCAGATAGAAGAAGGTGCAGAATAAGACCAACCGTATAGGGTGCTTCGGAACCTAGCAAAAGGTGCTGAATGGATTTTGGTTGTTGCAGTAGTATACTGTGGTACAAGTACCAATGATGGATGAGTGGCTGGCTGGATGGGGAACTTCGGTTCCTAGCAGAAGGCGACATGGGCGGAGAAGAAACAAGTACAATTTTAACATTTCATTATATAATTGAATTACTTTCCGGGTAGTCGGTTCTAGTGGGGTGGAGCCCACCATATGGCCAAGTCGACATGTAAAACACATATGACATCTGTAACCCGGGTTGTAAGGTTACGGTACAAGGAAAAAAACAGACAGGCGAATCGGCTATGAAAGCGAAAAAACGTCAAAAAAAAGGTACGAGAAAGCGACAGGGTTAGAGGTAAATCCCAAGACTAAAGTGAAAGGTTAGGATACTGGGCTCTACTCCCATAAGAACAAGGATGGAAAATTTGTTCGCAAAGATCAATTTCCGAAATTGTTGGTGCCGGAAGACAGCGTACGAAACTATCGACAATGGCTTAGATTGGCCGACAAAAAGCCTAGCCTAGGTTAGAATACCAATATCGCGGCTTTAAAATAATAAAGCTGCCAGTGACGACAGATTTCCGGTAGAGCTCTTCAGGTCCATTGGCGATGAGTTGATAACACCTCCAACGATTCATTGAATGCAGTTCGCCGATTTTTTCGTCATAAAGTCACATCCAAAGATGGTGACTTTAACTATTCACCCTGTAGTCCAGAATTATTCCCAAAAGGACTGTTTTCTTCGGGAATACCTTAACGGCACAAAGATAAAATCAGACAGGCGAATCGGCTTTGAAATTGAAAAAACGTCAATGGAAGGAACGAGAAAGCGACAGGGATAGATGTAAAGCCCAATACTAATGTGATAGGTTATGATAATTGGTTCCACTGGTTAAAGGACAAGGATGGAAAATATAGTCAATTCCAGAAATTGCTGGTTCCGGAAGACAGCGTACGTGAATTGTCGACAACGACTAAGATTGGCCGACAAAAAGACAAGCCGAGGTTAGAAAAGCAATATCGCGGCTTTAAAATAATAAAGCTGCCAGTGAAGACAGATTTCCGGCAGAACTCTTCAGGTCAGTTGATAATGTGATAACACCTTCAACGATTTATTGAATGCAGTTCGCCGATTTTTTCGACATAAAGTCACATCCAAAGATGGTTCACCCTGTGGCCCAGACTTATTGCCAAAGCACAGTTTTCTTCTTAGAGTCAATATCACTCTAGTGTCTTTTAAGGAACTATAGGAACATATCGCGATAAAAAGTAACTCCACATTAAGCAGTCATTGAAACATTTCAGCTTCAGGTTGCAGAAGTATCAAAGTAAATAAAAATTACATAAGGATACAGTTATTGAAAAAGAAACACATTCCATATTTGTGTACTTTTTCAATAAATCAACAGCTTTTATCATAATTATCTAATATTCTTTTATCTTCTTATGAAAACTAAAAATACTTTTGGTCCACCCTGTATTAAAATAACGATAAAAGTAAAAGCAGTAATGGGGTTGCTTTTACTTCGCACTTTCCTTCTCATTACACTTACCTTGACGACACTGACAGCCATCACATTCGAATCCTGGATGACAATCCGATTTACGTTGACATTCGCAAACTCTCGAGCAAACCGGTTGATGTTCAATAACTTTGCACTCCTGTTGCGGGCCGCAATGGTTGGCCAGTGAGCAGGGATCAATGCAGACCGAGTTGGCACATGATTTCTGAGCTGGACAATCCGAATTGGAGCCACAGCCAATTTCTGATGAGGCAACAAAATTTAAATGATACAAATTATTGAAAATTTCAAACAAATCAAATCAGCGATTGTAAAACATTCATAGCATTCTCTTATAATGAAAAATTGGGCAAAATGAAGAATCAGTTCAGTTTTTGATTTTAGCGCCTGTTTACACTAAACTTGTCCATGGGCTGAAAGTAGTTGTTTTTTCGTAACAACGCCGCCCGAAAACGCTTTCAGTGTAGACAGGTTATGGGTTTGGCAATTCATTGCGATTTATTGAACTACTAAAATGAAAACTTTTATTTTTGTTTATTGAGGGGAAATGTTATGTTTTTAGGGGAGGGGGTTATATTTTTTTTGTTTTTATTCAAAACTAATATTTTGTTCTTTTCGGTTTTGTAATTACAAAAAAAAAAATGAGTTAGTTTTTGTTTTGTTGTAAATTATTAAGTTGAGTTGATGGCATACACAACATATACACATGCTGCTTACAAGCTAAAGCTACTTAACAAACAACTAGAAAAGCTTTAAAGCTTTTGCTAGAATTTAGCAAAAATCCATAACCAGGTTAGTACGTTGTTGTAAACCAATTACCCATTATTTTTTAATAAAACTACATTATTTACATGATATATATTTACAGTTGTATGTTCAACATTGCTTGGACTACAGATCTACAGTGTTTGCAAAGATATTTTTTCGTATACAGCTAACATGCCAAAGCTCGTCTGGCGAGCTTTTAAGGGAGACACAGAGAGAGTGAGAGATCTAGAGACTAGCATACGTAAAATTTGTTCTCTTTGGTTCTACGGCTAAACATGCGAAACCAATTCAAACTAACTGCTTGTTTTGTACAGGACCAACCTTAACAGCTAAAACACATATCATTGTTCGAAACGAAAGAGTGCTACACATAGTGTGTGGTGGGGCATTCAAATAGTGAGGGAGAGAGGGAGAGAGAGAGAGAGAGCTTTAAAGAAACACAAAGAGTGGGGGTAGAGAGAGACAAAAAAAGAGAGAGAGATAGACATCGAGACACAGCTGGATCTTAGAACATGTGCTCCGCACTAATGGAGTGTGGCACAGCAAACTGAGTTGGAGACTTAGAGAGAGAGAGAGAGAGGGGCAGACAGATAGGGCGGGAGAAAGTCAGAGATATAACGGTTTTACAACATGCAGCACAAACAAAGACATTCAACATTGACAGCGCCAGGACCTTCCTGAAAAGATGAACTTTGCAGGTTTCAAACACAGGGAGAGACAGATAGAGGAACACATGATATCCAATGGCTAAAGAGCACAGTGACTGAGAGGAAAATAAATTTCAATAAAGTGTTTGAGTGTGTGTGTGTGTGTGTTTCGTGTTGAGTATTTACTCAGTGTCAGTGTGGCAAAGAGAAGGTAAGACATAGACATAGTATCAAAGACAGAGATAGAGAGAGAAACATGTATTTGATGCAGGAAACTATAAGACGTCCCTTGAATGATGTGAAAATGTTTGGGTATGTTGAGACACAACAAATGATGACGATGACACGATCTCACTTCACCAAGAAGTCATACGGTGTGATTTATTGAGCCAGAGATCTAGAGCATAACATATCATCGACTCTTCCAATAACCCCTAAACCTCGCATAACACAACAATATTCTCATATATTTTGCATTCCAGGAAGATGTTTGTTTTTTTTTTTTTGTAGGTAGGTAGGTAGGAAACACACACACAGTTGGTGATGTTGTTGGTTTGTTCAGTTACCTGGTTTTATATGACAATCACTTGTTGTTGCTTGACCGGTTTGCACGTGTGGGCAGAAACACATAGTCGTATGATTTAGGGTGTGACATATAGTGTATATGGGTTTGTATTTCTCACAAATATCGCGATAAAACTCACAGGGCTTGGCACAATTACGTCCGATACACACCTCATCGTCGGCACAGTCATAGTCCGTAATGCAGCAAATATCGGTACGGTTAGTACGTAAGGTCAGTTCGGTTGTTGTCTCCAAAAGAATGGCAGTGGTAAATAAATCGTCACGACGCGAAGTCATTGTAGGTACAAAGGGCCCTAATGTGGTTGTATCTTTGTCAACTAAGGCAGTTAAGGTAGTTACATCGAATCGTTTAATGGCATCCGTGGTTGAGGCACTTACTGTTGAATTTGTAATTTCTGGACGTGATGTGGGTATATAACTCGTGGAAACTGTGGTGGGTTCAGTTGTAATTCCAGCTATAGTGGCATCGCCTGACTTTGATTCGATGGGTTTTTCCGTTGTAAGTTTTATAGAAGGCTTGGTACTAGTACTATCAAACATCTCAGTAGTTTCATACAATTTCTTAGTAGTTTCGGTGACATTGTTATCTAATTGAGTTGTACTTTCCACGAAAGTTATAGTAGGCTTTGTGGTCTCCGGGGTAACAATATAAATTTTGGCAGTAGTTTCGGTTATATTGTCAACCATGCCAGTAGTTTGATCGATAATAGCAGTCGTGGCTTTTTCATATGTCACAGTACTAGTATCTACATAATGAATAACTGGTAGAGGCGTTGAGGATTCCACAAACGGAAGTGTCGTAATTTCTGGTTCGTATTTTGTCACAGGAACTGTTGTCCTATCCAATTCCGACGATTTTTCGGTTTCTGTCGCTGGTGTTGTTCCAGGCGTTTCCTGAATAGTTTGCGTTGCCATCATTGGTATTGGAGTTGTCTCCTTAATATCTGTTGTACTTAGAGTGGTAATCTTTTCAGTTACTGGAGTTTTTGTAGTTTCTACCGCAGATTCATCTCCTTCAGAAGTTGTAGCCGGAGTTGGTTTCATCGTGGTGGTGGTGGTCGCTGAAATTGTTGTTCCATCCATATCCAATTCTGTAGGAGCGGTTGTAGTTGCTGTCTGACTAACGGGAATATCAGTGCTTACATCTTTTGGAATATCTGTTAGAGAAATCTCCGTAACTGTTACATAAGGTTTTGAGGTTGTTCCAGTACTTTCTTTCTCTTGTAAGGTTGTTACTTCCTCTGAAACTTTCGGGAGTGCCGTAGTTCGAGAAATTTCCGTAACTGTTACATAAGATTTTAAAGTTGTTTCAGTACTTTCTTTCTCTGGTAAGGTTGTAACTTCTTCTGCAGCTTTCGGCAGTGCCGTAGTGAGAGAAATTTCCGTAACTGATACATAAGGTTTGGAAGTTGTTTCAGTACTTTCTTTCTCTTGTAAGGTTGTTACTTCCTCAGTAGTTTCGGTTAGTTCCTTTTCTGGTGTGTACATTACACTAGTTGTCTCCTCACCGACTGTTGTAACCGTTTCTAACAAAGTTTTAGCTGTAACAGAAGATAACGTAGTCGCCTTGACTGGGATCTCTGAAGTTTCTTCTTGAGAAGATTTTGTAGTTTCAGCAGGGAATAACTTGGTAATTTCGGGTTTATCTGTGATCGAAGTAGATACCGTTTCCGGTGTTGTAGATACACTAGATTCAGGAACTGTAAAGGATTTGTCAGTAACTTCCATTGACGTTTCAGTTACTGGAATTTCTGGTATTGCCGTTGCAAGTTCAGCACGACCATATGTTGTAGTCCTTTCGGTTTCCGTCGGAATCTCTGTAATCTCTTCTATGCTTGGTAATTTGGTGGCTGAAGACACTGTTGTTCCAATAGCCTCTTGGGTCACTTCAGTTGCCGTTTGAGGCTTCAATGAGGTATCCATCGCCAGGGGTTGCATTGTTGTATCTGCAGCAGATGTTGTTATTTCAACTTCTGTGGTAACTTCAAGAGGTTGTTCCGTGGATTTGGAGCCTACAGGTTCGGTCTCACTTTCAGCATGAGCTGTGGTAGATATTTCGGTGGCTGTTTCCTCTGGTCTGGTTACTCTTTGAGTAGTAACACCAGATTCTGTATAATGATAACTTTCGGTTGTGGTCTCTAGGCGTTTTTTGAAATCTTTGGTAGTAGTTGCAGATTTTTGGGTGGTTGTTTTGAATTCCGCCGTTGTTTCACCCGAATCACTAACTGTGGTTAGTAATTCCTTCGTAGAACTTTGGGTAGTTTCCTCTTTTCCTATTTGTGTTGTTGTGATCCTTGGTGTTTCGATTGTTGTAATTTCAGGTGAAATCGTCGTGAATTTCTCTCTGTCTTGGGAAGTTGTTTGGCCAACGACCACTGTAGCCATAGTAGTATCTTTCATTATTTTGGTCAATGATGTGGTTGTCTCATAAGGAATGCCGGTTGTTTTTCCAAATACTGTAGTCAGTTCGGGTTCTGAGGAAATGTCTGTTCCATATGGAATTTCAGTGGTTTCAGTTACTTGTGCCTTATCAGTGGTTTGTACAATAGAAGGTAGTTCAGTTATCTTTTCAGTCGTAACTGCTGTGGGAACTGTAGTTCCCTGCGGAATTTCAGTTGTTTCAGTTACTTGTGCCTTGGCAGTGGTTTGTACAATAGAAGGTAGTTCAGTTATCTTTACAGTCGTAACTTCTGTGGGAACTGTTGTTTCCTTCGGTTTACTTGTTAGCTCACCGGTAACTGTTGTGAATGAATCTAGTTCCGTGGAAATTTCTGGCGTAGTTACTTTAACCGACTCCTGTGTGGTTTTTTCTGTTCCAATTGTAGACTCCGTCGGTAATGTTTCAGAGGTTGTTTCTTTGGGAATTGTTCCAATTAATGAAGTAGTAAAATCTTCCGGTTTTCCGGTTGTTACACTTTCAGTTTCGATTACCGTTACCGTTGTTATCGCTTCGGTATATGCTGTTGTTACCTCTGTTTCGCTACTAGAGCTAGACGGCAAAGTAAAGGATTTATCGGTGGATTCAGGTATTTCCGTTATTCCTGGACTGACTGTTGTATCTGTTTCTTTAGTGATTTTGGGCAGAGTGACTGTAGTTATTCCGACTTTTTCAGATGTTGCCTCTGTTTGTTCTGTCTGCTGAGTTGCAGTCAGTTCTTTTGGTGTCGTGGTGATAACGGGTGAACCTGGAGTTGTATCCTCCGGTTCAACACTTTCATCTGTTCGCTGCGACATGGAAGATAAAGTTGTTTCAAGTGTTTTTGGAGATGTGCTTTCAACATAAGACGTAGTAGGAATTTCACCTATAGATTGAGTAGAAGATTCAGTTAAAGGCATGGACGTTGTAGTTTGCTTTGTGATTGCCTCTCCTTCCGTTGGTTTGACAGTTTCCATTTGGAATTTGGTCGTATCTAGTTGAGTGGTACTCTCGACGGAGATATCTGTGGGTGTTGTGCCCTCAGAGACAACTGACGAAATTTTCGTAGTATATTCATCTTGCAAAGGTTTCGTGGTATCCTCAGGCGAAAGGGTGGTCAATTCTGGTGTGGACTTTGTTGTTACAATTTCACCACTTTCAATTTGAGATCTAGTCGTAATTTCTAGAGATGGTACTGAAACCCCCAAGCTTTTGGTTGTAGTTTCGTCTGAGATTGTCGTCGTCTGTGATACAAAAGTCTTTGAAGTTTCCGTGGTGACTTCTTGTACGATTGTAACGGGCTCTCCAGTTGTTGGGGAGATAGTCGATGGTTTGGTCGGTATGGTCATAATGTAAGAAGATGTGGTTGTCTCTAAATCAATTGCAGGTTGTGTAATGGGAACTTTAGAAGAAGTTTCTAATGGAATTTCTGTTGGTACTGAAGTGGTTTCTTGTTCTTGTTCTATTGGACTTATGGTTGTGGTGTATTCTGTCGATGTTTTATATTCAGTTACTTCTTCTTTGGAAGTAGTGACTTCTAATTCTCCTGATGGAGTTGTGGTGGTTTCCTTAGATACCGTCTCAGTTGTTTCTGCAGTTGTTGTCTTGGGCATTTCTGAAGTAGGCTGTGTTGTGGTTTCTATAGGGATTTCTGGTCTTGTAGTAGTTTCTAAGGAAACTGCGTATGTGGTAGTCTTTTCTTTAGTTATTTCAGTTGCTGTGGAAGGTTCTGTAGCTGATTTCGTTACTGCAGTTGGTTTTCCTGTTGTCATATATTCAGTGGGTTCTGTTACGGGTTCTGTTTCTACCTTAACAGTTTCAGTGGTAGTTTCCTTTGCTTCCATTTTACTGGTTGTAAAATCTGTGATATCTGGTTGTTTTGTTGTGGTTTCACCAGACATTACCTTTGTTTCCGTTGTTACAGGTCTTATTGAGGTGGTATCACTTTCTCCTCCAATATCGGCAGTTGTTGCTTCATAAATACTGGATGTTTCTTCCGCGATTATGATATCACCGCCCATGGTAATTGTCTCTACTGGACGAACTGTAACAGTTTTGTCAGTTACTCCAGTTGACGTTCCGTAAGTAGGTGTGGTTTCGAATGACTCTCGTGTTGTTTCAGAACCTGTTCCTGCTGCAATTGTCACAGGTCCAGTTGTAGTTACCTCCTGTACGGCTTTTGTTATGGCAATGGTCGAATCTCTAGTATCTGGCGTTGTAACTTTTCCTATGGTATCAGGAGTTACAGTTACCACTTGATCCGTTGTTGTTTGCCTGTCCGTGGAAGTCATGTTATCTGTTGGAAGGTAGGTAACAGTAGTTTGCTGCGGAATGGTAGTTTCCATGCCTAGAGTCGGCAGTGTGGTAATATCAGAAGGATATTTAGTAGAGGAGAGGTAATCAGGGACGTGAGTTGTGTCCTCAACCATTTTCAAAGTCGTTTCTTCACCGAATGGTTTGGTTACAGTTACTAAAGGTTTCATTGTGGTTTCTAAATGTATTTCAGTTTCTCTAGATTTTAGGGTAGTTGTTTCGTCCCCTATACTAGTTGTTTCGTCTGAAGTTTTGGGTGTTATATAATCGTAGCCTGCCGTTGGTTTAGTTGGTTGAGTTGTGTATTCTGAAGATGTTACCCCTTCTTGTGGTTCCTCGACGGGCTTGAATGTTGGAATTTCTACTGGCACTTTGGGAGTTGCGTAATCATATCCCTTAGATGGTTTTGATGTTACCTTAACTGATATTTCAGTTGTCGAAGGAACATCTGTGGTATGCTCTGTGGAGGAAGTTGTAATGTCCTTAAGTTCTCTTTCAGTCGACTCGGTTACAAACGAGGGTACGGTTACGTATGGAATACCAGTAGTTTTGCCGTATGTCAATGTTGTTTCATATATGGAAGTAGTTTTGTCCAATGGTTCCTGTGTCTCAGTTACAGGTTGAATGGTTTCTTTAGTAGTTAATTCGGTCACAGGTGTGGCAGTTACTGTTAATGGAATCTCGGTTACGAAAGTTTCTTTCATTGTTTCAGTGGTCGCTCGGGAGGGTTCTTCACTGCTTTTCGTGAGCAAATCTAAAGGTATCATTGTAGATGACTCTGTAGGCGATTCATATCCTACCGTGGTTATCGCAGTTTTTCCCAAGGAAATAGTGGTCGTTTCTATAGGTTCTACTTCAATTGTTTTTATTTTAGGGGTAGTCTCAATTGGTGTTTCAGTCGCGCTTGATAGCGTAGTAGGTAATTCTGTAGCTGGATAAAGGGTTGTGTCACTAATATCCGGTTTAAGTGTGCTAGCAGCTGGAATACCGGTAGTTACATAAGGAATACCGGTTGTTTTACCAAAAACAGTTGTCGATGTATCATACATATCCGTTTGAGGGAAAATTTCAGTGGTATACTGGGTTTTGGCAGTGGTAACCTTATTATCAGGTTCAAATTCACTGCGGGTAGTAGTTGGGGTCTCTTCTTCCAATTTACTTTCCGTGGATTTTGTGGTCATTTCACTTGGTAATGGGGTTGTTGTTTGAGGTTTTTCTATTTTATCAGTAACACCAAGGTCTGTAGGCGTTGTTTCGATTTCAGGAATACTAGTAGCGGATAAGGGAATATCTTTGATAGTTGAAGTGCTTGTTGTGGCTTCCACACTTGCCATTTCAGACTTGCTAGTGGTTTCTTCAAACACTCCGGCCTTCAAAGTGGTACCAATATCTTGTGGTTCAGAAGCTATGGTTGTTTCAGCAGCCATACTACTTAAAGTAGTAGTTTCTCTTGTTACGGATGTAGTTCCTTCTTTATACGTTGATTCCTGTATCACAGTTGTCGTTGTTGTTGTGCCTACAGGCATAACTGTAGAAGTTATTTCTTGGTCTGTAGATTTTTGCGTAGACTGCTCTATTTCGGTAGGTACCATTGTACCAATTCCACCATCAGTTGTTGGCTTACGAGTAATTTCTTGTACCACAGCAATTTCTTCCGGTTCAGTGGTTGTTTTCATTACATCAATAGGCAGAGTGATTTCTTCTACCACAGCTTTTGTGGTGGATACTTCCGCGGTAGTTGTTACTATGGGAGTTGTTTCTTCTACCTCAGCCTTGAGGGTAGTTGCAGTTTCAGTTGTTGACTTTTTATCTGATGAAGTAATTTCTGTAGTATCTTTGCTTTCCTGAGGAGTTGTTGTTTCTCCTATTCCCAAACCCGGTGATGTTGTTGTCTCAATTCCAGGTGGGACTGTGGTTACTTCCGGAACAGTTTCAATGGTAGTTATTTCTGTTTTCTTCAATTGTGTGGTAACTTCCATGACAGTTTCTGCATAGCTCTCGGTTGTCGCAATCATTTTCGGAGTTGTTACCTCTTCTGGTATTGTTACCGTTGTAGGAATCTCTGTTACATACGAGCTTGATGTTGTTTTGAAACCCGACAAAGTTGTATCTTCCATTGCTGCCGAAGCTTCCGTAGTAGTTTTAAAAGGTTTATCGGTGGATTCTTCAATTCTTGGCGTTACAGTTGTATCCAAACTCTTCTCAGTAGTTTCTGTTGAGTATTTCATACCTTCTTCATACTTTGTAGAACCTATCACACTTTCTGTGGTTGTTATACCTTCCACAACTGTGCCACGCGTTGTGGTTTCTATAACTTCCTTTGTATCAGTTTCAGTTTTAGTAGTAGTAATTTCAGCTTGATGTGTAAAACCAGATGTTGTTTCCCCTTCGGGTATACTAGTAGGTGTTAGTAGTTCTTTCGGAGTAGTTGTAAGAATACCTTCGGGAACTTTGGTGCTTGCTGTTGTTTCAATTTCACCAACTAAAACTTTCGGAGTTGTGGATTCAACTGTTATTTCCTTTGATGTGGTATCTTTCGTGATACTTTCAGTAGTTTCCGATTTTAATCCTCCCACAGTAGTTATTTCATATTCAGCAGTGGTTGCTTCCCCTTCGGCTGAACTAATAGTTGCATTTAGATCTTTCGGAGTAGTTGTCATTATACCTTCGCCGGATACCTTAACACTTGTTGTTGTTTCAATGTCGCCAACTACAACTTTCGGAGTTGTTGTAGCTTGTGAAGTTGTTGACTCCATTGGATATATAGCTTCAGTTGCCAAAGCACTTGGAGTTGTTCCAACTTCAATTTCTAGTGGTGTAATCTCTTCAACAGTTGAAGTGGTAGTTACTTGTTCTGTTTCCGTTGGTTGTGTAGTTTTTGCCTCTAACTTAGTGGTAGTTACTTCCGCATCATACTTTTGTGTTGTTTCCTCAGCTGGCATTTTTACCATTACCGTAGTTTCATCTCCGGTAACTAATGTTTTCAGAGTTGTTCCTTCTGTTTGATCTCTTGCCATGGTAGTCATTTCATATCCCTTTGTGGTGATTTGTGCTTCCATATCAATTGATTTTGGAGTTGTAAAACCTAATGTCATGGTTTGTACACCTTCAGTTGTCATTGTTTCTTTTGCCGTAGTTGTGTCCATCGAAGTTGTTGTGGTTCCTTCTCCGATGCTAACAACTTTCAAAGTTGTGATTTCCTCTCCTACAGTTGTTAGTGTTGGGATTTCTGTTGCGCTTTCAACAATTTTCGGAGTTGTTGGTTTCTCTACTTCCAAAGTTTTTGCTGTGGTGGTTTGTTCTTCGAATATAGAAGTTGACGTTTCTGCTTCTAAAGTACCCTTTGTTGTTTCGATCATATCACTTTTTAGAGTTGTTGTTTCTCTTTCCAATTCAGATAGTTTCTGAGTTGTACTTTCTTCTACTACCTCATCTGGAATACTCTTTAGGGTTGTTGTATCTGTTGGTTCAATTGCAACAAATTTGGGAGTTGTTATTCCTTCTTCTGGCAAACTTTCTTGGGTTGTACTTTCCATAACCATTTTCGGAGTTGTTGTTTCCTTCTGTACAGTTTCTGTTCCCACAGTAAAAGGAGTTGTTGTTCCTTCTTCTTTTATTCCTGGCTGGGTAGATACTTTCACTGCGATTGTAGCAAGTTTCGCTGTTGTAGTTCCTTGTTCTGTCAAACCGAATTGTGTAGTAGTTTCTTGTTTTTCTTTATCCATTACTGACGGAGTTGTAGTTTCTATTCCTTTTTCAATTAGTTGCGGAATTGTAGTTTCCTGTTCTGCCGAACTCGTTGTGGTAGTAGTTTCTTGTTTTTCTGTATCCACAATTGTCCGAGTTGTAGTTTCTTTTCCTATTTCAATTAGTTGTGGAATTGTTGTTTCCTGTTCTACCGAACTCTTTGTGGTAGTAGTTTCTTGTTTTTCTGTATCCACAATTGTCGGAGTTGTAGTTTCATTTCCTATTTCAATTAGTTGTGGAACTGTAGTTTCCAGTTCTGCCAAATCTTTTTGAGTAGTACTTTCAAGTTCCTTTATCGAAGCTGTGGTTAATTTTTCAGTTTCCATCGGTTGCGGAGTTTTAGTTTCTTCCTCTGCCATGATCCTTTGAGTTGTTGTTTCTTCACTTCCTGTACCATCAACTTTGGGAGTTGTTGTTTCCTTTCCAGTCGGTTCGGTTTGTGTTGCAACCAATGACGGAGTTGTTGTTTCCACCCTTCCTATACTAATGGTAGTTGGCATAGTTGTGATTTCTTTTCCGGCAATTGTTATATCCATACCCAAATCTATGGGAATTGTAGTTTCCTCTATTGGCTTTTGAGTTGTAATCTCTGTTTTTTCCGTTACAAGTTTGAACGTTGTCATTTCCTGTTCCAACAAACTTTTTTCTGTTGTAGACGGTAATTTGTCCATAGTTGTGGTTTCTGTGACAATTTGTGTTACTTTTGCAGTTGTAGTCTCGGATGGTTCTGTTACGCCAAGTTTCGGTGTTGTAGTTTCCTCCTCTGCATAACTGCGAAGGGTTGTAGTTTCAAGTTTCGGAGAGGAAGTTTCCTGTTCTATCGAACTCTTTGTCGTGGTTGTTTCCATTTCACTTGGAGCAGATTTCAAGGTTGAGGTTTCTCCTACCATAACTGTAGTTTCTTTTGCAATACTTGTTGTTTCCTCCTGCACATCCTTTATCGTGGTAGCTTTTTGTTCTATATCCTTGACTGTAGGAGTAGTGAATTCTTCGGTTACACTTTTCAATGTCGTTGTCTCCGCTTCCATTACAGTAACTTTTGGAGTACCTGCGGTGATTTCCGTTTCAACTTCTTTTTCAGTAGATGTTGTGGTTTCCTCCGTCGCTACCTTAACTGTGGTGTCTTCTTCACTCTCCTTGACTGTAGAAGTAGTGAGCTCTGCCGTTGCACTTTTCAATGTTGTAGTTTCCACTTCCATTACAGTAACTTTTGGAGTGGCTGTGGTGATTTCCTTTTCGATTGCCTTGTCTGTCGGTGTAGTGGTTTCCTCCGTTGACACCTTTACTGTGGTATCTTGTTCAGTCTCCTTGATTGTAGCGGTAGTAAACTCTTCTTCAGAAACCTTCTCTGTCGTCGTTTCGACTTCCATTACAGTTACTTTTGTAGTACCAGTTTTGACTGTGGTGATTTCCGGTTCAACCTCCTTTTCTGTCAGTGTAGTGGTTTCCTCCGGAGTGACCTTTACTGTGGTTGTCTCTTCAGTCTCCTTGACTGTAGGAGTAGTGAACTTTCCCAATACACTTTTCAATGTCGTAGTTATCATTTCCATTACAGTCGGTGTTGTGGCTTCCTCCGGTGCGACCTTTACTGTGGTGTCTTCTTCACTCTCCTTGACTATAGGAGTAGTGAAGTCTTCATCTGAAACCTTTTCTGTTGTACTCTCCACTTTCATTACAGTAACTTTTGGAATACCAGTTTCGTCTGTTGTGATTTCCGCTTCAACCTCCTTATATGTCGGTGTAGTTGTTTCTTCCGGCTTACTCTTTACTGTGGTGATCTCCTTAATACTAGGAGTAGTAAAATCTTTCATTATGCCTTTTCCAGTCGTAGTTTCCTCTTCCATTACCATAAATTGTGGTGTCGTGGTCTCTTCACTCTCCTTGTCTGTAGGAGTAGTAAACTTTTCCATTACACTTTTCAATGTCGTAGTTATCATTTCCATTACAGTCGGTGTTGTAGCTTCCTCCGGTGAGACCTTTACTGTGGTGTCTTCTTCACTCTCCTTGATTGTAGGAGTAGTAAACTCTCCCTCTGCAACCTTCACTGTTGTAGTCTCCACTTCCGTTACAGTGACTTTAGGAATACCAGTTGTTACTGTAGTGATTTCCGTTTCTACCTCCTTAACTGTCGGTGTAGTAGTTTCCTCTGGCACACTCTTTACTGTAGTGTCCTCTTTGGTACTAGTAGTAGTGAATTCTTCCCGTACACCTTTTCCAGTTGTAGTTTCCTCTTCCATTCCCATTACTTTCGTTGTTGTGGCTGCCTCTAATATATCTTTTACGGTGATTGGTTCTTTTGGCACTTCAATAACTCTGGGAGTTGTGACTTCTGTAATCTTTGTTGTTTGACTTTCTTCTGTCACACCTATTGTCGTCATGATATCTTTTCTGGACACAGTCGTTTCCTCTACCTTTACAGTGGTGAAGTCTTTGTCTTCTGCTAGAGTAGTTCTTTCTGCCAAATCGGACGGGACGGTTGTGGTAATTACTCTCTCGCTGTCAGAGGTTATTGGAGTAGTACTCTCTACCATATCAATTCCCAGCATTTTCGGAGTTGTAGTATCTGTATCTACTATAGATGAAATTGTGGTTATTTCTTGTGGTTTCTCGGTTTTTGTAACTTCAGAACTTGGTTGTATAGTTGTTACTTTCTGAGTAGTGCTCTCCCCCATTTCCACCATTCCCACTATTTTCGGAGTTGTGGTAACTGTATATACTATAGATGGAATTGTGGTTATTTCTTGGGGTTTGTCGGTTTTCGCACCTTCTGGAATTGGTTCTGTTGTTGTTTCGATTCCTGAAACTTTAGGAGTAGAACTCTCTACCATATCAATTCCCACCATTTTCGGAGTTGTTGTATCTTTATCTGTATCTACAGATGTAATTGTGGTTACTTCGTATGGTTTGTCGGTTTTTGTTACTCCAAAACCTGGTTCTGTGGTTGTTGTGATTTCTGAAACTTTCGGAGTAGTACTCTCTACCATATCAATTCCTAGCATTTTCGGAGTTGTCGTATCTGTATCTACTACAGTTTTTACTGTGGTTATTTCGTATGGTTTGTCGGTTTTTGTTACTCCAAAACTTGGTTCTGTGGTTGTTGCGATTCCTGAAACTTTCGGAGTAGTACTCTCTACCACATCAATTCCCACCATTCCCGGAGTTGTAGTATCTGTATCTACTATATATGAAATTGTGGTTATTTCTTGTGGTTTGTCGGTTTTTGTAACTTCAGAACTTGGTTGTATAGTTGTTACGATTCCTGAAACTTTTGGAGTAGTGCTCTCTACCATATCAATTCCTAGCATTTTCGGAGTTGTCGTAACTGTATCTACTACAGTTTTTACTGTGGTTATTTCGTATGTTTTATCGGTTTTTGTTACTCCAGGACTTGGTTCTGTTGTTGTTGCGATTCCCAAAACTTTCGGAGTAGTGCTCTCTACCATATAGATTCCCACCATTTTCGGAGTTGTTGTATCTTTATCTGTATCTACAGATGTAATTGTGGTTACTTCGTATGGTTTGGCGGTTTTTGTTACTCCAAAACTTGGTTCTGTGGTTGTTGCGATTCCTGAAACTTTCGGAGTAGTACTCTCTAACATATCAATTCCCGCCATTTTCGGAGTTGTCGTATCTGAATCTGTTATAGATGAAATTGTGGTTATTTCTTGGGGTTTGTCGGTTTTTGCTACTCCAGGACTTGGCTCTGTAATTTCCGTCGTTGTTGTTTCGATTCCTGAAACTTTCGGTGTAATTGTTTCAGTAGTAAAGTCGCGTGTTGTGGTTTCCTCTCCTATTAAAGGAGTGACTGGTGTTGTTACATCAGTTGCTTTGACCTTCGCAGTGCTATGATCCTCTTCCGTTATAGAAGTGGTCGTGTTCATCTCCGGCCCTGTCGTGCTAGTGCCATCCTCCTTCGGCATCATTTTCAACTGTGTCACATCCATAGTTTTCATAGTTGTCTCTTTAACGACCGAACCCGGTGTTGTACTGTCGTACGACACGGTCGTCTCATCTCCACCTTCTGCCTCTATTTCTGTGTAACGTGTACGCATCTCCGTTTGATTGGCCACATCGGCCAAAGTGTATTTAAGCGTTGTGTCTTCTGTCGTAGCGGTTATCAAGTCCAAGTCTGTCATGTCGGTGGTGGTTCGTAAAGTCGTCGTCGTCGTCGTCATGTCCTTAGGTTTCTCGCCACCCACTAACGGTGTGCACCGGTAAGTCTCATTGCCCCTATAGTTAGGATCACCACATATACATGTCATCACCCTATGCGTTCTGACTATACATAGTGTCGATGCTGCACACTCGTAGATGCAAGGATCCTCGCAAATACCCCCGGGGCTGCATTTCAAAATGTCAGGACACTCGGTGTCGATGGAACATGTCTGTGGCACTTCGAAGGGGCGTGGTGTGGTAGCTGTGTGGTTGTCGTTGTAGTAGTGACGTCATACGTAGAACGCGTTTATGTTTTTACCCAGTTAAAGGTGGTGTAGTTTGAGTAGTAGTAGTTATAGACAGTTTGAGTTTGTTTGAATAGTGTAAGATTGTTGTTTGTTTGTTTTTTTTTTGGTTTGTACAATTTACAAAGTTGGTGAAAGTTTTGGTATTTTTTTTTTGGTTTATATAAAGAAAATATTAAAGATTTGATTAATATATAGAACAACAATTTTTAAAACAAAAAAGATGATAATATATACAAATAATTTTTTTAAATAGAAATATTTATTCAGGGTTGTGGTAAATAGAAAGTCAAGGGGGGGAGGTAGAAAAGAAGTGAAGAAATCTGAAAGAAAACATACAACGGCGTAAAGGGTGGAAAAGAGAGAGAATGTGACTTATATTACAGGGGTGGGGACGGAAGGGCAGGGCGAAATGGGTCCAGGGCGCCAAACAATGTACACAGCGGTGGTGCAGATCACCGCTCAGAGGGCTAAGGGGGGCTTGCACAGCCACCCAACATCTGTTTGCAAATCTTTCTATACACATTTTGACCATAATTCAAATAAAAATTATTCACTTTTTACACTCTAGACCTAAGTAGTTCTTAGCTTAATATATTACACAAGCTTTTGCTTTGCTTTTCTGTACAAAAGTAATATGAGGGGGGCGGGGGGCGAATTAGTAGATTTTACACAAAATGTTTAGGGGGGAGGGGTGTACAACTTTAGTAGATTACCTCTAGTATTTACACTTACAAAGTTAGCTACGTGGGTGTTTGTTTTTGCCAGGGCTGGGGTTTAATTAACTTTTTAATTCAATTAATTAAAGTTTACATTACAGATTAGTAAAAAAATTTGTTTATTTTTATTTTAATTGTTTATAAAACAATACTAAGTTATTAACTATAAAGTTTAGTTTAGTACCAATTGATCTAATTTGTTTACTTGTTTTGTTTTTCATTATTTTGATTTTTGGAAAAGACAGTGTCAACAGAGAAAGAGAGAGAATGACAGAGAGAGGGTTAAGTTTAAGGGGACTTGACAGGGGTACAACGGAGAGCCTTATATTAAGGCTAAAGGAGTTGGTGTTGTTGTTGTTGGTAGTAGTGGTAGTGGTGGTGGTAGTGGCTTTGTGGGCGGTGTCAGAATTATTAGGTAAACTTGTCATTTGTTGTGACAAAAGTTAATTCATTTTTAGTTTTGGCTGTAGAGTGAGCATGAGCGTGTGTGAATGTTTGTTTTTGTTTAATTTTTAATTAAAAATTTCTATTAAAATTTATCAGTTATGTGACAGGGCAGCGAGAGAAAACAAACTGAGTGTGAGAGAGAAAGAGAGAGAGAGAAAAAGAGTTTGCAGTTGTGTCTTTTTCTCTGGCAAGAAAACACATCTGGTTTGTGTTTGTCTGTTTTTGGTTTGGCGTTGAAAAGTTACCATTACACCTGTTGCACCTGGGCGGCAAAAATTAGCTTGTTTGTGGTAAGAAAAAAGTTTTCATGGTAGTGGCTGCTTTAGTTTCTAAGGTTTTATTGTTGTTGTTGTTCGAAGGATTTTAAGTGTCGTTAGCAAGGATTTATTCCACATGGGCAACAAAGACAGAGGCAAAAAGACATAGGACTTGAGAGAGCGAGAGAGTGAGACAGAGTAAGAGCGAGCGAGTAAGAGAGACACACAAAATAGTACAGCGTCAGTGACATTGAACAACACTTAATAAACTCACACAAAAGCCGTTTTCCTTATAACTGAGAAAAAGACTTTTTGTTGTGGGTTTAGGTCTCCTACTTAAACTATACACAGCGAGAAATAGTTAGAGGGTTTGTTGGTGGCAGTTGGTGGTGGTGGTTGTGGGTGGTTTAAGAAAAGAGGCAGTGAAAGGAGCGTTTTTTTTTTGTATAAGTTTTTGTATGATGCTTTACCTTTTTGACATCCATAACGAGAGTCGGCTATAAATCCACTGGGACAGAATTTACATATCGGCTTGTGATCTTCGACAATACACGGTGAGTTAGGAGCGCATTGGGCAAAATCGCAAGGATTGACACATTTGTAACCGCGGCAAGCCAGACCCGCCGGACAGCCGCCATCGCGTAGGCATATCGATACAGACGGATTGCAGTCCTTCATGCATATACAGACGGCTTTGTGGTCTTGGACCTCGCATGATTTGTTCTCTGCGCAAATGGGTGTTCGGCCCACTGGTACTATGCAAGGATTACGGCATTTGCCTTCGGTACAAGCCATGTTAGAGGCACAATCGTCATCCCGATAACATTCCCGTTTCTCGGGGGCACAGGTCAGTTCTCCATATTCGTTGACAATAAAGCCCGACTTGCATACGCACACCGGATGGTGGCGTCTGGTCTCACACTTTTTATGACCTCGGCAGACAAACTGAGGGTTCTGACAGGGATCAGTACATTGGCCATAGTCGCCGCACTGTAAACTGTCGGGACAATCGTTATCCTGGGCGCACAATATTTGCTCCTGGGGGTCGCGGGGTTGGCTGGTGCCGTCGTCAGCACACTTGGGGTCAGGTTTGCACTCAACCTCGGGTCGGCCTATGAAACAGCTGGGACAAGAGCAACGTGGACGATGCAATACGGTTTTACACAATGCGTTTGCTCCGCAAGCACCGCGTAAAGTACAAGGATCTATGCAATGACCTTTCTGGCAAGATTTCTCACTGGGGCAATCCGTATCCGCAGAACATTTTTCGGTGTCTATAACATATATATTTTGATATGAAGGCGTGTGGTAGAAATATATGTATATATATATTCATAGAGTTTGGTAAGGGGGGAAGAAAGAGAGAGAGAGAGAGAGGGTGAAAGAGAGAGGCAGAGAGAGAGAGAGAGTAGATGGTTTCAATTTGTATGAAATTCGTAGATGTTCTTGAAGTTCGTTATTGTCAAACTTCTCACAATATGGTAGGTAGGGCTTATCAAGGGACCTCAACATGACCTAAAGATGAAAGGGGGGGAGGAGGGAACGTAATATAACTTACTGTAGGGGCGCCTAAAAGAGACGATCAAGGTAAACACAAACTTGTGCTACATCACAGGAATTCAAAGGAAATGGATAGGAAGGATTTATAAAGGGTAAAGTAAGGGGTGACTGAAGACCGGTATTGAGAAGTATAGAATGTGTAATAAACTTAAAGTTAAGCTAACCGATGTACTCATATAACAAGAGCCTTAGTTCAAAACAGGGTGATTTCCCTAACACTTTTCGTGGGGTGTCTTTAAGGGTTTGGAAAGGTGGGGGGGGGAGAAAGGTTTGATGATGGAGACAGTTTCTATATGTTAAGTAATAAAAAGTGTAAAGTGGGGTGAACATTTGGTGGGATAATGTGGTTCATAGTAGAGGGCTGGGGCGGGAAGTGGAAGAGGGGGGGGGGAGGACGTTAACAATTATAAGAAGAAAAATAATTTTGAGTTGATACAACAAAAAAAAAAAAACACAATACGTTTATAAAAATACACTAAAATTACAATAATTTTCCAGTTTCGCTGGCAACTATTTAAATTCAATTCAGAGAACTGTGAAGGGGAGACATCTCACATTTGTGGTGGGGTTTTGTTTTTGTTACTTTTTTGGATAATATTTGCAATTCAAATTCAAACCATTAGTTTTTCTTTGTACAGTGTAAGCCATTTATAGAATTAGGGATATTTTTTGTTTGGATTATTATTAGAACAAGCTGATGATTTAAGTTGTTGTTGTTGTGGTTGCTGTTTGTTGGTTGTTTTTTGTTTTGGTTTTAGTTTTGGTTTCATGATTTGATATGTAAATCTTTAGCGTTATTATAATTATTTCTCTTAAAGCCCAATTAGTTTTGAAGCCAATATAACGAAAAAAAAATATGTTTGTAAATTTTTGAAATATTTTCAAAGGAAACTACACGACATCCAACACATGCGCTCTGCCCTGACGCGAGGACACATTATTGGAGGATTTTATTTTGGAAATTTTGAATCTGATATTCAATCTCAATATTGATTTAGGTTTGGTAGGATAGATTGATAACTTTTGAAATTAGGTTTCGAAGAGAGACAGAGAGAGAAAGAGAGTGACAGAGAGAGGTGAGATATATATATATATATATATAGAGAGAGAGAGAGACAGCGAGAGAGAAAAGAAAAAGTTAGTTATAACGACCATTTGGAGGAGATTTACACAGGGTGGTGGGTTAGTAAAAAATAATACAATCAGATCTTTGTACACAACTAAAAAATATTAACAAAAATTTAGACAATTTGTTTTTGTACTAATAAATTCTTTGGTATTTACAATTAGTCGGAAGTTGGAGTAAGGGAAATAGAAAGAAATGAGCGAGAGAGGGAGTGACGGAGATGGGAGAGATAAACTAAGTATGTAAGAAATAGTCGGAGATAGAGAGAGAGAGGGAGAGAGAGCGCGATAGCGGGAGAAGGAGTTAGTAAAAATTATGTAAATTATTTAATTTTCTTGGATTTTTCTTTAAGAGATTATATACATTTTGTAAAAATTACTATATATATTTACACAACTTATATGCCTATGTACCGAATTGTATGAACTGGTTTTATTGCTTTTTTTTTTTGTTTCTAGCTCAAAATGTTAGTTCTAAAATTTAGTTACACAATTTTAAAAAATATATAATATTTCATTGGCTAGTATATGATGTTTGCTTAATAACAAATATGGCGGCTGGTTGATGATTTTTTTAAAGGATGGCGGTAGATGATTTCCAAAATTTGTTTATTTTTTTTTTGGTTTGTTTGCTTATTTGCTCTGATCATTATAGAGAGGCTAGGCAATGCATGTGAGAACCTAACGAATTGTTATACATAGCAAATTTTATACAATTTCTAATTGTAAACCTGCAAAATGATGATAATCAAATTGTATGGCATATATGTAGTATATTTTTTAAAAGGCGTGCTGTTATCAAAACAAAAAAAAAATGCTTAGACTTTAGAAAGAGAGAGAGCGAGAGTGAGTGAGAGAGAGCGTTTTACAATAGATGTGGTTTGTGTAAATGTGAAGAACTATGTGTGAGAATTGTCCCGTCCACAGTTCCCAATCTGAGACTTGTTTTTGTTTAAGATTTTCGTTATAACTTGTTCTTAAGAGTTTGGTTGGTTGATTGTTTATTTAATTGATAGGTGGTTTGTGGTGGTAATTGTTGCTTTTTAATGGTGAATATGTTTCATACAAAAAAATTATTCAAATTCAATTTCAAATTCAAATTCAAAATTTTTTCTGTTCTCAAAATTATTATTTCTTAATACAATACATAAAATAGGTGGGATGGAGGGGGGTAGTTTTAACTAAAGGAGGTCAGGTTTAAAGTTTATAAAAGGCAAAAGTGGTTGGGAGGGGCATATGGTGTTAAGGGCGGGAAAGAGGCTTCAGGGAATCACCGGTTTGTTGTTGTTGTTGTTGTACGTTCTCTAAGAACCTATTCCAATACTACTTTTTTTTTAAATTTAACATTTACTGTTTCTTCTTGATTTTCTTGTGTGTGTTTGTGTGACCAATTTGCATTTCAAATTTTGTGACTTTTCCGGTTTACATATCGCTATCGCGGCATTATTTCATGAATTTGCTATTACGAATTTCATAAAGGCTGTCGCGTTCCTTATGGCCACTTTGTTATGTTTGCTGCGATTGTGGTGTTTGCAATTGCTTTGAAATGAGGGGTGGGCGGTGGAGGGGTGGGTCAACTTTGTGGGGATTGGTTGAGTTGTTGGCTTTGGAGTAAGGTTAAAGGTTACTTTGAGCAATTTATTTAGTTTTCGTTTTTTTGGTTTTTACATAAAACGATCTGTGCTATTATTGTTGTAATTTTTATCCTTAGTACAATTGTTGCTTTTTTTAGAATATTAATTGTGGAAAAATGCCGCAGTTTTGTTAATTCTATTATAGTTTTTTTGCAGTGTATTTGGGAATAAAATTCTAAAATTCCTATGCAACTGTTCGCTATTCGAAGTTGTTGAGGAAAGCTTTTGGAGGTTCTATCATAATAACTATCATTGTGTGTGTTTACATTTTCTCTGTGTACTTGTGCGAGATGTTACCTAAACAGTGTGAATTTTTTTTGAGTTGTATTAAATGGCAGTGTAGTTTTCTAATTTACTGTTGTTCTAAAACTTTAAGAGTTAGGTTATATTTGGACTATATTAGTTGTTTTACTAAAAATCTTTAATTTTTTTTCAGTGTGTTTGTAGTTTAGTGTATTTCTGAGCCTATAAATTCTAATAAAAATAAACATTTTTATTCGTATGATGGAACTGAGCATCATTGTAGTCATTAGGTGAAAAAAGCTTTCATTTAACAATGTCTAGACATTTGTTAGTCGTGTTTTTTTTAGAAAAAAATTATAATTTAAACTTTACTTTAAAATTGTTTAAATTTTTATCAAAACTGAATACTAAGATTTTAATGATAATTGAAGTTTGTTGAAACATTCTTTCTATATAATGTCCTATTGTGTTCTCTATTCATCCCTTGTTTTCGCTTTTGTGTCAGTTAAACAGCTTCCATTTCCAGAGCCACATAGTAGGGACCTAAACTTTAACGACAATTTCGGACGTCAGGCTTTTTAAGAGGCTTTTACTAGACATGCCGATTGAATAGACTACTATAAAGTTGCTGTTGACAACAATGAAGGCACGGCCGATCACAGAAATGTGACTGAGCTCAAATGATAGTCGCTTGTTCTAAACATAATGCTTGATCGTTTTTTGTTTAACTTCAGCAAACATCGTGCAGCTGTGTGTTTTTAAAATAAAGTTTATTTAGATACCGTTATGTTTAAGTACTGATCATTCAAAAGCCCTTTACTATTATATTTGTGGCGGAAACAAATAACTTTCATTTAAATTTTGGTCGACCAAAAGTCATTTGTTAATACTCCACTATGTTACAAGAAAGAGCTTTCTAATGAGCATTCAATAAACATGAACAGAAGCTTTATTTTTCAAAACTAACTTCCACTGTGACATTTTAATAATTGATAACAAATTGAATAAAAGCCTTCAAAATAAAACTTCACCTTTAAAGAAGTTTTGAAATTTTTTCTCTGCATTATAGAATTATGAGTACATTTTCGTCATCGGAGAGTCGGATGACTGAATTGATTTTAAATGGGGGTGGTACTTCTACATGCATCCATTATATATGCTGGAAAATTGTGCACGAACAGTTCTTAGGCAGTTGACATAATTCTTAGGTAGTTGATAGAATTTCAAAGAGATGGAAAGCTTTTTATATATTTTCCACCATTTTATGTATAGAGCAGTGCCAGGCATAACCGAACGCACGCACACAACAATATGGTGTGCGGTCGCACAATATGCGTCATTTATCGAATTGTATACGATGAAATTGTTATGTTCTCCCAAATTGTTCTCAAAATAAACGTTGAAAATTGTTTTTCTGTCTGCATTTGTGTTGAATGCGAAACAAGCATGTGTATTGTTGCTTTCATAACACTCAAAGAAATATTGGTGACAGACACGGGAATCGGACCTTGGATCTCTTGCATGATAGTCGCTTGTTACAACCATCATGCCACGGCCAGCACCGATTTCAGCATTTTAAAGAAGAGTTCTTCCAGAATGCTCTTACAGGTTGCTAGAGGCATTGTTTCAGTCTTGCTAGCTTATATGTGCTGCAGTTTACTGAAATGTCTCTGTAACTTGAAATTCATATGAAGTAAATGCCGATTGGTCAAAGTTTGAACTTAGGAATACTGATTCCAAGGTAGTACTGATGGTTTGACTTCTAGTAAAGACATTGTTTCCCATCAATGCTGATCTAATATTCTTTAGCCAACTTATAACTTTTTTAAGCACGAATATTTTCGTTTGGTATACACTACAGTGAACAGGCTATCAAGGAGAGAAATACATGCTTAATTTCACTGAGTAAACCCCCATCGTACCGTACCTGATTATTCATCAGTGTAAGAATTTGATTATCCCTTCTCTTGGTAGGATTTGTCATTCCAATAATCTCTATCCGGTGTGAAAGTATCGAATATTGGCTGTGCCTTCAAATAGTCTACATATTCCGGAATTGTCAAGGTCCTCAAAGTCTGGAACGTATTCGTGAGGAAATGCAGAACATTTCACGAAACTCCCGACAAGTCGTCATTGACAATTTCCACTCCATGTTCCAGGTTCCACACAAGAATCACATATGGATGTTGTCCAACGTTGTCAACTTTTGAGTTGAAACAACTTCAAAGAAAGTAGCATGATGTGACAAGAGCACACATTTTGATGACCCAAGCGTGATATTAAGTTCCTTCGAAGAACAGAAGAAAGAAGTTCTTACAGCTGGAGAACATGAAAAAGTTTCTACAGCTGATTAACAAGACTCACTGTATTCGAGAACGAGAAGTGCCACCTTCGACCAACGGGAAGTCCGAAGAGGTTCTCTTAGCGAGCGATCAGAACGAAGGAAGATCTCAAGGCCAGATAACATGATAAGGGTTCTTCCAAGCCGAAACAATACGAAGAAATTCTTTCGATGAACAGAAGGAAGTAGTTCTTACAGTTGGAGAACATGAAGAAAAAGGACGAAGTTTCTTCTGCCTCATCTAGAATATGTAAAGAAATTCCCGCTTTTCAGCTATTCACCTCTGACCAACGGGGAATCCGAAGAGGTTCTCGTAGGATTGAAGGGAATTCTAAAGGCCAGATAATAGTATGAAGATTCCACCATTGGGAAACATAATGAGGTTCTGATGGAAAGAAGACCCAATGAAGTTCCCATCAGCAGCCAAAAGAGACTTTATGCAACTTCAGCGTGCGAATCAGAACATGATCGTAGATCCAGTGGATAAAAAGACCAACGCTGAGTTGATTAAACGAGAAAAGCCTTCTTCGAGGAAAATAGAACTGAAAAAGACAACTTGCAGATAAAGTGGTGCAGTTTGTATTTGAGAGGATAAAACAAGTTACAAGTTTTTAGTGCACCCGCTTTATCTGCTGATAGATCTATGGTAAAACTGCATAGATTGCACTCTTTTGCCAGGAAGTGTGACAGATTTGGAATTGATCGATAGATCCAGGATGAAACTGCCTAGATTAACCTCCTTTGACCGGAGGTGTGACAAATTTGGAATTGGAGACAGAGCTGCAGCATCTCTTCTCTTTTCTCCAGTATCATGCACGGCCAAAGGATTCTCTGATAAAACAATGCCAACTACATCGAAAGGCCGGCCCACTCATAATTGACAAGAGCAACATCACAGAGCAAGCATGTCAATATACAACTGTTGAAGCTTTATTTTTTGACAGCCGCGACGACAATGCGCTAACGATTGATACGCCAAGCAACACCATAAAGTCTCTCTGGACTTATTTTCTAGAAACGACCTATGGTGTATTGTCAGCGCTAATATTTGCGGGATGTGCTGGTGCTCCAAACAAATACAGGAATACACAATGGTATCCTAGAAAACAAAATGCTCAGAAATCGATCAGAAATTTTTACGACAGCCGATAAAATCTTCCCATATCGGATCCGAAATCGGAAAGAAGTCGTTACTAAAAACATATGGAGTGGTTGACACGAATTCTAATTGATGCAGTTGAGGAAAATATGATATTATGTACGTCATGTCGTACCGACGTCTGAACGATTTCTGAATGTAAATCGAGGAAAAATCGAAGCATCTTAACGAATTCGGATATCTGAAGTAATTCGGATGGTCTTGCCAACGCGTCGTTCCGTAGTGCCCGTAGTCTTTAGGAGTATAACTTAAGACATCGAATCCGAAATCTGATCGAAATCGTTACTGAAAACATATGAAGTGGTTGACACGATCAGATATGACACGATAGACAACGTGCAGGCGTGTCGAATATCTGTCAATGTCGTAGCTTTTGGTTTGCTGGGATTATACTTAAACAAAAAACTTAATTTCCTTTTACACCCCATGAGTGGGGTGGTATGGGATAGCTTCTCTCGTTGTTGCGAATAAACACGCTTTCTATTTTAGATTCACAGCAAACGGCACCTACTTGTTTATCGACGAATGCGAACGTCACTCTTTGAGAAGCTTCTACTAGACATGACGATTGACTCGACATTTATACTGCGAATGTCGTTCCGACAACATCGAAAGGCAATGAAAAAAAATGTGGATGGCTGGAGCCGGGAATCGAACCACGGGTCTCGCGCATGGTAGTCGCGTGTTCTAACCACTATGCCACGGCCGGTCCCGATAGGATTATACGTCATATGGAAAAGGAATATGAGCGGCCTTTGCAGCGGGTCGTTTGACAATTTCACACTAAGGAACTACCGTTGCGGCAAGTAATTAAGACCATAAATGGTGCAACTATAGGACCTACTGTATTTTCATAAATTTACCAAAAAATTTTCGATTTATATGCAGCTTTTAGATTCTATTAGCATTCCAAAAGTTTTAAGCGATCCGCCCTACTGTAATTATTATGATATTTTAATGAAAACTATACACTCCAATATTGATACTGAAAACTTTAGCTTTACAAATTTTCCACTGCCTACTACAATTGACTCCAAAGACACACAATAAAAAAGCTTTTTTCACCTTATGACGCGTGGATAACCTGACCTAACTAAAATTTCCATAGTTTTAACTGTTTGTAATGGAAACATCTTCAGTTCCAAACATATGTCTGTTGCGATGTGTTGAAATGTCTGTATGTTACCTGCATGAGTTAAAAGCTTCTACTAATGAACATTTTTGAGGCTTTCCCATTTTTGCTTTTTCTTAATGTTTGCTGCGTAAAGCATAGCTTTGCAAATATTCCTACTACATATGATTTATTTAATACTAAGAGTAATGTGACATTTCCAGGTTAGACTCGGCAAAGCTTTAGGTTAAACGCTATTGCTACTCCTAAGAAAGCTTTAGTTTTATATAAATATCTGGTTTTAGTTAAAAGTGATTTGAAATGTGAGGTGGTTACACTTTTTGGTTGACTGAGGAATGAGTTAGGGGTTTACGGTTGGTAACGATTTGAATTGAGGTGGTTGATTGATTTTTGATTTTGTTTTTTTTTTGTTTTGTGGGTGGAGGTGGTGGTTTGGTAAAATGTTTTGTAATTTTTTTTTATCAGATTTAATACTTTAGAGAGAGAGAGAGAGAGAGAGAGAGAGAGGGGATTACAAATAATGCCAAGGTGTGTGATAAATGGGGTTAAACAAAATTAATTCATATATAGCATTAAGGTAATAATATTTTTTGTTTTTGTATATAGATGAGTTTTTATTAATAAATTATATTATAAATAATAAGGCACAGATTGGGAGACCGCGATAGCGACAGCGACATTCCACGAATTTTGTTGAATTTTGATTATAGTTTTGAAACATGTATTTGCTTTTCGTTTTTTTTGGTTAACGAATTCTTTAACGTATTATTTGCATAATCGTCAAATATTAACTAAATGATGAACTAAATAAAAAAAGCTTTAAAATGCTTGCTAAAAATGTAGCTAGAAACTAAGAGAAAAAAAAAACATAACAGGGGTGCAAATAATATTTCAGCTTGGGGGGAGGGGGGAGAGTATAAATGTAATAGAAAATATACTTCAAATATGTTGTAGTACAAATTTGCGTGAGTAAATTTTGTTTCCGGTGTATTTGTCAAATAAACAATTGAATTTCCGTGTGTGAGTGTGTGTGTTCACAGTGTAACGGTGTAGAGTTGCTCTCTTTTTTTTGTTTTGTTTTGGTGTGAGAGCAAACTAATTGAGAGAAAATAATTATTAACAAGAAAATAATCCGTTTAGCCCGTTTGTATTGAGTTTTTTGTTGTTGCTGTTGTTTTTGGATTGATTTAATTATTTCACATGTGTATAAATTGTTATGGAATACAACAAACAATTTTTGTAATCGTCTGTGTCCACAAGAGGTTAATTATTTTCTCAAAACTCAACAAATTTAGTATTTACACACACTAGTTACTACATTCGAAACCCCATGATTAAAAGTTATACGTTATCGTGTAAACTTTTTTTTAATGGATTAAATAGGTTTGAATCACCAATAAGAAACATTTTTAAACGGTTAAGCCAAAAAGTAAAAATACCTAAATATATTAGCGAGTATAAACCATTGAAACTTTTAGCTAAATGGTTAATCTATTTGGTTTTTTTTTTGGTTTTCTCTGGTTTTAATAACATTATAGTTTTCTAGGTTCCTTTCAACTGTTTGTTACTCACACAATTAATTGGATTAACGCAACGTGAAAAAAATTATATATTGTAAATTATTTAAAACAACAAATAAAGAAACGGAAACCCCTACGCTTAGTTTTAATTGGATTCTCATTGATAAACCTACTTTGAAAAAGCTTTCAAAAAGCTTACTATTATTACAATGAGGATTGGTTTGATTTGTGGTAAAAGCTTACTTGCACTAGGCACTTACCTTGCTTGCAGACATAATCATAACCTTCACGGACGCATTCACCGATGACACAGCCTTCGGTGAGACAATTTCTAGGAGGTTGAGTCAAATAACCTAGAGACAAGAGAAAAGGGAGAGGTAAGAGAGAAAAAAAGGAATATATTAGCTATTATGTAATGAGAGTAAGTCAATGTGTATATGTTAAGGCAAAAAGCTCTTAGGGCGAATATATAGGCTGAAATCTAGTTGTTGGGTTTTGCAGTTAAAACTACACTAACTGTTTGCTCTTATCCTGTAGTTTTTACAAATATCATATTTTTTCTACGTTAGGTTGTTCAGATAGGAGGCTTTAACTTACACTGTACAACTTATGATTTTGGGACTCAATTCTGAGAACTGCACGTGAAAGCAGCCGCAAAAAGAATAAGTTCTGCATCATTCGTTTTGTCAAGTTACATGCCATAATCCTATTAATATTATAAATGTGAATGTCTGTCTGTTTGTTTGTTTGTTTGTTTGTTTGTATGTTTGTTGCTCAATCACGCCTAAACGGCTGAACCGATTTCAGTGAAATTTGGAAGACAGTTAGTGTACTATATGGAAATTACTATAGGCTATACATTTTGTAATTTTTTACCCTATGGGCGGAGTGGGCTTGGCAAAACTTTTTTTAGAGCTAGAGAGATAAAATTTGATACCCAGATAGTACTCGACAACACGAATATGAATATGCTGACGAAATTTAAATTTTGGACCCAATGGGCGGAGTGGGCGTGGCAAAACATTTTTTAGAGCTAGAGATATAATATTTGATACCCAGATAGTACTCGAACACGAATATGAATATGCTGACGAAATTGTTATTTTAGACCGGTTGGCGGAGGCAAAACTTTTTTTTAGAGCTAGAGAGATACAATCTGATACCCAGATAGTGCTCGACAACACGAATATGAATTTGCTGACGAAATTTTAATTTTTGACCCAATGGGCCGAGAGACGTGGCAAACTTTTTTTCGAGCTAGGGAGGTAAAATTTGATACACAGACAGTACTCGACAACGCGAATATGAAGATTCAGACGAAATTTTATTTTTGGATCCGATGGGCATAGTGGGCGTGGCAAAACATATTTTTAGACTTAGAGCGATAAAATTTGATACACAGATAGTACTCGGCAACATGAATATGAATATCCAGACGGAATTTAAATTTTGGGCCCAATGGGCGGAGTGGGCGTGGTAAAACTTTTTTCGAGCTAGGGAGTAAAATTTAATACACAGATAGTACTCGACAACACGAATATGAATATGCAGACGAAAATTTATTTTTGACCTAATTGGCGGAGTGGGCGTGGCAAAATTTAATTTTTGATACCCAGATAGTACTCGATAACACGAATATGATTATGCAGACGAAATTTTTATTTTTGACCCAAAGGGCGCAGTGGGCATGACAATACTTTTTTAGAGCAAGAGATATAAAATGTGATACCCAGATAGTACTCGATAACGCGAATATGAATATGCAGACGAAATTTGAATTTTTGACCCAATGGGCGCAGTGGGCGTGACAAAGCTCTTTTAGAGCTAGAGAGATAAAATGTGATACCCAGATAGTACTCGACAACACGAATATGAATATGCATACGATATTTCAATTTTTAACCCAATGGGCGAAGTAGGCGTGACAAAAGTTTTTTTTTAGAGCGAGATACATACAATTTAATATTCAGATAGTACTCGACAACACAAATATGAATATGCTGACGAAATTTTAGTTTTGGACCCTATAGGCATATTGGTTATGGCAAAACTTTATGATATATGCAATATGATACATACGTACAATACAATACATACATGCAAACAAAATTTTAATTTTCGATCAATGGGCAGATTTACCGTAGCCAAGTTTTTATTTTTAATCAGTGGGTGGAGGGCGTGGCAAGACTGTATTTAACCTTAATAAGATAACGTTTGATACACATATAGTACTTGGCATTACAATTACAAATTTGCGGAGAAAATTATTTGTATTTTAGCCCTCTACAATTACAAAAATGTAATAGTGGGCGGAGGGGGCATGCACCTCCCATACAAATGTACCATTTCACCCTCTTTAGTGATGGAGTAATAATATCAATATTCCTAACGCGAACGAGAGCAAATCTGTATTTAGTAAATTCTTAACAGGATAAAATTTTGGAAAAAATGGAAGTCTAGTCACGCCCTTTCTGGTACCTCCCGTACAAATGCACTATTCCGCCCACTTTAGAAATCGAGTAGAAATATCAATACACCCAACGCGATCGTGCCAAAATCCCACGTTTACTAAAACAATAGCAGGATAAAGTTTTGGAAAAAAACTGGAACTCACGCCACGCCCCATGTGGTACCTCCCATAAACATCAGGTACCGCCAACTTTAGAAATCGGTTAATATTATTAACCAAATTCTGTTTTTAGTAAAGCTCAAGCAGGATAAAGTTTTGGAGAAAAACGGGAAGTCTAGCCACGCCTCTTCTGGTACCTCCCATACAAATGTACTATTCCGCCTACTTTACAGATGGAGTAGTAATATCAATACACCGAACGTGATCGTGTCCAAATTCTGTATTTAGTAAAGCTAGATCAGGATAACATTTTGGGAAAAAAGAAACTGAAAGACTAGCCAAGCCCCTTCTGGCACCTCCCATACAGATGTACCACTCCGCCCACTTTAGAAATCGAGTAATAATATCAATATACTAGAACATTTTATGTTATACTGAGGGTAAGGGTAAATGTAAGTCGGTTTTCCCGACAGAAACTTTCTTACTGGTTTTACATAGCGGACTAGTGGTTCTCGAGTTATGTCCAACAAAAGAGCCTAAAAAGTGACAAATTCCTCTATACGATACTTACTAACTTCAAATCGATATTAAATTATTATGGCATGTAATTTGACAAAACAAATGATGTAGAGCCTTTTCTTTTTGGGGCTACTTTCACGTGCAGTTCTCAGAATTGAGTCCCAAATCAATGAGGTGTTGTTTTTTTAAACTTTGCCTTCTTATAAAATTTTACCGCCTTTGACCTAATATTTTCTATGTACTTAAGTGTTATCCTACTTACATTGCACATATGCATCACCATTGGGATACTCCTCGGGACAGTAGCATTGTGCCTCATCGTGTGGCAACACTCGGCAGGCAGCATTTAGACCGCAAACTTGATGACTGCACACATCGACAATATTACCATCGCACAAGCAACCCTTTTGGGCATCACCCACACAGCCTTCCATGCAGGAGCATTCATAGCCACCGGGTACTTCGGTACAACGGGAATTCTCACCGCAGGGGTTATTGGCACAACCACCTTCCAGAGGTTGACATTCGGTAGCGGCATCACCAAAGAAATCCGGTGGACAAGAGCATTGTGGTTTACGATTGACCACACGACATTGAGCATTGACACCACATGCGCCAAATTCCTGGCAAGGATTACGGCATTTACCTTTGTCGCAACTCTTATTGGCCTCACAGTCTTCGTCGTGGTGGCACTCGAATTGAATACACTCCTTGTTGGGTTCACCCTCATAGCCATCGGGACAATAGCAGAGTTTACGATGTTCGGATACGGTACACAAAGCATTGCGACCGCAGGATTTTTCATTGGCACAAGGATCGGCACATTGGCCCTTGAGACAAGTTTGATCGGTGGCACAATCGTTATTGGTTTTACAGCCAGCAACACAAGCTCCACGTTCACACAACTGACCGACGGGGCAAGATCTGTTGGCACCACATTTTGATCTGCATTTGCCGCGCATACACATTTGACCACATGAGCAGTCTGTGTTTCTAGCGCAGGTCTCAGCACAGTAAGTGTTGGTCTCATCACATTGGCACGAGGGATTACATCTCTGGGGTGGCATTTGACATCCAGTAAGACCATCACCCAAGAAACCATTGGGGCAACTGCACTGGACTCCATGATTGACGACCAAACAGTTTGCACACTGGCCACATTGTCCGGGTGTATCGCAGGGGTTTTTACATTGTTTATTCACACAGGCATGGTCTTGAGGACAGGTCAGATCATTGCGGCAGCCTATCTGGCAAATGCGATTTTCGCAAATTTGACCCTGGGCACAGGCCGAGTCGGTGTTACAGACAGTGCGGCAAGTGCCGCGCATACATTTCTCATCAGCCAAACAATTTTGGTCGTTGCGACATTTACTCTGGCAACTGCCACCGTAGCAAAGTTGATTCGATTGGCAGTCAGTATTCGAGGCACAGGCAGTGATGGGAGGTTTGCAGGATACTTCGGCGTTACCGATTAAACCTTCGGGGCAGGAACAAACCTTCTGATGGTTATAGACCGCACACAGAGAATTCGTGCCGCAAGCACGAGCATCTGTGCAGGCATCAATGCATTGCTGGTTGAGGCATGACAAATGGTCGGGGCAACCTTGATCTGAGCGACAGCCGGCAACACAGGTCAATCCCAAACAAACTTCGCTGTTGCGGCAATCATCATCACGGCGACACAAGGGCTTGCATATGCCATTCTGGCAGCGTTCATTGGACAGACAGCCCAAATCGTCAGCACACAGGGGACGGCACACGGCCTCAAAGCAGGCCAAGCCATTGGAACAGTCGCGATTCTCATTACACTCCTGGGGAGGTGAACGAACACAACCCACTTGAGCAGTGGGACTGGGTACCATGCCATCGAGACAGTTGCAGGAAGCACGATGATTTGACACGGAACAGCCAGCATTGGGACCACATGGATTTTCAGAGCAAGGATTGATGCATTTGTCGTTGCGGCAGGATTCGGAGGCACTGCAGTCATCATCGGTGTGGCAACCAAAGACGCACTTGTGGTGCAAGCAGACATGGCCCAAGAAGCAGTCGTGATCGACGCGGCACGTCACTATAAAAATGGAAGAAAAAAAACAAAACAAACAAAGTTCAATTATATGCTCAACACATAAACATGAACATAGGGAATTTTCTTCCAGATTCCTCTACTTACACATACAGCTGTCTCTCAAACACTTCTCATTTAGAGCACAGTCCTGATCGTTGGAACAGTGTGGGAAGCACATGCCATCACGACAGTTGTAGCCCTGACCACATTCCAAATCTGTGGAACACGCTATAGGTATACGAACACATTCAACTTCGGCATTGCCCGTAAATCCGGCAGGACATGAGCATTGTTTGTAGTGATTGTCAATGGAACACAAAGAGTTCATGCCACAGGCCTGAGGTTGTGTGCAAGGATTGACACACTGACCACCTTGGCATAGCTCATTGCCTGAGCATTCAGTATCCAAAACGCAAGCAGCTATATGATGGCGATTGGAAAAAAAGAGAAGATACAAACATAAATATCCAGTATATAATCATTAACGAAAGAAACACATCTATGTGGGATTTGGGGTCGCGGGTTACAAAGTATTTGTTGAACCCGCCTGCGGCATTGCTGAAATTGAAAATGTATCACACATAGATTCTAGGAAAGGTCTGACGAAGATAGCATGACTCTTCAACGTAAATCACAAAAATTTTAAACGAATTCTGTAGGAAAAAGTTTACAGGTTGTGATATGACGGAACAACCACAACGAATTCTGTGGGAAGCGCTGGCATCGTTTTTTTTTTAAATTTCAAATGTTTTCGCAGTGATGTTGTGAAACAGTAGAATGACTTTCAAATCATGCAAATCTCCTTAAGGAATTTCTTGTTTCACACATGAACAAACATGCAGAATTCTTCCCAAACACTGTGACATTCTTTTCGTATATGAATCTCATGCACATTTTGCAAATATCTGTAATGTAGTGTGGGGGGAGTTGGGTAAAATGTTTGATGTTTATTTTTTTTCTGTGAATTTTTATGTTCTGTGTTTTGTTGTTCATTTTTTGTTTTGTTTCTTATCTAATTTTTGTAATGTGTATTAATGTAAATGTAACCCTTTACCCTTTGGGTAAGTTGTGTCTACTGGTTAATCTAATTTGGTTCTGGTTTTGGTTTTTTATTATGTTTTTTTTTCTGTATTTCCTTTTCTTTTGGTTTTAAACAAAAAAAAACACCCCTTAACCCAATCACAGTGTAACCCCTTTGGTGTGTGTTAGTACTTACGTTTACATATACTGTCCGAACAGTAGGTATTGAGCGGACAATCGCCCGTAACTTGACATGGCGTGGGTAATGGCTTGCAACCGCTAACCCGGTCTGTGGGATTGCCATCATAGCCATTGCGACATGCACACTGGGCCTTGTGACCCTTCGGAATACATTCCGCATTGAGACCACAAAGCACGTTGGCACATACATCGTGACACTTTGGCACACCATTGGTTTTTGTGCATTCGGCATGCGGTGGACAGTCATCGTTGGTCTCACATTCCACTGAAGTGCGGCAACCCTCGTTGTAGGGATCACCAACCAGACCAGCGGGACAGGTACATTTATAGGAGCCACGCGAGTTGCGGCATCTGGCTCCGGGACCACAAGGGGCATCTTTACAGAAATCAATAACGTCACAGCCGATCTTGGGATCACCCGTAAAACCGGGCTGGCAATGACAGACTTGCTTGTGGTTTTCGGTGGTGCACAGGGCATTGTCACCGCATGGCTGACCAAAGAGGCAAGCAATCTTACACATATGACCATCACAAGTTTTGTCATTGGAACAATCATCATCCGACGAACATTCGACCTTGCGGCAACCCGATTTTGGATCACCGAAGAAACCATCTTTGCACTCACAATCGGCAGCATGACTGCGCGCAATACACTCGGCATTGCGACCGCAGACGGCGCGACCTAGACACACATTTTCACAACTGGCTCTGCCGTAATTGTCGACGACGCACAATTCATTGGGATCACAGTCGCCATCGGCTTTGCAGAGTACTTCCTTGGTACAGATGTTGTTGAAACAAAATTGGAATTCGGGACAAGTAGAGTTAGATTTGCAGGTGGGTTGACATACGCCTTGGATACACAGTTGGTCGGAGATACAGTCGCGATTGGAAGAGCACAGCGAGCAGCAAATGCCATTGGAGCAGATGCTACCGGCTGCACATTGGGCATCGGCGTTACAGTATTGCAGGGGATTGCAACCCAATTGGGGGTTGCCGGTGGTTCCCTTTTCACAGGTACACAGGCCGATGTGGTTTTGGGCGGTGCACCGAGCTTGAGCACCGCAGGCGTTGGGCAATGAACAAGGGTCAATACATTTGGAATCCAAACAAGTTTTATCACTGGAGCAGTCATCATTATCAGAGCACTCAATGTGAACACATTCCACCGAAGGATCGCCTCGGGCATTGGCGGGACACGTACACACCGCGCTATGGGACTGGGCAATGCAGTTGGCGTTGATGCCGCATGCATTAGCACGTTCACAGGGACTACGGCATCTCGAATTCTGGCAACTTGCTGTCGCGGGACAGTCGGCATCGGTCAGACATTCATTAGGGTCACGACAACCCGCATGCACTGGATCTCCGATCAAACCTTCAGGACACTGGCAGTTGAATGACCCCGGAAGATTTTGGCAGAAAGCTGTCTTATGGCACGGGCGGCTCATACATTCGTCGACATCTTCACAGATACCATTATTCAAATGGTAACCTTCGTAACATGAGCACACCGATTTGTGGTCGGCCACATTGCAAGATCCTTTGCCGCATGATATCAAGTCGCAAGGTTTGATACACCGGTTGGTTTCTTCATCACAAGCTCTATCGCTGGCACAATCATCATTATTAATACACTCCACTTTGAAACAACCCACCGAGGTATCGGCGGGATCACCCAAATGCCCGGGTGGACATTCACAGAAAGCTTGATGTTGATCGGATTGACACAGGGCATTTGGACCACAGGTGGTTGCCAAACAAGGATTAGAGCACTTATCGCTGATGCAGGCCAAGGCCGTGGAGCAATCTTCGTTCTTATAACATTCCTTGGGGTTAGCGCAACCCTTGACGTAACCATCTCCCACGGTACCCTCGGGACACACGCATTTGTAAGAGCCGGGAATATTTTCACAATGAGCCGATTTATGGCAGGGATTCTCGGTACATTCGTCGATGTCGGAACAGCCGAAAGGAGTGCCAATGAATCCTTGGGCACATTTACATTTGCCGCCCAAACACAGTTCAGTGGGTGGGCAATCAGCATCCGATTCACAACCGGGTTGGCACGTACCATCATTGTTGCATATCTCACCGGGCAGACAGTTGTTGCTGGTATAGCATACTTTGCGGCAAACTTGTTGGTAACAACGTTCACCGATGGCGCAGGCGGATGTCTTTTGACACGGCAGATTACACTGGTTGCCGATGCACATGTGACCAGTTGGACATTGATTTGTGGCCATGCAGGGTGCTGGTACTCGGACACAACCCTGGTCGGGTGTTGGATTACCCTCGAAACCGTCAGGGCAGGAGCAGTGGCTACGATGATTGTCAATGTTGCACAAAGCGTTGGGGCCGCAACCACCTCCGGTCTGACAGGGATTGGCACATTTGTTGTTGATACACGAGTGGTCGGAGGGACAGTCCTTGTTGCTGCGGCAGCCTATGGAGCAAACGCCCTTTAGACACGCCAAACCGGCAGAACACTGACTATGATCTAAGCAGGAAATAACACACACATTCTGCATACACTTCTCTCCCGAAGAGCAATCGTTGTTTTCGCGGCATATAACACGACATTCGCCATTATAACACACCTCGCCACCACAGTCAGCGTCAGATCTACACTTGGAAACAGAGCGAGCACAGCCATCTTTGGGAGATTCACCCATGGGTTGGAAACGGAAGGGGCAAGCGCACACGGGCTTCCGGTTGATGACTTTGCAATCCGAGTTGGCACCACAGGCATTGTCGCAGGGGTTAACACAGCGGCCGCTGGCACAGATGGTGTTGGCTGGGCAATCGCCGTCTCCGTTGGGGCATTGACCTTCGGGGCGACAACCTTGTTTAACGGGATCTCCAATGAAATGTTCGGGACATTTGCAAATTGGCCCCTCGGCGGTAACTTCACAAATAGCCGAATGATGACAAGTGCCAGGGGTGCAGCCACCAGTTTTGGTACATTCCACTTCGGGCATGGGGTTGGCTTTGTAGCCCGGAGGACATTGGCAAACGGCGCGATGGTCCTCTGCCAAACATATAGCATTTTGGCCACAGGACTCTTGGTCGCATACATCGAAACAGGTGTGGGTCATGCGATTGCAGAGTTGATGAGTCGGGCAATCTTTGTTGTATACACAGGGCACGCTCTGGCAGCCTTGATAAGGATCATATGGATCGCCAGCAAATGGGCCAGGGGGACATTGACACTGAGCTTGGTGGTTGTTGGTAATACAAACCGCTCTAGGTCCACACTTGACAGCTTCGCAAGCAGGTCGGCAGGCAAGAATTTCTTCGGGACCATATTTGATACAAGCTTCCGATTCGGCACATTCAGCATTGGAACGACATTGATGTTTCTGCACGGGCTGGCAGCCATTGCGATCATTGGGATTACCCACGAATCCGGACAAACAGTCACATCTTCCACGGTGATTTTTGGCAACACACACCGAGTTGGCGGGGCAAGTAAACTCATCACATATCGACACGCATTTCAGCACGCCCACAACATCGGGCCTGCAAGCTGAGGCAGCGGGGCATTCTACGTCCGTTGTACAGTCGGGAAGACTTGGTTTTTCGCAAGAGGAGACCACAGGATTCCAAACATAACTATCGGCACAACTGCAAATGGCATTGCCGTTATGGTCGATTTTACATTCCTCATTGGTGCCACAAACCACTTTGGTGCAGAGGTGTACGCATTCTTTGGCGCCCTCATTGGCAGTAGAGCACGTGTAGCCCAGCTCACAATCATTGTTCGATTTGCATTTGTCTTGAATTTCCGGAACTTTTCGTTCAGATTGACAGCCCGATTGTAAATTGCTGGGGTTGCCAAAGTATCCATCGTTGCAGATACACGACGAGCGGTGGTCATTGGCCACGCACAGGGCATTGGGTCCACATTGGATTTTCGAACAAGCATCGACACATTTGCGCAATCCCTTGCTAAGTTGGAAACAGATTTCAGAGTTTTTACAGTCGCCATCGTTGCTACATTGGCCTCTGATGGTACAGCCCGTGCCCATGTTATAGGCATCGCCCAAGTAACCCAAGGGGCAAAGACATTTACCAGAATCACATATGGCTCTAGGTCCACAGGAAATTTTCGAGCATAAATCCTTACAAGTTCCTGCTTCACATGAATAACCGTCGGGACAGTAAACACGTTCGTTACATTTGCATTTGTAGGGATCCGAACAGAACTCATTGTCCACAGGTTGACAGCTGGTGAAAGGATCTCCACCAAAACCGGACAAGCAAAGACATTCAAATCCGCCGTGGGTATTCAAACAGGCAGCATTCAGACCGCAGGGTTTATTCATACATTCGTCGATGTCATGGCAACCAACGTAAGCGTTGCCGGCGAAACCTTGTGGGCATACACAGGTGATGCCATTGACGCTAGCTCTGCACTCGGCATTGGCACCACAGCTACCAGGTTCACAGACGGTTCTGCTTTGGGCGCCACAACCCTCGTAGGGATTGCCAGTGGTGCCGGCATTACAGGCGCACACAGCGCTGCCAAATCCGTATTCGCAGTGGGCGTTGAGGCCACAGCCAGGATCACATTCCGCGTACTTTATGGGAGGCATACAAATCAAATCGGGGTTGCCAATGAAATTTGGCTCGCAGACACATTTGCCGCTGGTCTTGTCGCACATGGCACCTATGCCGCACACGACTCCGTCACACCTTTCCTTACAGCGTCCATTGATGCAGATTTGTCGCTCACTGCACGGCCGGGAGGCCGAACATTGATCAGTTGAGCAAGAACCACCAGGGAATGGATTACCCAGGTAACCCTGAGGACACTTACATGTAGGTCCCTCTGATGTGGGTATGCATAAGGCTCCTTCGCCGCAGATAACATCCTTGCATTGCGACACACATTCACCGTTGGCATCTTTGACGAAACCGACGCGACAGCGGCACCAGCCAGCATGATTTTCGGTTTCACAGAAGGCATTCGAACCACACAGCAAACTGGCACAAGGACTAATACAAGTGCCTTGCATGCAAGCCAAATTGCTAGCGCAATCGTCGTTGGTAACACAAATACTCTTAGGCTCATCGGATTCCAAAATGCAACCGCTTTTATAGGCATCACCGGTAAAGCCTTTGGGGCACACACATTGATAGCCACCCTTTTTGTTGACACAGTAGGCACCATAGGCGCAAGGTAAATGGGCGCATTCATCTTCGTCCGTGCAACCCTGCAGAGGGTCACCCTTGTAGCCCACCTCACACATACACTGGGGTGGATCTGTAGGAGTACATTTGGCATTGATGCCACAGGGGAAACGTTCGCAGGGGCTCTTACATTTGTTGTTGTCATAGGGATCCAAGAAGAATGGTGGAGGGCAGACGCACTCACCAGGTTGGACACATTTTTCGTTGGTATTACATTCCTTGTCGGCTGCACATTTACGTTGAGCCGGAGCACACATGCCATTGTAGGCATCTCCGGTGTAGCCGCTGGGGCAGACACAGGAAAAGGAACCAGGTTTGTTGATACATTCAGCACCGTAGGCGCATACTTTGCTACCAGGCTCAGAACATTCGTTGACATCCATGCAGGTACCATCCTGCAGAGTCTTGTAACCCTTTGGACAGGCACAATAGCTGACACCTCCTGCAATGGATACGCATTCAGCACCAGCCGGGCACTTCTCGCCACTGGAGCAGCCAGCCAAGATACAACTGCTGCCTACCAATTTGTATGGAAGCTGGCATTGGCACTCGGGTGAGTTGCACTGTTCGCACATAACGAAGGGGTTGCCGTTAAAACCGGAGGCACAGCGACACTCATAACTGCCGGGCAAGTTCTTACATAGGGCATTGATGCCACAAGCTGGCTTGGAGCGGGAGGCAGAACATTCGTCGATATCTTGACATTGTCCGGTGCCAGGATTTCTTTCATAACCTTGACGACATATGCAGACACTGGTGCCCGTATAGCTGTCAGCAACACACGATTCGCCTGGGGCACATGGATTGGAGTCGGAACACGATGGAGGAGTTTTTGTGGTGGCACAACCGTCGCGATAAGGATCTCCCGAGGCACCTGAGGGACATTGACACAGGTAACCACCGGGCGTGTTGGTACAGATGGCATTCGTAGAACAAGGATTGGCTTTGCATTCATCGATATCATTGCAGCCACCGGGTGTTTCGGGGGTACCAGTAAAACCTTCGGCACACAAACACTGAGCCTGGCCATTGGCCAACATGCACTGAGCATGGGAGCCGCAATTCATGAACTCACAGGGGTGTCTACAATCATTGCCTACATTTGGGTCGGGGCACAAACATCTGTTGGCAGAATCACATATAGCATTGCCAGGACAATCATTGGCATTCACGCATGTGACAATAGGCACACATCTGACCGTGGGATCGGGGTCGGGTATAGAGTCATCGGGACACTTGCAGGTATAGCCGCCATTCATATTGATACACACGGCTCCATCGCCACACTTGTCGCCCGAGCGACATTCATCAACATCCACACATTTGGTTTGGGGATCTCCAGAGAATCCAGAAGGACAGGAACACGAGAAGCTGCCCAAAGAGTTGGTACACGTAGCATTGACACCGCAACTGCCAAATGGACCATGGACCGAATCGCACTCATCGATATCTATACAGCCAGCTGAAACGTCGCTGGGATTAAAGGTCCAACCGTCTTCGCAGATGCAGTAAGCCTCATTACCGTCGGGCTTGCAGTAGGCATGTTCACCACAATGGACATCGGCACAAGGTTCCTTGCAGACCACACGCGGTGGTGTGCCCACATAACCAGCTTGACAGTCACATCTATACGATCCCGGAGTGTTGGTACACTGAGCATTGTCGCCACAGACGCCAGCATGAGTGCGACACTCATCGATGTCTACGCAACTGGAACCCAATGGCTCGAAACCATCCAGACAGAAACACTGATTCTCAATGCACTCGGCATTGTTCGTGCAATCGAAATTCGTCGAACACTGTATATTAACATCGACCTGTTCACATGCAGTCTTGGCATCGGGTTTGCCCGCAAATCCTTGGGGACACTTGCATTCGTAGCCAGGTTGCTTATTCTCACAGATGGCATGAGAACCACAAGCGTTCTCCATTGTCGAGCACTCGTCAATATCAGTGCAGCCACGGAAGGGGTCGCCGGTAAAATCGGGCAGACAGGTGCAGACAAAACTGCCGACTGTGTCAGTGCAAAGGGCATTTTCGCCACACGGGTTATCTTGACATTCATTGATATCTGTACAGGGGTAGGGAACACAACGAACGGGAGGGTCAGAGAGAGACACACAGACACAAAGAGACATAGAGGTACAGCAGCGCAGTAAAATGTGAGACATTTCAGACAGATTTCGGTGAAATTGGCGGTGAGTACATTGGTGGCGAATTCAAGCAATCGTGCGTAAGAAAGTTGCAAATCAATTCCATGTTTTGTTTTTCAAACAAATTGCAATTGTTGTTGTTGTAGTTGTTGTGGTGATGGTGATGTTATATAAAAAATGTTAATGTAATTAGTTTTGGGACTTACTTTTTTAAGAGACTAGGTAACTAGGACTTTAAGCTATACTCAATAAAGGAAGAAGAATAGCGTGAAAATAGAGCAGTAGCAATAGGCAAAGTAGAGTATACGAAGAGAGAAGAATACGAAACGAACAAAGAGCTGGAGAAGGGAAAACTAAGAAAAATAGATTGGTGATAGCGAGGCATGCTAAAAGCTTTTTTCGACTCTAAAGCATAGATGAAAGATATTGTCTAAGAAAGCTTATAATAAGTTGGTATAATATTTGCAAGCATTTAAAGGATATATCGTGTGACAACATATGGTTGAAACGCGCAAAAGCTTTAAAAGCTAAAATGGCAACTTGTCGGTTAATGTTTAATCTTCAGTGAAAGCTTAAAAGAAAAGTTGTAAAGCTTAGTTTGAAATGAGTCTATATTTTGATGTAACTAAGATTGAATGAAAGCTTGTTATCTTGATTTTATTGTGTAAGCTTTTGAAATTTAACTGTAAGCTTAAAACAAAAGCTGCAAAAGTTGTGGCTTAGTTTAAAAAGAGTCTATGTTTTGATGTAACTAAGATAGTATAAAAGCTTGTTGTCTTGGTCTTATGCGTAAGCTTTTAATCAGCTGCAGTATAGTATCTTAAATGGCAACTTGTCGGTTTATGTTTATTATTAAGTGAAAGCTTAAAAGAAAAGTTTAAAAGCTTAGTTTGAAATGAGTCTATATTTTGATGTAACTAAGGTTCAATGAAAGCTTTTTATCTTGATTTTATTGTGTAAGCTTTTGAAATTTAACTGAAAGCTTAAAATAAATGTTGTAAGCTTAGTTTGAAATGAGTCCATATTTTGATGTTACTAAGATTGAATGAAAGCTTGTTATCTTGATTTCATTGTGTGAGCTATTAATCAGTTGCAGTATAGTATTTTAAATGGCAACTTGCCGGTTTATTTTTAATATTAAGTGAAAGCTTAAAAGAAAAGTTGAAAAGCTTAGTTTGAATTGTCTAAAAGCTACTACAGTTATGGAGTTCTGCGTGTATTCGTTTCCTGTCGACTGGGGTACAAATCTGAATGTGGAATGTGATGTTATTTGTTCATCCTTTTACTGTTTGTAAATGTACAAGCTTTTATTTAAATGAAAGTAGCTTTAAATGTTTAACAGTTATTAATATGTAAGTGTAAAGTTTAATTTGTGTCCAACAGGGTGTCTATCTTCTGTCGACAAAGGTTATATGAATTAGAAAAGCTTTTGTGACAAAATGTATGGCTATAGAGCTTTGCATACAACATTAATTTCAAGACAATATAAGCTTATAGTTGAGACATGTTCTACAAATCGAATGTACCATATGTTATTTGTCCACAATTAAAAAACTTCTCATTTGTCGAAACTGAATTACTTTGATAGTTCCTAACATCAAAATATCTTCAAAAGCTCTTTACATAGCTTTTACTTTTCTTTTTCCAAATTCCAATTTAAATGCTTGCAAATTTATAATGTCTACAACAAAAAGCTCTTGAAATGCTTAAACTAAATCAATACTAACTTTCACAATGCAAATAGCCCTGGCCTTGAAAGCCACTAGGACACAAGCAACGATATGACCCAGGAAAATTAATGCATTTGGCATTGGTGCCACACTTGGCAACACCATCGTTATTCAGATTACATTCGTCCACATCTACGCAAGCCAAACCGGCACCAGCACGGCCGGCCAAAGCTGTTCCAGGCGTTGTAACATTGCGCCGATCAAAGGCATTATCTTCGAGTTGGAAACCCGGCGGACAACGACATGCAAAACTACCGCCCATGTTCACGCATTCAGCACCCAAACCACATGGATTGTTAATGGAGCACTCGTCGACATCTTCATGGTGTTGTCATAGTAAGGGTGGTGTGGTGGTGGTATGGTATGGAATCGAGTTGAGTTTAGTTGAGTTTAGTTGAGAGTGTTGTCGTTTTATGTTTGTGATGGTGAGAGTTAAATGTTAATATTTCAAAAAGGATTAGTTTTGCAGTTAAATTAATAAATAGTTAAAGCTAAAACTAACAACAATTATAATGTAATATTGCGTAGACATATATGTTTGTAATGAGTTGGTGCTTCAAACTGTAACTGTAATGATTTGCTTAAGTGCTTTGCATACAATGAGTGCAATAACGTAATAACTCTTTTTTCTGTGCAATTCATATGAAATGAAATTTTCATCATTTGAGATGTGGATGATTAACACAACGGCTTTATAATTTGATTTTAATGGTGCAAGAAAATAATATGAAAATTGAAAGCAGTTTTTCTTCTTCTTCGTTGTATTTTACTGTTCTCTAACAGAGAAAACTTAGAAAACTTGTCTAAAACGCGCTAAAGCAATAAAGAACCATTGATATGGCTAATAGGCCGAGCAACTCCTTCACTTACCTTCACAACCATGCATGGGATCACCCGAGTAACCATCGGGGCACAGACATTTAAAACTGCCCTCTGTATTTTGACACTGAGCATTGCGGCCACAGGGCGAGCGTGCACATTCATCGTAGTCAATACAACCAGTTTCGGAGCGGCCGTCGCCATCATAACCTGCAGGGCAGTCGCAGCGATAACTACCCTCCAGATTGGTGCATATAGCGCCGGGACCGCAGACATTTGGTTGGGCACACTCATCGATGTCGAGGCAACCGTCGTAGGCATTGCCATAGAAGCCTTCGGGGCAGGTACATGTAAAATTGCCGGGTGCATTAATGCAATGAGCATTGCGACCGCAAGCATTTGGATTTTGGCACTCATCAATATCTAGAGAGGCGGTGAGAGAGGGGAAAAGAGAACAAATGGTTTATGGTTATACAAAAGACTTAAGACACGAACGTGGAAGCATTAACATAATTTATACTAACTGGCAGTTTAATTTAATGAGTAATTCTCGTAAGATTTCAAACTTACCTGTACATAATACTTCACCATCACCTTCAAAGCCATCTTTACATTTACACAAAAAGTGTGCGGGTAAATTGCAACATTCGGCATTTTCAACGCAACGCGCGGCTATTTGTGGATCTTGACATTCATCGATATCTGCAATTGAAATAAAAGGGTAAATTAGAAGGTATGCAATAATAATAATACCAAAACTAATATGTTAATAAAAACTAGTAAGGTAATTATCATCAGCTATGCCGAATTTCAGATACCCTCGTTGGGGATCTTGATGTTGTTTATAACATAGCCTAACTGTTTATAGAGAATTTAGCTTATTCATATGTTAAGTTTTTACGTTGGTATATATTCTGCTAAAATTAACCAAATTACTAAATTTCACCATAGTATAAACTCTTACATTTACTAAACTTCCAACTCCTTTCAAATCAAAAGACTTAAGACAAACACCTAAGTTTTTATCAAAACATGCCTACAGCATATATTCCAACATTCTTGCTACTTGTTTTGACTTGTTGTGATTACATTAGTATAACTTATAGCTGCTGCTTCATATCTTCCCTATGCGTATGCCCCAACAACTGCAAGATATGAGTACCCACACCACCTTTAGGTACTTCATTAAAATTATCTCATAACAAAATCTTAAGTAAATATGATTAGCATTTAACATTGAAACAATTGATGTATGTTATAATCGCCAACAATGTAATAACTGACAAAGAAGAAACGCAACAACAATGAACTACGCAATTTTTCCACATGACTGAATGTCACAACAACGCACCATCATGGTAACCTAGCCATCCTAATAGCTATACGATGCTGGGTGTAACAAAGGCTTTTGGAAGTTGCGGCAACATTGAGCGGGCGCACACACATGCCGTAGATACGCACCACTTGACATTGCTCTTCAAGGAATGACACAAGAGCTTTTATGCAAAGGTTACTTGTTGTTAGAGTGCACGACGCTATTCAAATAATATATCCATATATATACACATACATATACATATAAAGAAAGAAGAATTTTTTAAATTGTTATGTTTGTGTTACAGCTTAAGACGCAGCTCATTAATCAGCAGCAATATCCTTCGGATGCTAAGGACTGCCTAAGCTTTCAGTCATATTACTCTTCTGATGGAGAAGTGAAAAATGACCGACACTGTAGCTTAATAACTTGTTGCCATAATTGTCTTTGATCACAATTTTTCTTATGATCTTTTGTCGTAGTTGTTGCATGATATGCAACATTGTTCAGTTTTCCGTCATTTTTATTGTTGTTCAACGATTGTTGTGTCTATAATTATCGCACAGATGATTGGATTCAAATGGAATTGATTGTGTGTTGTGGAGATGAAGTTGTTGGTTTAACCCATTTTGTGGGAATGGGTAATTGTATAGTTGTTGTATATTGCGTTGGTAGCTGAAGTCTTTTATTTTAAGATGGTCTCTTAGTTTGATTGGGGGGGCCCAGTGAGCCCAGTAACTAATGACATTTTCCGGCAAGAAATTAATGATGGGCACAAGGTAAAGTAGAGTGCGATATTTAATGTATGAGAAGAGATAATATTTGTTAAGTTCAATCAAACGCAGTTCTTATCAAATAATGCTGACTAGTTATTAAATACCAGAGAAGACTGCAGTAGCATTTTAGCCTGAGTGTCGATATTTAACGTATGAGAGGAGATGATATTTGTTTTGTTCAAATATCTGCCGTCCCTGAGGGAGGGGGGGGGGGGGGTATATAAGCTATGGCCTGATCAAACGAAATAATGCTGACTCATTATTTAATACCAGAGTAGACTGCAGTAATATTTTAGCCTGAGTGGCGATATTTAATGTGTAAAATGAGATGTCTAGTTCAAATTTCCGCAGTCCATGAGAGTGGAGGGGGAGGGGGGGGGGTATATAAGCTATGGCTTGGTCTAACGGAAAATTCTGACTCATTTTTTAATACCAGAGTGGACTGCAGTAACATTTTAGACTGAGTGTATTTGTTAAGTTCAAATATCTGCAGTCCATGATAGGAGGGGCGAAGGGAGGTCTATAAGCTATGGCCTGGTCTAACGAAATAATGCTGACTTATTATTTAATATCAGAGTAGACTGCAGTAACATTTGAGCCTGAGTGTCGTTATTTAATGCAAAGAAGAGATGATTTGTGTTAAGTTCAAATATCTGCAGTCCATAATGGGTCTATAAGCTATGCCGTGGTCTAGCGTAATAATGCTAACTCATTATTTAATACCAGAATAGACTGCAGTAACATTTTAGCCAGAGTGTCGATATTTAATGCAGAGAAGAAATGATTTGTGTTAAGTTCAAATGTCTGCAGTCCCTGAGGGGGCAAGGGTCTTTAAGCTATGGTCTGGTCAACAGCAATAACGTTGACTCATTATTTAATACTAGAGTAGACTGTAGTAACATTTTAGCCTACATCTGTGTAACATAACAGAAAGAGAAACGAAGGAGTAAACCGTTATTTGTTGTGGTAGTCTCAGAGGCTAAAACTCAAAAAAATTTGATACACAAAGCAGAATAGCTACGGATGCATATCAGGTAATCGAGGTCTTGTGAGAGAAAAGTCGCAGATGGTAATCCCAATGCCAATTTAAGTGCGTTCCTAAGCACTTGTATCTGAGAAATCCTTGAAATGCTCGGTCAAGGCACTCGGATAGGGAAAAACACACATAAAACACTCACATCAGGTTGATATTCTTTGCCTCGAAAACAAAACAACAATGGATCTTTGGGGTGGGATTCTTAAAAAAAACTTCATTTCCCTTTACACCCTATGAATGAGGTATGGGATAGTTTCTCGTTGACAACATCGAGGGGGCCGGCAATGAAGAATGTAGATGATTGGAGACGGGAAGACGAACCACGGAAGCCGCGTGTTTTAACCACTATGCGACGGCCGGTCTGGGGGAGGGATTCAGAGGCTAGGAAAATAGACTAGGCAATGATTGATACAAAGGCGAAAGAGAAGAGGATCCGAGAAGATGTCGGTTTTGTCAAGTCCACATATCTGCAATACATGGGGGGTTTATTAGATTTCGCCTGACCAAATGCTTACAAATGTATACACATTTTCAATACTAGAGAAGATTGCAGTAACGACAGACGACAACACGGCCAACGACTGCAACTTAAAGGCTATAAAATGTCAGAACATTAACCGATAGGCTTTAGCTTTGAAGGCTTGCGAATAACTTATAAATATAAGTTATATATTCTCCCCTATCAACGTCCGTCGCTAGATTCTCATATCAAGGAAATATCAACTAGATACTCCCCATATGAGTACCAGAACAGCTCAAAAAGTAGATGAGGTAACTAAAAACTGTTGTAGTGGTCTAAAAAAACAATAATGAATCTTTGAAGAAGGACTCACAGGCTAGAAAAACAGGCTAGGCAAAGATGGATTAATAAGTTTCAATACAAAGGCTAAAGAGAAGAGGATCCAAGAAGAGGGCGGTCCACATATCTGCAATACATGATGGGGGTCTGATAGATTTCTACTGACCAAATGCATACACATTTTTAATACTAGAGAAGATTGTAGTAACATTAGAAAGTTTTCGATAAATGACGTCAGGAAATTAAGCAACAGACTTTAACTTGCAGAGCTTGAGAACACCTTATACAGAACATAAATTATATATCCTCTCCTATCAACGTCCTTCTCTAGTATCTCATATCAAGGAAATACAAAACAGATATTCCCCATATGAGTACCAAAACAGCCCGAGAAATGAATTAGGTAACTAAAAATTTTTGTAGTGGTGGTATGTTTGTTTGTAAATTGTATAGCTTGAGAAGTGTAGCACCTAATATAGGACTTCTGAAAGAGAGAGGTTAAAAGGATAAAAATCCTTAATTAGATTTGCAATCAAGTACTTGCTTGCGGTAAGGAAACAAAGTGGACTAAGAAAAAGACTTTGAAGTGTTCGGCCATGGCACTCAGAAAGGAAAAATCGCAGACAAAACATTCACATCTAAAATAGGAATAGGAAATAGGTAGCCCAGCGAGGCTGGGGGGAGGGGGTGTGTGTGGATGTATTTGTATCCGAAGAAAACCCTTTTCAAAAAATTTCTGCTATGAGCAGCATAGTGTGAAAGGATAACTGGAGGAACATTTTGTCGTGTTATGTAGAATTTTTGTCATGAGAGAAGACAATGCATTATCTCAGTCTCACAATAGGTCCATAGGGACATATGAAACATGTGACATAAATAACAGCTCAGTATCAAATGAGCAACTGTTTTCCGTGGAGTTTATATGATTAATATTAATAGCTCAACTGTTTTATGTTTTGTATATGTTTATTATTTGCAGGTAAGTTCTGTTTCGTCGTTACTTTTCGCGCTTGTGTCTTAAATCTTTTGATTTAAAATTGTCAAAGCAAGCTTAAAACCAATGATATTTCTTACAACTTTTTTTGCGCTTGTGTCTTAAGTCTTTTGATTTAAAATACTCATAGTAACCCTACAATCAATGACATTTCTTACTCTGCCTCTCACTCTCTGCCTCTCACTTAAGAGGTTAATATAAAGCCTATCTAAGCTATAAGTTTAGCTGCAAACAAACCTGCTCAAATTTTTGTGGTTTCATCTACCAACTTTGCTATATTGTATCATTTTAACTATTTGACATTTAATCATGTTATGCAATTTTAATTAACGCCTCTATGCGAATTGTCCAACAACACGCCGGCAGATTGCTTTCTTAGTGTATGCATGTTGTCTGCTGCTGCTGCCGCCGTTGGTATTCAAATCTTGTGTACAACGCATAAATGTTTTTCTCCGAATCGATGTCGTTTAGTTGTCTTGTTATTTCTCAACTGTCAGCCATCACAACCATTGACCAGCTGTCAATTTGGATGAAGAATAATACTTTATGTTGCCACTGAGGAATTTGTCTAATGGTCATTATCTTACAATTGACAGGAAAATAAATAATGGATATGTATAATGGACCATTGGTAGTTTACAACGTCTAGGTGGTGAATAAAGTTATTAGCGTAGTTTTTAGGTTCAATGGAATTATTCAATTGAGTGGACTATGCACAGGGGGGGATTTGATAAAGGAATTGCAAAAGGATTTGGAATTGTGTAGAAAAATGTTGAAGGAAGATAGTGACAAATTAGTAAATTATGTACTAATAGCTAGAAATTTTAGCTGACCTGGTCATACCTACTATGGGAACATAATTTGGTCAACAGTTGCACTAGGTAACCATAGAGATAGCATATGATTTTATTTAGAGTTTAGAAGTGTATAATCTATAATATTGCAAAGTTATTGTACATGGAGCTGCAATTTGGACTGCAAACTTCTATCTCCAAAGCGGAGGTTGAGTTCAAGGTTCAGCCCAATCGGTCAAAAACTACTTTCACCTCCCTCCCATACAAAATCAATTATTTTTGAGGTGTCAGTCTGTCTGTCCCCGCGATTACAGCAGTAATGTAATAGATATCGATATCCTCAAATCGGCGGTTAAGTTCTAAGATGAGCAAGATCGGTAAAAAAATACTCCCAACTCCCATACAAACTCCCTCTTTTTGGGGTCGGTTCCCTCGACTACAGCAGTAGTTAAGGAACTATCGAGCTGAAATTTGGTATGCAAGTTTCTATTCTCTAAAACATACACCCAAAGTTTGAGAGAAATCTAGCTTAAATTTAATATGGAAACTTCAATCCCTCAAACCGAAGTTAAGTTCGAAGATAAGCAAGATCGGACAAAAACCTCTCCCACCTCCCATACAAACTCCCTCTTTTTGGAAATATCCATCTGTCTGTCCCCATTTTCTCGTCAAGTGCTACTCAAAGTATGTATTTGTAATACATCTACAATTAATTACAACTCATATCAAAGTACAACATCCATTGACAAATAAAAAAATATTAATTGATCTATCATTTAAAGTAAGGAGAACTTTGAAGCAACCGCTTAAAACGGTAGGCCTGTTTTTTCCTCATATAACTAATATCAATTCACGCACGCGTAGCTACAGTGACATCATCATCACCATCATAGTTTCATTCATACAAATAGATATCTTGTATCTGTATCTTTTTATAAAAGGCTTAATTTATAGCTCAGGGGGTGCAATTGTTGTTGTTGCTGCTGTTCTTTTACCTTATAGTAAAACATCATATTTCATGATGTAGATGTTTAGTGTTGTCAGCTAACTGGAAAAGTGATGTTGACCTTGATATTGTCTTAACATGAAACGCATTTAAATACACACACACAAAACAACACAACGGCACAAATGTTGTTGTTGTTGTTTCTATTAAGCTGTAGATGCTTAGATGCGTAACAATTAATTAATCTTCTTTTTTTGTGTTTTCGTTTTGTTCAATAACAATCATAATAGCAATATTTTCAATGTTTTTCGCATTGTATTTTACGTTTGGTGTTTAGTTGCGTGGTCTTAGCTAGGTTTGGCGAAGATTATACCCCCCCCATCCACTACCATAGGGTGTGCGAACTTCTGCAGTGGCCGTTGAGCGTTGATCGACAAAGATCAAAGTTTTGTTATAACAATTTAATTTGTGTAATTGTTTACCATAGGATTTGATTAATGAAATGTTAAGATAATTTTGCAAAACTCAAAAACAAATTCATTAAACATGAGGTTGGCGGGCTCAGGGGTTTAGTTCATGGTGTGATAAAAACACACTCAATTTTTTGAGATTTGCACATTTGTTATGCGCGTTCGTTTAGTAAACATCAATATAGCTTTTTTTTTATAATTTTCTTACTATATATTGTTTTAATTTCGATATAATTTTGTTTATCATGAATGATTAATTAATTGATTTTGATGCTTGGCTTTAGTCAGGGGTGTTAAGGCGGTATTCTCGATGATTTAAGGCAACAGTTCCCAGAACTTTTTCAATTATAATGTATTTTCGAGATTGCTTTTGCATTAGTTTCTATTTTTTTTAATTTAATATATTTCGGGTTCGTGTCTTAAGTCTTTTGTTTATTGTGCTTTGAAATCATTCCATAAGAGTGCTGAGTATTTCAGATTTTATTAAACTATTAGAAGGACTTTATTTGTTAGTTACCTTAAGATTTTTTTAATTATCAAATTAAACATAGATATCTGAGGGTTCTTCTACAAGTTCCGTTGATTTCTTAGACAAAATGTTCGATAGTCTTTTTGATGAGAGATTTTATAGGACAATTTGAGAAAAGTTATACATAAGGGACATTCCTTATATTTGAGTTGTAAGTTAAGAACAATAGAATACTGATTTTTTCATGGTTTCGATTTCCCCTATGGCTTGCATGCCAAATACACAGATAACATATAGAAATGAGACCTATGGTGCAATCGGCGGTTCTCTGAGCCAAAAGTATTCTAGGTTTCCTTATGGTCTTATATAAGGCCACTATATAAAGGTCTAGGAAGAAGAATGTTTTTTAATCCGATTTCTGTTATAACATTAGTGTTGAGAAATTAAAATTGAAAGCTTGTGTCACTATTCAACTTAAAACACCCTATGAATGAGGTGTAGGCTAGCTTCTTGCGTTCTCTATTCGTTCTCTTTATGGTTTTAATTCTCTTTCTATTTTTAGATTCACAACAAACGGCATCTACTTGTTTTATAGACGATTGCGAACGTTTGCTGTTTGAGACACGTTTTACTAGACTTTAACTGTGAAGTTACTGTCGACAACAGCGAGGAACCCGCCGATGAAAGTAATGTAAATGATTGAGACAAGAATTGAACCCTTGAGCTTCCGCATGATAGCCACGTGTTCCACGGATGACCCCATGATCATTATTATCTATTTTCTATTACTACTTAGTTTGTTTAAGTACACAAGTTTGTCACGGATGAACTCAATAAATAATGAAGCGATTTTGATAATTCTTTTTTTAAAGTCTCACATCTTGGCTCACAAAAAGAGTGCAGTAATTTATCTTTTTTTATATGATCTTTTTTTTAACCCCAAAAGAGGGAGTTTGTATGAGAGGTGAGTGTAGTTTTTTTGTCCGATTTTCTTTATCTTAGAGCTTAACCTTCATTTAGAGGATAGAGCTTCCATATTAAATTTCAGTTTGTTAGTAAGTAAATTAAGACTGTAATCACATGGACAGATAGACGGTCCACACCCAACAAAGGGCGGTTTGTATGGGAGATGGAAGTAGTTTTTGTCTGATATTGCTTATCTTAGACCTTATCGTCCTCTTAAGAGATAGAAGCTTGTATACCAAATTTCAAATCGCTATTTCTTAAACTATGGCAGTAATATCGGGGCAAAAATACACGAACAACCCCAAAAAGGGACAGTTTGTATGAGAGGTGGTAGTATGTTTTGTCCGGTCTTGTTCATCTCGGAACATAACCTCCGATTATAGGATAGAAGTTGACATACCAAATTTGAGCTCGATAGCTCTCAAACTATAGCTATAATATCGGGGACAGACAGACCGACAACCCCAACAAGGGGGAGTTTGTATGAGAGGTGGGAGTAGGTTTAGTCCGATATTGATCATCTTGGATCTTAACTTCCACTTAGAATATAGAAGCTTACATACCATATTCCAGCTTGGTAACTCATTAACTACTGCTGTAGTCATTGAACCCCCAAAAAGGGGGAGTTTGTATAAGAGGTGTGAATAGATTCCGACCGATCTCGTTCATCTTAGGACATAACTTCCGATTAGAGGATAGAAGTTTATATACCAAGTTTCAGCTTCACTAAGGAGGTTGTCGGGGGAAAAGGCGGACGGACACCCCCAAAAGGGACAGTTTGTATGAGAGGTAGGAGTAGTTTTCGACCGATCTTGCTCGTCTTAGGACATAACCTTCGATAACAGGGTTTAAGTTTGCATACTAAGTTTCAGCTCAAAAGCTCTTAAACTACTGCTGTAGTCACGGGGACTGAGCCTCCAAAAGGGGCCGTTTGTATGAGAGGTGGGAATAGGTTTTGTCCGATTTTGCTCATCTCAAGACTTAACCTCCGCTTAGAAAATAAAAGTTTGGATACCAAATATTAGCTCGATATCTCTTAAACTATGGCTGTAATCGCGGTGACAGAAATATGGCAACCCCAAAAAGGGAGTTTGTATGAGAGTTGGCAGTAGTTTTCGACCGTTCTTGCAAGAAGATTGCATACCAAGTTTTAGTTCGATAGCTCTTACACAGCGACTGTATTCGGTGACAGTAGGGGATAGACCCCCAAAAAGGGTCAAGTTGTAAGGGAGGTGGTAATAGTTTCTGCTCATCTTAGAACTCAACCTCCGCTTAGAGGATATTAGTTTGCGTACAACAATTCACAATGTAAACGCAGGGACAAATCTCAAAAAAGGGGCTGTAAGGGCGGGGATAGACGGACATCTTAAAATCGACTCAGAGTTCGAATATGTCTTGTAATACCTGCCACGCCACCTTGTAGGCGTTACAAATGGAAAAAAGGGGGGGGGGGAAGTTTCAGTCGAGAAACCTGACTGACATATACTCTCACCCAGAAAAACATAAAATTTTCTAGTATATTTGTTCGGTAGACACCAGAAGAGGCGTGGTTAGACTTTCAATTTTTTTTCTCCAAAACTTTATCCTGTTATAGCTTAACAAAATACAGAAGTTGATCACAATCGCCTTGGGTGTATTGATATTATTATTCGATTTCTAAAGTACCAGATGGGGCGTGGCTAGACTTACAGATTTTTTTTCCAAATCTTTATCCTGCTTTACGACATACTGAGTTTGGGCACGATCGCTTTGGGTCTATTGATATTATTACTCCCTCTCTAAAGTGGGTAGAAGAATAGATTTGTATAAGAGGTAACAGAATGGGCGTGGCTTGACTACCAATTTTTCTCCAAAACTTTATTCTATTATAGCTTAACAAAATACAGAATTTGGGCACGATCGCGTTGGGTGCATTGATATTATTACTCGATTTCTAAAGTGGGCGGAGTGGTACATTTTTGTAGGAGGTACCAAAAGGGGCGTGGCTAGACTACCAGTTTTTGCTCCGAAACTTTACCCTGATATAGCTTTACTAAATAAAGAATTTAGATACGATTGCGTTGATATCTAGTCTGGACGTAATTATACATTTGTATGGGAGGTACCTGAAGGGACGTGGCCATATAGCCCATTTGCAATACCGTAAGTAGTTTTGGGGAAATATTAACTTGTACGAAGTTTCAAAATATGTGGTTGCGTCTACCGAAAGTTATCGTGCGTACCAGCCGGACAGCCAGACAGACAGACAAAAGGGCAGACGGGCGTGGCACAAATGACTTCAAAAGTCATGAATCGAATTTGGTTCAATGAAACCTAGGGTCTAAAGTGACTCCTTTTGTGTGTTACACTCTTGGGTTATTTCAAATGATATATGGGTTGTTTCAAAGAGCCTAAAACGTGACAAATTCCCCTATACGATACATACTAATTTAAAATCAATATTAAATTATTATAGCATGTAACTTGACAAAACGAATGATGCAGAACTTCTTCTTTTTGGAGCTACTTTCACGAGCAGTTCTCAGAATTGAGTCCCAAGCCAATGAGCTGAAAAATTTTGTACTGCGTTATATAATCATTCTAAGACAATTGTTTTCAGTCGGTAGAAGACATACAAGGGAATACGCGGAGAGAACTGAAGTTAATTGCAGAAAAAAAGAAGGAGCCTTTTATTAAGACTATTGAATACATTAAGATAAATAATAAAGAATTTGTATTCATTGACAAAATTCGAACACTTCTATGACAGAATGTTGTATTATGACATCATAGAAAAAAAAACTCAAAAGTCAAAGTTCTTTGTTTTTACTTCTTTTGCCAAACTCTTGCACTACGTCTCTCGCTCTCTCAGCTGTGGTAGTCAACAAATAATTGTTATTGTTTATAAATAATATGATTTTAATTGCCGGAAATTATGATGGCACACAATACTTTCGGCTACGATTATAACAATTATTATAGTACATTGTTATATTGTTATATTTTCTTTGAAATCAAGGTCTTTTAGGCGTTTTAGGCCCAGTCAATGCTAAAAGTAATTACACCAACGCATAGGCCTATATGTGAAGACAACGTCAAGAGATTACTGTATACGTTTAATATATAATAACACTTGAATTCGAAAATAATTCTACAAAATTTGATTAATTAACAAAAACAAGTACGAAAAGAGCAAATAAAGGTTTTCAAGGTTTTCTATAAGGTCTTTTGAGTAACACAAAAAAGGATTATGCTAGTGATTTTACTCAAAATATGACCACTATATTCCTTGTATATTTTTCGTTAATTTTTACAACAATTACTCATCATATTACTTTGATTACACTATGTCACAAAATTTCAAAAGTTTCTGTATCCGGGACATTTAATAATACATTTTAATGTAAAATTTCACGCTGAATTCAAATCTGCTCTCAGATATGTGGAAAGTAGAACAGATTTTGAGATATGGTCCAATTTCCTGTTTTAGTGTTTTGAGAAAAGGTAGGTCTACTAAAATGCCATTTTCTCTGGCTATAATTCACCGATTTTACTGAACTGTAACAAAAATAAAAGTTTATAAAATTATTTCTTAAAAAAACGATAGTTGATTTAAATCCAATCATTAATGACGAAGTTATGGCACATCAAAGTTGGATTTTTGTTGAAATATTAATGATTTTTCAAGTTTTCGCTGCCTTTAATAAAGATTTTTTCCGTGTTTCCGTGAAAATTGCTCCGGTTTCAGACTATTACATGATAGAATAATATGTTACAAAAATTTGTTGCCCTTGGTGATCAAAATCGGTTGAAAAATAAACGCTACATTCACAATTAAGTACAGATACCTCTGCTTGAGAGTAGTAGTAATTGTTGTTTTGCTTGCTCTCCGAAATATAACTCAAGTTTTTTTGTTAAACAAGTCACATAGGAATATCTAAAAAAAAACTTGGTTTATTTTACCAAATACTGCAAATGCGGAAGGATTTTTTATCCGATTTTGATGACCAAGGGCAAAAAATGTTTGTAACATATTATTCTATCATGTTATAGTCTGAAACCGGAGCAATTTTTACGGAAACACGAAAAAAAACTTAATTAAAGGCAGCGAAAACTTGAAAAATCATTAAAATTTTTACAAAAATCCAACTTTAAAGTGCCATAATTTCGTCATTAATGATTGGATTTTAATCAACTATCGTTTTTTTAAGAAATAATTTTATTAACTTTTATTTTTGTTACAGTTCAGTAAAATCGGTGAATTATAGCCAGAGAAAATGGCATTTTAGTAGACCTACCTTTTTTCAAAACACTAAAAATGGAAAATGGACCATATCTCAAAATCTGTTCTACTTTCCACATATCTGAGAGCAGATTTGAATTCAGCGTGAAATTTTACATAAGGATCAACTATTTAGAAGCCGGGATCAAAAATTTGTTGCATTGTGTTATTGAAATTCCGCTTTTAGGTCTAGTTAAAGGGCATTTTTCTATATTTATGAACAAACTAAGCATGTACTTGTGCAGCTGTACGAATTATGTTAGAGCTTTATAGTTTTACAACGATTTTCCATGGTGCATTGGTCCAGCTTTGCCAGTATCTAACGTAGAAAATTGCTTCATCATGTTTTTAAACTTTTCACCGCATCTTCATGAGAACTTTCCTTATTGCTTTATTTTAAATTAGTTCAACAATAGAGTTTTCTTTCGTTTTCCCTTGGGATTTTTTTGTTGTGTTTTTTTTTTTCATTCTTATTCTTCTATTTGCTATTATTATTTTTTGCTTAGTTTGTGTACAACTCTAGCGCACTAGTTAATTTGTAATTCAAACTCAAATCAAACAAGCCATGTTCTGTTCTGTTTTTTTTTTACAAGATTTCTTAATAATCAGAACAGTTCTCACCATTTGCTAACCTCTTTCAAATTCTGCCGCCCATATAATATATCAGCACAGCACAGCATAGATACACGACATTACTTGTATGCAGCACACTACATACATACGTACGTATTTACATCACTGAACATCATCACTGTGTGTGTGTGTGTTTGTGCAAACTATCAACATGAAATCTTATAATAACTTCCTTGATATCATGCTCTATGTTTACATACATACATACGTACGACGGCCTATCTTATGGTGGCTGTTGGTCCACCATCTACAATTTCTTAAAGCTTCGCCTATTTGATTATTGTGAGGCAGCTTCTTCTATCCCGCCACGCAGACACATAATTATGCACCTGTTATTAGTTGGCGTTTCTTTGCTCTCGCTCTCATCTCTTGGTTGTGGGGTGTGCGTGAACGAATATGTAAAGCAACAATAATAGATTTAATAATAGAGCCGAGGTTTTGTGTGTTTTCTATGATTAAAGTTTATTAGATTAGTCTTGGGCAAAAACAACAACAGAATTCCTGTGTATATGATGCTATGGGATGAGTTAGAAATGCAAGAACTAAAGTTGATGAATGCCAGAGGATGATGGTCGTTGGCAAAAGTTTTGCAATGAGTTCCGAAGGCAGGCGGAATCTTATGAAACTCTTAAAGGTTTTGTGAGTAAATGTTGGGGTCGTGTAAGAATGTTGTAAAAAACTTGACAAAAACAAAGTGGTTCTAATGGAAGATTTTTGTATCCCTTTCTTATATATTAAAATTGTTTGGAGTTAAGAAAAAGTATTAGTAGTTTTGCGCATTAGGTTTAGACACCATTTAGAATCACTTTTTGAACCTCTTGAGCAATGTCTGGCCGTCTACCCGTATACTTTTTTAAGTAACTATACGAATAGATTTTGGATCTATGGAACTTCTACTGCGCACTTGGTTTATTTCCCTCTTTATGCCCTTCTCTCCGTGAGTGCATGTAGCGAAGGATATGTTCATTATACCATCACCCTACGGTGATGGTACCATTTGATACGACCCAAAAGTGTAACACATTGAAGAAGTCACTTAAGTCGCCTAGGTTTCTTAGAACAAAATTCGATTCACGACTTTTTAAGTTGTTTAAGCCATGTCCGTCTGTCTGGATGTCCGGCTGGTACGCAGGATAACTTTCGAAAGACGAGGGCTTTGAAACAGGATAACTTTTGAAACTTTGCACGAGGGCTACATGGCCATGCCTTTGTTGGTACATCCCATAGAAATATATCATTCCGCCCACTTTATAAATCGAGAAATAATACCAATACACTTAACGCGATCGTGCCTAAATGCTAAAGCTAAATAAGGATAAAGTTTAAGAGGAAGTCTAGCCACACCCCTTCTGGTACCTCCCATAAAAATGTAACACTCCGCCCACTTTAGACATAGAGTAATAATATTAATACAACCAACGTAATCGTGCCCAAATACTGAATTGCGAAAAGCTTTATCAGGATAAAGTTTTTGAGCAAAAACTGGAAGTACAGCCACATCCTTTCTGGTACCTCCTACACAAATGTACCACTCTGCCACTTTAGAGATTGAGTAATAGTATCACTTCACCCAACGCGATCGTGCTCAAATTCTGTATTTATTAAAGCTAAATCAGGATACAGTTTTGGAGAAAAAATGTGGAAGTCTAGCCACGCCCCTTTTGGTACCTCCCACTAAAAATATACCACTCCGCTCACTTTAGAAATCGAGTAATGTTTTACTGAGGGTTAGGGTATATGTAAGTCGGGTTTACCTTCTGAAACTTTCTTACAGGTTTATTGCTAGGATTATCTTACAAATGTTATATGATTTTGGTAAACTGTTATTACAGCTATATAGAATAAGAGAGAACTGCTTACGCTAATAAATGTATCTGTATTTTTCTGTATGTGTCTTAAGTCTTTTGTGTTTATGAAATTTCTCTTTTAAGAATTGTGTACGCACATGTTAAGTGGCATAACCTTTGCATTAACCCGTGAGCTTTAATAGAGGTGTATACTTGTGGACACTTTACAAGTATGATATATGTATATTATTTAGTTATGCAGTTCATCTTCATGCTGGTGTTACTACTCGTAGTGGTGTTAGCTTTCGTTCTCTTCAAAATATTGAAATAATTTGCCTAAACAAATTGATCACAACTTTTTATATATAAACATTTCTTTCTTCTTCCACAAATTCATATATGGCCCAATTCTCAAAAACATTTAGCCGAATCTTGTCAGCTATCCAAAAACTTGTGATGATCTCACATTTTATAACGGTGTGCCTAACTATATATGTGCATGTGTTAAGTTTTTATAACCACTTCTTTTTTATTTACTTACTAGTTTGTTTTTATATAAATTAACCATAAATTTATTTATTAACCATAGAAATTGCACAAATCAGAAGATGATCGCAAAAATCAGGTATCACCTGTTTTGTATTTGAAGCCATATAATGAAATGCGGCTAATAACTTTTCTTCTACGTATTTATGGTCGTCTGATATTTTATGAGGATTTGGTTTTGGACACAGTTACAAATTAATGTTTGCCACAGTTTCTGCTATAAGGCACCTTATGGATGGGGGAAGGGGTTATCTCATATTCCGGTATAGCAAAGTAAAGTATTATGCAATTTCTACGGCTATGGTGTTGCATACACACTCACATGCTTACATACATGTATGTGTTTGCTTTTAATACATTGCTTTATATGAATTATGTTTATATGCATGCACTTTTCTGTGGCTGTTGCTATTGCCATGGATATTATGGCCATTTATGTTAACCAAAAAGAAAGAAATGAGGTTAAGTGGGAATTTATATGCGTGTATACATTTGCATTACATTTCCCGGCCAGCAAGTCTATGGCTTTTGAAGCGTAGGGTGGTAGGGGGGTTCGCCACCAAAGCACACATTCTGGAAAGTTGGCAATGGGAAATTTATTATAGTGAGAAGAAGAATTCTGAGCTTTAGTGCCAGTTGACGATGATGTCTTGGCACAAAACCAGTTCGGTGTTCCAATGACAAACGACGCGCTGGTACCTCCGCCGCCGCCAGCCACAGCAGAACGCTGTTTGTATAGTAAAATATTCAAATTTATATCACGTTTTGTGGCATTCATCAGCAATTTTGTTGCAAATAAAATGCAATGTGTTAACGGTTTCTAAATGCAATACTGCAACGACGCGACGTTCAGTGAATGAATGAATGAATGGGAAAGGAAGGTCTTTCTTGTCTGGCTGTGTGTGTGTGTATGTGTGTTTGCAGTTGCAGTTTGGAGACGGGAGTAAATTTGTCATGTGTCAGACAAATAAACTGTATGCAAACAAAAAAAAAAGAAGTCAACGATGAACAACTAGATGTCTGCATATAGTTAGGGGAATTGTGCTGTGTACTGAAGGACAGTCTTCAAGTTGGGGAGTTGTTAAAGCAGTTCGCTACTAACTCTTTGAGTTTGAAAGCGCATTAACAAATCTTTATATATTGTTTGAGAAGGAAATTATTGTATTGTTTTTGTTGTGGAACTCATTAAAGTGTAATTAACAATTTCATCACATCCTGTTGGTGGTAGAACTTGTTGGCACTAACATTTCGATAATTATTTCCGTTGACTAATAGAACTGGTTGTGGTTTGTTAATAGCTGCTCAATGCTGTTTTTGAAGATTATTCAAATTTGTATTTTAACTCCTTTGTTCAAAAACGATTGAAGAAGCAAAAGCGATATTTGACAGCAAATAAAATGTTAATATGGTAGTGACAGACAGACATCAGCTACTCGCACACATCATTAGCAGTGGTGTTTGTGTCTTAAGTCTTTTGTTTATGTTAGCTTATTCGATAACATTAATATATGTTTTAAGTATATTTGGGAATGTTTGTATATTTGAGGTCGACCTTGGCATGGTCTGGGTGACCTGTTAATCCCACACAACTCTAACTGCCTCTTCCAAACTCATTTCCTTTCAAAGGTGCGCTTCTCAAATTGAAAATGTATTGCAAACACACAAAACCACAAGTCTTTCTTTATAACTTAATTCGCCTTAACCGATTTGAATCTATATTAAAAGCTCATAAATTTTTGGGCACTGCCAGTAAGTTATTACGCTTCATGCCTCTAAATAATCAGGATGACAAGTGCATTTTCTCCTTTTTTTTCTCTTTGCTGGCATTTGTGTTGGCACAACATTCGCTGAACTTTAAAATTTGTTTTCCATAAAAAAAATTGTTTTATCCAACCGAAACAAAACTCACGTAATTTAACACTCCTACCAGGCACCTCCTTGGTTTTTGTTTGACCAAAAACCGAACGAAGAAAACAGAGATATAACAACATTAAGAATGTGAAACAGGAACATGTCTTGAAATTAAAACACCATTATCAGGTATGCCTCAGTGGGAACATATGGCATATATGTATATGCATGTGGCAGACACACATATCCAAGTTTCCACTATATGCCAAGATCTGAAAATTTCGATAAACATGTTACGCTTAATACAAGCGTGGCACGTAGGCAACAAGCAAAGAAACACCAAAGTCATCGTGATGATGACGATGATGCATCGTCATCGTCTCATCATCAACAGGCCAAAAATCTACACAACGCCGGGTACAACGAATTACTCTACTAAATTATATCGCATATCTTTAACTTTACATATATACAAATATAGCTATGAGTGTTTTTGCATATATTGCCCCCGATTTTTGATGTTGTTGTTGTTTAAACGCGGCAAAAGGAAGCATGGAGAAACTGTAATCTTTTGAAGTACATACACCAACTGTTCCCTATGGGTGTGTGTGTGTGTGTTTGTACACTCATTGACACGCGTAATTACGTGGCTGTATACCGTAAGATGTTACCCTTTGATATATGACTCTGACACAAAAGAAGAAGCAACAACAAAAACAACCACTACACTCGACAACTAGCTAGTGAGAGCATGTAAGAGAGAGAGAGGAAGGAAGAAACCCTAAATTACCTATCCCCATAGAGATTTTGATGTCAGTAGGTTGAGCTATATGAAGATGTAAAATGTACTAATTAAAGTGTCACTAATGATGACAAGTTGGATGAAGGAGAATTGGATATTAAAATGGCATATATTGCATATGTATGTATGTATGTATTACATTTAAAGACTTAATAACTTGAGGGAAATAAGCTTTGAGGAAAATATTTTTACATTTAGCAAAATGCCTATGGATGCTCCAACCATCGTTGAGTTCTTCTCCAAAAGGGGGAGTGCAATCAATCATTGGAATCAATGTGACCGTAAACAAAAGACTTAAGCAACGAACCTCTTAAGCTGAATGGTTGATTTGTGGCTGCATTAGGGTGCGGTGTTTTTGAGGCATTTTTGAAAAAATGGTTATGAAGAGATAATGAGTTTCCACTTTGAAATGTGTCAGTGCCGATAGTAGATGTCCAAACTGATATAATTTTTGCACTTTTGTGCAATACATGTAATTTTGAAAATCGTGTCAAAATTACTTATTTGATATTGTGACCGATGGGCGGGTTAAAAACAACAGTGTGTTTTTACACCTTTAGAAAATTTTACACTTTTTACTGGATTTAAACAAGTCTATCTACAGGTAAAACTACAGATACAGTATATGAAAAAACTGTGTAATCCATATTTTATTTCCTGGTCTTCTCTTACTTTTAAAGGACTTCAGAATTTTAAGGATGTGTGTTAATTTTTACATTTAAAACGAAATATCTGGGGGATAATAGCGCTATGCATCTACAAGTTTGCCATGGATTCATTTGAGGTGTTAAAGAAAAATGGGGTAGATCGGATCATAAGTTACTATTAACAAAAATTCAATATCTGGCTTAATATTCAAGTAAGAGCTTTGAAACTTTGTGTGAGTTCATACTCTACTCATGCAGATTAAACCTTTCCAAAGGGGAGGGCAAACTGATGCTCCTGATACCGACCAGTTTAGAGAATCGTACAGAGCCGTACTTAATGAATTCAAACAAATGCTTGTGGAAGTTAAGGAGTCGGGATGGCGTTTAGTCGATACTCAGCATAGGGATGATCCTTGGAGACATCTCTACCGCATCTGCAGAGGCACAGTGTATAGTGCGTAAATCTCGGGAATTAAGGATGGTGATAACGTCCTTTCTTCGTGGTGTGCATTCCTCCACCTTCGGGCGTGGAATCTAGTGCTCCGTTAGAGAGAGGGGAGATCGGGGAAAACATGACATTGTTTAAGTCGCGGAAGTCACCAGGTATGGATGGGATTACTGGAGAAATTTGTAAAAGCATTTTCGATATGTGTACAGGCATTTAGAAGGCAATCCAGGATTACCTAGAGGCTTTATACAGGCATTGTGATCTTAATGAGTATTTTCCGCGTGAGTGGAAGATAGCCAGGGTCATTGAGGATGCGTGGATGCGATTCAGAGATGCGTAAACGAATCCACTAAGAAATATGTTCTAGGTGTTTTCGTCAACTTTAGGGGAGCTTTAGACTATCTGAGTTGGGAGTGTGTTGCAAGGGCTTCAAGAAGAAAGGTGCCAGGAGCTGCGCTTGTGGCCCGATGTTAACGTCTCACCTAAAAAGACTGACATGATGCTTTTGCGTGGCGAATTGTTACGTAAACCGTTAGTCAGGCTGTTGAATGGGTCTGTACTCAGATGTGTCACGCAAGTGGCGTATTTGGGTGTCGACGTAGGAGAACTATTTGCCGCATTTAGATAGGTCGGCGCTGTCGGCCAGCTGACACGAGTGCTTAGGAACGACTGGGGTCTTAGTAGACGAGCTGTCCGTTCTGTTTATCAGGAACTCTTTGTTGCTATGTCAGCATATGGGTCTTCTGTGTGGTACAAGGTGGTTAGTATTGCTTTCGGGTATCGTAAGGCCCGCTCTTGTCAGAGAGTGGTGTTATTGACTTTTTTCTATCACTCATGAGTTTGGACTGAGTTGTTGAAAGAGTGGCTTGGCTTGTTTTTTCTAGTGTATAGTACGATACGGAGGCCCTGCCGGATTTAATGGGAGCTGCCCCGCTGGATCTTGTTGTTATATGTTGAGCGGCGAATTTCAAGTGAAGGAATATCCACTCATAGGAGTGGATTGAGTAGAGAGTTGTATAAGTAGGGCTCTGCGTAGGACTCTCTTTGAAGAGCGTGTCTAGTCGAGATGGCAAACACGTTGGTATGAGAGTGATAACAAACGTGCTTCTTAGCTGGTTTTGTCTATTGTTAGTTATGTTGGGAGAACCCTGACTATGGTTTCAATTTTTGTCTTCGTTTTCTACTAACAGGGCATGGGTCAATGCCTATTTACAAAAGAGAGAGCTTTGTCCGATCGCTCTTCGCGCACCTATGGATAATCTTCTGATGTCAGATTGCATTTATTTTGTGATTGTTCCTTATATGATAAGGGATCTCCAGGGAGTAGCAATAACTAGAGTATGAAATGAGTGGAACGTTAGAGGGAGATGCGCGTTACTCCAGAAGCGTTGACAAAAGCTAAAAAGTTAGCTTCCATACTGTGTCTTATCGAAGTTCTACTTATATGATTTTGTCTAGTGTAAGGTATGTTGGGGAGAACACTGACTTCGGGTTCAACCTGTGTTTTGGTTTTCTACTAACAGGGCATGGATCAATGCCATTTTAAAAAAGAGGGAGCTCTGTCTGATTGCGCTGCTTGCACTTGTGCAGAATCTTCTGAAGATTGGTTGCACAAATTATTTGATAGTCCCTTACTTAATTATACAAGGGATCTCCATCAATTAGCAATAACTAGAGTAGGAAATGAGTAGTACATTTGAGAGTGGTGGTACATCAGAGAGATATGCTCTCTACTTCAGAAGAGTTTGTTAAAGCAACGAAGTTTGCTTCCATTTGAAGTCTCATCGACGTGCTACTTATATGGTTTTGCCTAATGTAAGTTATGTTGGGGAGAACCCTGATTATGGATTTAACCCGTGTATTGGTTTTCTGCTACTAAAGAGAGAGATCTGTGTCCGTTCGTCGCGTGGAGAACCTTCTGAAGTCAGGTTGCACAAATTATTTGATTGTCCTTATATGATTAGGCATCAGGGATTACCAATAATTAAAGGTACTTCGAGACAATTGTAGAAGCGGGTGTGCTGACAGTGACGAGGCAGGTCCTTAAGGGGTTTCAAAGGTTAAATTGCACCAATCTCACAATCATGTTCTGCCTCACGACGGTTGTCACTGACCGTTGCGTGGGCACCAGCCTCTGAACTCCAAAGGGTTAAAACTGGTTGTAGTTCGATTGCGGGGTCTCACCAGAGTCCTTTTTTTGGTACTGTGGGTGACAAAGCATACACACGTGCAAGGTCTGCATGTGTGTGTCCTTATTTATCTGTATCTTATAGATCTCTATGGGGTTCTGACGGGCCTAGTCCACCAAATATATGGTTACCGTTTACCGTCGTTTAGCGGAAGGGTTTTTGGAACTTGCACCGCCCCTTTCCCCCCACCGGTGAGGGTACTGCATCCTTGCAACTTAGTGTCTACAGTTCCACCTGGTTTTGATGTGTAAGCATTGATAAACGTGAATATATAAAAAGTCCAGTCTGTTTTCTTTTTGCGAAAGGCAAAAAATCTTGTGTGTAGTTCATTTAAAACTGGTATCAGATTCTTTGTGAAACTCTCACCGGTGAGTGTGGCCGATAGTGTGGTGATCTGTTGCCTCGGGACTTATTTCCTGTTGATCTCTGGTGTAGGACCCCTAAAGGGATTATCACGCCGGCTGTGCTTGGTACCGAAATCGCTGGTAGTCTTTTGGGCTAGAATGTAAAATTGCATTACAACCAGGTGCTTCAGACTCATAGAGTAGCACAGGTGGTAAGATATGTCTCACCTTGGCCAAAGGGGATTATGTCCCATACTGTCATACCCAATTTGGTATCTTCTGGCTAGAAGAAAAGGATAATTGTCGTCTCCTATTCCTAGATAGCGTAGTCTTTGCTTGAACTATGCCTATTTGATGGGAATAGTAGGTTTGCACCTTCCAAAGTATTGGACCAGTCTTTTAATTGTAACAGTACAAAACATCATTTTGAATAACTTTGGAAGCAGAACGAAGTCTGCCAGTTCAGTTAGCATATTACAACATGTCCTGCACAGCAATACTCGCTTCCATATAGAAATCCCAATTAGGACAATTTGTTGCTTTTGTGTAGACATTGCTTTCCGATCATACCATATCCATTTATTGAATAACCTTTAACAGAAGACTTTGTGCATCTTTTTTAGAAAAATCAACGTTTTAACATTTGAGATGCTCTTTCGATGCGTATTTCAAAATATCAAACATCTTAAAATTTAAATTGTTGTTTTAAATTAATTACCGCACCCTATTGTGTTGTATTCGTCTCTAGTATATGCGTATTTCAATCAAACGACTTAAGAAACATGCACAGCTAAATGTCACAAGTCAAGTCAAGTTAACTAAATGATAAAAATTTGCATTTTATTTTGCTGGCATACAAATGTTCGTGACTTGTTAGCTGTAGAGCGAGGATTTACAAAAATATTTTAAAATAACATGAAATATAAAAAAAGAACCTTAAATTCGCATTAATAAGACTGTTTAATTGAAATGTGTACAACAAAAAACAAGAAAATGATCCAATTAGATAAATAGTACAATATTGAATTTTAATGATTTAAATTAGAAAACAGGGAACGAAATCCAGAAATTCTTTATTCAAGAATTACTTTCAAGTTTATATAACATTATTGTTTAGTTAGTTTAATAGGTATCGAAGTTAATTATGTGCATTTATTAAAAATAATATATTTTTTGTCTTATTGCACAAACAGCTGTATCACATTGCTTATTATTGTTTTCTTAAAAACTCTACTAGGTCACAATAAAAATCATATATCTAATATGAATTTCGTTTTGCTTATCTAAAAATTACTATAAAGTCTCGATATACCACGTATATCCACTATATCCGTTACACGTCTTTATGAAGGCCCTTTTACACTTGCCCCCTGTTAATATTCTTATTTCAGCCAAATGATAAAATTTTTGTTAGTTCATTGTTTCATATTCGATCCCAAAAACTTAACAATGTTTGTCACATAAACAATTTTTGAACTTTGCTTTGACAAAATACAATGACATCAATATTAACTCTCCAAACACTCAAGATATGAGCATTCAAAGAAATTTTCTTTACTTCAATGTCTTATAAGAAATGGTTGGAAGTTTCTTTAAAAAAATCCCAATACCCTATACTTAAAATTCTTATAGAGGCAAATAAACTCATTAATAAATATTCGTTTAAATATCACATACATATTTTCAATATATCCTAATAAAGTCGGAAAATGTTTTCAACTCATATGTATCTTATCTTTAGCATAACTTAGCCAAAGTCGTCTAAAGCGTGTAAACATTTACCAACATTACCCAACTTAGCAAAGCTCAAACAAAAGACTTAAGCAACAAACTCGACATCCATCTTTACCACACACACAAATACTCTTATAACACATTGATATTAATTTACAGAAAAAATATCTCTGTTTCCTTAAAAACTCTTTGAGTTTACAATGAAAATCATACGATTTCATATTTCTCTAAATCCTTAATAGTCTAACCACGGATGCACTAACGTTTTCCTTTACCTTAAAAGGCTGGTAACATCTTGATTTATCACAAATGCTATACATTCATATTCTTGGCTAATTTTTTGTAATTATCATCCCTCACACGTCGTTAGCACACACACACACAAGGAGGTCTCCACCACCCAAACTTGGTCACTGCTAATTTTCTAATTCCAATCAAACCATATTAACTTTTGTGGTCTTTACATAAATGCCTTCACATCTGTTGCACATCTAATGGTGTTGCAACATGTTTTCCAATGTTTATCACCGCATTACAAGCAACAAATATTTAACCAAAACTAGTAAAGTATCTGCGCATAAATATGGTATAATTTACTTTCTTTACTGGTTCGTAAACAAATCGTTTATAGACATTTGTACATGTTGTGTACAACAATTCCCCAGATGCCAATAACAATTTCTTTGCCAAGTAATCATATTATGTCTCTTCCTTTTGTTTAGAGTCTTGGCTGTGTGCTAACTGGTTACGTCGTTCTATCGCCTCATGGCAGATGCATTTTATATGCACGACGACGACGAAGACATTTGATTACAATAAAGCCCAGAGCTATTGTTGGCCCAAAACAATTCGCCATTTAAAACAATTTGTTAGGAAAGTGTGTGTCTAACTCTGTGGCAAGCTTTATTGTGTCGTTGTGTGGAATGTATAATAAACATTTTGCCCTCTGTTTCTCTCGTGTTCTGTCTCTGTCTCTCTACTCTCTCTTTTGCTGGCTGTTGATTTTATTATGCCTTTACATTTACAAGCATTACATAATCTTAATTCAATGACGTTTTTGCTGCCAACTTTTTCTCAATTCTAAGGAATATAATTTCCTTTTATCGTCTTAGTTTCATTTGCTTAAGTAGCGCTTCCCTTGTGTCTTGTTGGGTGGTGGTGTTTAAATGGCTAAAAACAATCAATAGAGGGAATACGTTAAACAACGTACTGGAGAAATATTGAAAGATTACTTGTGCAACATTAAGGCATTGTATAAAAACTGTTTTTATTTATATTGCTGTTGTATGAATTCAGGTGCAGTGCTATTGTAGGGATCTGATGATTGCTATTGCATTTGATGGTGTACACTGTTTCCTTGGAAATGGGAAAGCACTATGGCAGAGATTGATGTTAAATTTGGAGAGATTACGTATACAATTGACATAAATGGACGGAAATGGTTTTTTTTAGCAAATGTTAAAATCAAAAGACTTAAGACACAAACTTACATTATTTCATACAAAATACGGATAGCAAAAATATGATCTTTTACGCGATTTACACAAGATATTACCTCTAAAAATTGTATAAACGCCCATTTTTTAATTTTTAAATTAATAATGAAGGTAAATTTAGGGTTTGCAGAATAATATATATTTTAACTTATTCGAAAAATGAAAACGGTTGACTTACTTATATTAAGAACTCCAAAAAATTTAAATAATTTTGAGATATAAAAAAGTTCTTTATTTAAGGATAATTCTAGATTAATGATACTAACAAAAGGTTATGGGAAGCGCTATAGGAAGACTAACATAGGAACCCCTGGGCTACTGAATACCAAATAGTCTTGGAGAAGGTGGGCGACAAAGGTCACACACGATTGATGGAAAAGGACTGATGGAAAATGACGAACATCTTAATGTCCCTTTTCTCGAACAACGAGATCCTGGTAGATGAACTAGAAATGGAGGCAGATACGGTCATTCCATATTTTACTAGAGAAAAATTGAAGGAAGACACCTGCCCCGGACGATGAACTATAAATGGTTGTTAAGGAGATTGTACTTAGATGTCCTGAACTGCTCCTTAACATGTTTAAAATATGCTTGATAAAGGATGTGGATTGTACTGAAACTGGTCCTTGTTACCAAAGGAAAGGGTGTTACAGACTCTCCATCAGCGTACCGACCACTATGCATGCTTAATACTGCAATCAAGCTTTTTGAAAGTCTTTTTAACCCTAAGGTAGGATAAGCCATAAATTCCAGCGGAGAACTAACGGATAGACAACACGGATTTAGACCGGGAATGTCTGCCGTCGACGCATTTGAAGCTGCATAACAAAAGAATTATTTTAGCAGACCATTCATACTGCTGGCCATATTGGACGTCAAATGTTTTATAAACGCTTGATTAAGGGACTATTCCCAAGGATGTGGAAAGTACAGCAACTGGTCCTTGTTATCAAAGGGAAAGGGTGTTGCAGACTCATCATCAGCATACCGGCTTATCTGCATGCTTCGAACCGTAAGCAAGCTATTGGAAAGCCTCTTTAACTCTAGGATAGGAGAAGCCATAAATTTCAGGCGGGAAACTATCGGATAGACAACATGGATTTAAACCGGCAAGGTCTACCATAGGAGCTCTACAATTTTTCATCGACACATTCGAAGCCGCACAACAAAAGAACCATATTAGCAGACCAATGACAACACAGGACAAATTGGACTTTGTAGATAAACTATTTAGGAGTACGACTTGATTCAAAACTGACGAATATATCCTTACAGACTAGGAGGTGGGCGAACTATTTGAGAGTACCACTTTATTCCAAACTTATGTACTAGAACCAGATTCATTAAGCCGACCAGATGTACTAAGCCGAATCATGACAAACTTGGGAGGGTCACTACAAACCAAGCGGAGGCTTTAGATGGAAATCAGCTACAGTTGTCTCCTCTATGAGATTCGGTTAGAAGGAATGCGTTGGAATAGGGAATTTTCTAATTTGAGTACTTTGATTGTTATTCACCTAGGAATAACCAGAATCCCTTTTTGAGGGCGCCCAAGCAGCTCACAATGTCCGACAGATCACGAATTCCCTGGGCCATGTCATTGAACATCCGTTCAGTGGTAGCAAATGTGAGAAGGCGCAATGTTGAGATACCTAATGACATGCTTCCATCGATTCGTCTTAGGAAGTAGGTAACAGAAGTTACTGAAGCAGTCCCAAACTAAAACTAGGATCGGGCGCGGCGGCCTAATAAGCCACTCTCCTTAAACAAAACCAATTATTATGAAAACACGAAGAAAAAAACAAAAACCCCCCCAAAATGTTGACGACCCCCGCAAACGTTGGACCACGGACCATGAGGACTATGATTTACGGATATGCACCTGGAATGTCCGAACTCTCTACAAAGAAGGTGCCTCTATCCAACTGGCGGATGTCCTCGACAAAAACAAGGCTGAAATCATCGCCATACAAGAAATGAGATAAACAGGACAGGGATGCACACGATAAAGGAACTGTGACATCTTTTAAAGCTGACATGCAGAAAGACACGAATGTAGATGCGGAATCTTAGTCGACAAGAGAATACGACATCTGGCCTCGCGGTTTAAACCTGTAAATGAACGAATAGCCACTATCCGCATCAATGCGAAATATTTTTGTATTACCCTGATTTGTGTACATGCCCCGTGGGAATATAAAGACGATGCCATTAAAGATGCATTCTAAAAGCGCTTGGAAGATATATATGCCCGCTGCTCAGGCCATGACATTAGAATTGTTCTAAGAGTTTTTAATGCTAAAAAACAAAGGAATGATGCTCTTGGTATAGCAGTCGGAAAATTTGGTCTACACAACAACAGCTTTGAAATCGGACTGGTTAAATTCACGTCGTTAAGAAACAGAAAGATATCCACAAGACAACTTCGATATCTCTTGATCAAATTACAAGAATTGATCATTGATCATGTGGCAAACGATGACGGCATGTCTTTAGCGTTTTGGAAGTGCGTGTAATGTGCGGTACAAATGTAGACTCGGATCGCCACTAGTTGCAGCCAAGGTACACATTAGATTAAACAGTAACAAATTTCAAAGGAAGGTAAACATCACGCTGCTGCATACAACTAAGATAGCCAATGCTTACCACAAACAACTCTTTCAATGGTTACAAACAAACGCCCCTAATTCTTATGTTTCCGACACACTGTAGCAACATATTGCAAATTCTATGACCATTACCGCAACGACCGTACTGAGTTTATGAAAAACCACTCCCAGACAAGTACTGGTACGATGAGGAACGTCTCGCAATGTCTAAGGAAGAGGATGCTGCATACATGGTAAAACTGCTGTCAATCGCAACGCGTGCGGTGACGGAACAATATAATGAGAAGAGGCATCGTAAGTGACGAAATCACGCCAATCATCGTCGGCGAAGTAGATTGTCCACCACCGAGCAAAAACAAGATCAGTACGACAATTGCTCGGCTTAAAAATACTAATGCTGCATGAGCCAATGGACTGCCGGCAGAGCTTTTTAATGCCGGCGGCGATGAGCAGGTAACAAGCATGCTCCAGCTCATCAACACGATTTGGCTCAGGGAGTGCATGCCCGATGATTGAAATCTGAGTGTTCTATGTCCCAAGCTTAAGAAAGGCGATCCAAGTGTGTGTATCAACTATCGCGGGATTAGCCTTTTACCCATCGCATCGGCCGCATCGGTCCTGTCTAGTGTGTTGTATAAAAGACTAAAGCCCATTCTGGCGAACCTGATTGGACCTTATCAGTGTGGCCTTAGACCAGATATTCACACTACGACAAATCCTGGAGAAGACCCAAGAAATGCAGATCGATACCTACAGACTGTTCATCGACTACAAAGATGTATTCGACAGTGCGATACGACAGAAATTTGGTACCCCCGCGAAGCTAATTCGACTCTGCGGGATGACACTGACTGACATGAAGTCTTCAGTGAAAATTGACAAAAATCTGTCAGAGCCAGACAAGGCGATAGTCTGTCCTGCGATCTCTTTAACATCTTAATGGAAATGATCATGCGGAAGGCTGCAGTAAACAGGAATTGTCTACTATGCGCTAAGCAAGTGATTTAACGTCAGAGCGCTCTCTCGAAGAACAAAGATACAGCTCTACCAGACTCTGGTCCTACCAGTCTTGCTCTACAGCGGTAATGACACAAGCGGATCAATCTATTCTTTGTGTCTTCGAGAGAAAAATACTCCGCAAAATATTTGAACCAATCATCGTGAACGGCGAGTACCGTCGTCGAATGAATCATGAGCTGTACGAGCTCTACAACGACATTGACGTAGTCATGCGTGTTTAAATAGACTGAATGCAGTGGCTTGGACACGTAGTACGTATGGACGAAAACGCTCCGGCTCGAAAAGTCTTTGACAATATACTCGAAGAGCGGCGCAGGAGGGGGGTGAGCAGAACTACGATGAATGGACTAGGTGAAAGAGCTGTTAACTAAACTTGGTGTGACGAACTATCTACGGAGCGCAAAAGACCGATGCGATTGGAATACTTTTCTGCGTGTGGCTACAGATTACATTTCTTATGTTGCTGCCATTAAAGAAGAAGAAGAAGAGAATATGCGTTGAACTAAATAAATTAAAATTTTTGTGATTTTTGCTAAAGCTTAACTTTACTACGACTATTGTCAGAATCGTATTTTTGTTCTCACAGAAATATTTTCTAAGTGCAAATGATACTGATAGTTGCTGAACATCAAGAGACTTTAGACAAAAATGCTGCAGTCAAAATGTCATCGACAGAATCTAGTAGGTAACAAAAGTCTTAGGTTCTAAACATGCCAGTAAAACTGTCAGTGAATAATTGACAATGATATTAACAGACTTAAGAACTGAACTTGCTAGTAAAACTGTCAGTGATAGTGTTGACGACGAATCAAAAGACAATGACAATACTATGCTTCTTATGTATAGTCTTGTTCAACTATACTAGTGCTTAAATTATTCGGAAACATAATACCATTTTACTTTCGAGTTTCTCACAGCTTTTAATTTTTGGTTTAACCAAAGTAAAACACGAAACATTTTTGAAAATCTTATATAAGAATCAATGCCAAAAGTGTGTGAATTTTTTTCTATTCATTCTTTGAAAATTAAATAGAACATAATTAAATTAATTGATAGTTATTTTCTCACGGAAACTATTTGCAAAATTTCCTTAAATGTTAATTATTTTCGTCATCTATGGAACAAAGACTTGAAAAAAAATATTATCTATGAAAGTGTTTACAATGTATAACGAGATAGGTAATGGTCGTGATTTTCTGTAAGGAGACTACAAAAGACTTAAGACACAAACTTTTTGTATCATATCATATATTGCATCATATGCATTCCTTATAAGCGAATATAACCTAATATAGGTAGCTTAAGAATAACTTGCTATTTCGGATGCATATGTTGATGCATATTCTGCAATTTTCATTTAAAGATGTTTTTTTAGATTTGTGATTATATTTGTAATTTTTAATGCCAAATTAAGTTCCGAATTTTTAAAAAACATACACAAAATACTGGTGCGGCTACTTGGAAATATTGAGAAGAATATTTAAAAAATTTCGGAGTTCACTAATCAATTTACATAAAAAGACTTAATTTCCTTTTACACCCCATGAGTTAGGTATGGGATAACTCTTCGCTTAGCTTGAATTTAGTGTGAATCTGTGAGTTTTTTTCATTCACACAAAATAACTTGAAAATTCTGTTAAATGTTTGCCTATAAGACTTGTGTTTAAACTTTAATAAGCGGCCTAAGAAACAACATTTTTGATAAAGATGTCAATGAGAGTAACAACTTAATTATGCCCCTAATACGAGTATTAATAAATGATGATTAATTTTTCGTAATATTTTATTTAAATATTTTCGGAAACAAGCGTTTGATGTTATGTGAAGTATGGCTCAATTAAGTCTGTACCAAAGGACCACTGCTATTAAATACTAAATTATACTACTACAATTAATACGTGTTCACTAATCTTCTCTTACAGTAAATCAAAAGACTTAAGACACAAACTTGGTCTTACTATAAATGTCACAAGCGCAGCCTCAGATGTCACTGTTTTCATCTTGTAGCCTCAAAAATATTCATTGGGAAATAGTTTAGTTTTTTTTTTGTTCCCGACGAAACAGTGTTCTATTTTCTCACCTTTCTTTTGTAGTCTACAATGTAGTAGAGATCTCTAAGGTTGGCAGTTGGTCATGCCGCTTCTCTGTTTTGTTTTATTTTCATCTTTAGAAAATCTCGTTTGTGTACAAGCTAAGCTAGCAGCAAAAAACGTAGCATAACCAGATACTATCATCAGCAGATGACTTTATAGCTTGAATTATGTTACTTCTTCTACATTTTTGTTTTATCTGCTATGATTCTAAATGAATACGTCTGTTCAGAGCAAATGTGGTGGTTGCTACTCGGCTGCATAGAAAACAAACGAAGAGGGCTAACCAATACAAAAAAGTAAGAAAATGGAAGACAGGGAGGCCAAAATGAGCGCATAAGCTTTAGTCACTATAGCTTATGATTTGGATTGTTATGTTTTGATCGCTAGCAAGCACAGACTTGGTGGTTATTATTGTCTAAGGTTGAATATGAATAAGTCGTATACATTTCGAAACCGTTAAGAAAACTATGCAAAACAATAACAACACACACACACACACTTACACAGCGACAAGAAAACAGAACTTTATGCTTGAGTGATATTTATGGTATAACATTTCTTTTGATGGCAATGTAGGTAAGAAAAACAAAACTCAAATTATAATTTCTGTTGTTTGTATGGTGGCGGAAATTTTTGTGTGTGCGTTATTTTTAGATAAATGTAAAAATTATAACATATAATGTAATACATATTATAAAATGTACTAGAAAAAAAAACGACAAAATAAACACAGACTTACCTTCGCAACGATGACCATCACCACGGTAGCCGGGAAAACAGGTACACGTATAACTGCCGAGTGTATTCGTACAGTGGGCAAATACATCACAGGGACGTGATTTGCACTCGTTTTCATCTAAACGAGGGGACGAGGGAAAAAATACAAAATAAAAAAAGAGTTGTTACAAAAAATACACAAAAATATGATTATTTAGGTGATTAGTATCGTTGCTATGACCACTCATTTTCATAACAGTTAACTTACCTTGATCGTTACAATTGCAACCACCCCAGCCATCGTTACAATGGCAAACACCATTCAAACACACACCGTTCGTGCACTGAGTGCCATCTTTATCACAGTCATCTGTAATTAGTATGAAAGGGAGGGAGGTAGGGAGGGAAATACAAAATGCTCATTAAATTGTTAAATTTGAAATTATTTCCCACAAAAACAAAAAAAATAAAGAATGAGAACTTTCTGTTATTTTTGTTTGTTTGTTGGATTCAATGTGGTCTCTACTTACTTGTGCATTTGAGCTCTTTACTCAGCTCATCGGAACCAAGATAACAATCTTGATTACCGTCGCATAATTTCGATAGTTCGTATAGTTGTAAATAGTCGCTGGAGGCGTTTACTTGACAACCAAAATAGCCATCTTCCAAATTGATAAAAAATACTTCATTACGAAATCGACTATTTTTTAAATTTGTTTTAAATGGCGATAGTTGTGTTTGTGTAAAATATTGTGTTTGTTGCAGTTGTGAATGTACCTGTGAAGAAATGGCAAAGAAGAGAAAACCATTAGATATAAATTGAAAAGTTAAGTAAAATAAACAAAAATAATATATTATATGTATATAATAATTTTATACTTTATATGTATTAAAAACAAGAATTGTTTTATTTTTATTATTTTTTTACATATTCTAACATAAATGACAACAGAGCAAAAGTTTAAGAATGCAACAAGATTGATGTGAATTAGGATTAATGCCAGAAAACTCTCTATCAAACAAAAGTCTTAAGACACAAACACTGCGTTACTCTGCTTGCTCTTGAAGCAGATTATATTGAGGAACAAAGTAAATTTTGATTGGAAAAAAGCGTGTTTTCTTTTTTAGGTCCGTGACTTTTTAGCCCACGTATTATATCGGTAAATTCGGTCATTTGTATAAGAGTTACTGGAAGGGGTTTGGCAAATCTTTCGGTTTACTGCAGTTGCGACTGCTATTACAAGTTAATTAAACTAACCGATCGGTCTGCAAGTTGTGGGTGAAGTGGTAAGTGTTCCAAGGGGTTGGTGCTATTCTTTGTATTAACAAACCCATAACTACATTTTAGGAAATACTCATACTGGTAAATTTTCAAATGTATCAGTTAGAATCCTGCCCAACAGCCAGACAGACGGACATGGGTTATTGCCTTATAAAGTATTAAAACTATTTTGTTCTTACGATACTTGGAGTCCAAATCGTTTTATTTAATGTGATATATTCAGATATTGGGACACTGAGATACAGAAATATCTTTATATAAAGATATAAAGATATAAAGATATAGAGATATAAAGATATAAAGATATAAAGATATAAAGATATAAAGATATAAAGATATAAAGATATAAAGATATAAAGATATAAAGATATAAAGATATAAAGATATAAAGATATAAAGATATAAAGATATAAAGATATAAAGATATAAAGATATAAAGATATAAAGATATAAAGATATAAAGATATAAAGATATAAAGATATAAAGATATAAAGATATAAAGATATAAAGATATAAAGATATAAAGATATAAAGATATAAAGATATAAAGATATAAAGATATAAAGATATAAAGATATAAAGATATAAAGATATAAAGATATAAAGATATAAAGATATAAAGATATAAAGATATAAAGATATAAAGATATAAAGATATAAAGATATAAAGATATAAAGATATAAAGATATAAAGATATAAAGATATAAAGATATAAAGATATAAAGATATAAAGATATAAAGATATAAAGATATAAAGATATAAAGATATAAAGATATAAAGATATAAAGATATAAAGATATAAAGATATAAAGATATAAAGATATAAAGATATAAAGACATAAAGATATAAAGATATAAAGATATAAAGATATAAAGACATAAAGTTATAAAGATATAAAGATATAAAGATATAAAGATATAAAGATATAAAGATATAAAGATATAAAGATATAAAGATATAAAGATATAAAGATATAAAGATATAAAGATATAAAGATATAAAGATATAAAGATATAAAGATATAAAGATATAAAGATATAAAGATATAAAGATATAAAGATATAAAGATATAAAGATATAAAGATATATAGATATAAAGATATAAAGATATAAAGATATAAAGATATAAAGATATAAAGATATAAAGATATAAAGATATAAAGATATAAAGATATAAAGATATAAAGATATAAAGATATAAAGATATAAAGATATAAAGATATAAACATATAAAGATATAAAGATATAAAGATATAAAGATATAAAGATATAAAGATATAAAGATATAAAGATATAAAGATATAAAGATATAAAGATATAAAGATATAAAGATATAAAGATATAAAGATATAAAGATATAAAGATATAAAGATATAAAGATATAAAGATATAAAGATATAAAGATATAAAGATATAAAGATATAAAGATATAAAGATATAAAGATATAAAGATATAAAGATATAAAGATATAAAGATATAAAGATATAAAGATATAAAGATATAAAGATATAAAGATATAAAGATATAAAGATATAAAGATATAAAGATATAAAGATATAAAGATATAAAGATATAAAGATATAAAGATATAAAGATATAAAGATATAAAGATATAAAGATATAAAGATATAAAGATATAAAGATATAAAGATATAAAGATATAAAGATATAAAGATATAAAGATATAAAGATATAAAGATATAAAGATATAAAGATATAAAGATATAAAGATATAAAGATATAAAGATATAAAGATATAAAGATATAAAGATATAAAGATATAAAGATATAAAGATATAAAGATATAAAGATATAAAGATATAAAGATATAAAGATATAAAGATATAAAGATATAAAGATATAAAGATATAAAGATATAAAGATATAAAGATATAAAGATATAAAGATATAAAGATATAAAGATATAAAGATATAAAGATATAAAGATATAAAGATATAAAGATATAAAGATATAAAGATATAAAGATATAAAGATATAAAGATATAAAGATATAAAGATATAAAGATATAAAGATATAAAGATATAAATATATAAAGATATAAAGATATAAAGATATAAAGATGTAAAGATATAAAGATATAAAGATATAAAGATATAAAGATGTAAAGATGTAAAGATATAAAGATATAAAGATATAAAGATATAAAGATATAAAGATATAAAGATGTAAAGATGTAAAATATAAAGATATAGATATATAGAAATATAGAGACATAGAGATTTATAGATATAGAGATATATAGATGCAGAAATACAGAGATAGAGAGATATAGAAAAATAGAGACATAGAGATTTATAGATAAGGAGATATATAGATGCAGAGATAGACAGATATAGATAGATAGAGAGACATAGAGATATGGAGATAGAGAATTTTAGACATACAGAGATAGAGAGATACAGAAATATGGATATATTGAGATTCAGAGATATAGAGTTATAGAGATATAAAGATGTTGGGATATTTCAAGTTCATCCAATGAAATGTGGAGATATTGAGATATAAATTTCTAGTTATAATGATATGGAGCTAAGTATGTTAATTGCGAAATTCGCTAATTTGCTACTTAAGTGACTCTTGATTTTCTTATTCAAAATGATGCGTATGTGTTAAACTATAAATTCGTTTCTACTGCTGCCATAGCTTAATACCGTTGCTATCCAAAGTCATCTCAGTGTATTTTTCAATTTAAAACTATTAGCGTATCGATAACACATGTTTCATCTCACAAATAGTTCTTCTTCTTCTTCTTCTTCTTCTTCTTCTTTACTGGCAGCAACAACAGAAATTCATCTATCAGTAGCCGCACGTAGAAAACCATTCCAAGCGCTTCGGTCTTTTGCGCACCGTAGATAGTTCGTCATACCAAGCTTATTTAACATTTCCGTCACCTGGTCTATCCATCGGAGTTTTGGTCGCCCCCTCCTGCGCCGCCCATCGAGTTTATTGCCGAAGACTTTTCGAGCCGGAGCGTTGTCGTCCATTCGTACAACGTGTCCAAGCCAGCGCATTCGGTCTATTTGAACGCGCTTGACCACGTCGATGTCGTTGTACAGCTCATACAGCTCATGATTCATTCGACGACGGTACTCGCCGTTCACGATGATGGGTCCAAATATTTTGCGGAGTATTTTTCTCTCGAAGACTCCCAGAATAGATTGATCCGCTTGTGTCATTACCCACGATTCTGCGCTGTAGAGCAAGACAGGTAGGATCAGAGTCTGGTAGAGCTGGATCTTTGTTTTTCGAGAGAGCGCTTTGTCGTTAAATCGCTTGCTTAGCGCATAGTAGCAGCGGTTTGCGATCAATACTCGTCTTTTGATTTCGAGGCTGACATTATTATTTTTGTTTATGGCGGAGCCAAGGTAGACAAAATCATCTACCACTTCAAAATTATAGTTGTCAACGTTCACGCAGCGTCCCAGACGAGTGGACTCTTTGTTCGTTGAAACAAATAACTTGGTTTTGTCCTCGTTTATCACCAGACCCACTTCAGCCGACTGCTTTTCAATGCTCGAAAAAGCCGCAGTAACATCTCGCAATCCACGTCCAATAATATCGATATCATCAGCATACGCGAGCAACATGTGGCTTTTGTTAAATATGGTGCCATTCCTGTTTACTGCTGCTTTCCGCATGATCATCTCCATTACGATGTTAAAGAGATCGCAGGACAGACTATCGCCTTGTCTAAAGCCTCGCTTGGTAGAAAATGGCTCTGACAGATTTTTGCCAATTTTCACTGAAGACTTCGTGTCAGTCAGTGTCATCCCACAGAGTCGAATTAGTTTTGCGGGGATACCAAACTCAGCCATAGCATCCAACAATTTCTGTCGTATCGGACTGTCAAATGCAGCTTTGTAATCGATGAACAGATGGTAGGTATCGATCTGCATTTCTTGGGTCTTCTCCAGGATTTGTCGTAGCGTGAATATCTGGTCGGTGGTGGATTTACCAGGTCTAAAGCCACACTGATAAGGTCCAATCAGGTACGCCAGGAGGGGCTTTAGTCTTTCACATAACACACTAGACAGGACCTTGTATGCGATGGGTAAAAGGCTAATCCCGCGATAGTTGGTACACACACTAGGATCGCCTTTCTTAAGCACGGGACATAGGACACTCAGATTCCAATCATCGGGCATGCATTCCCTGAGCCAAATCGTGTTTATGAGCTGGTGCATGCATGTTACCAGGTCATCGCCGCCGGCTTTAAAAAGCTCTGCCGGCAGTCCATCGGCTCCCGCAGCTTTATTATTTTTAAGCCGGGCAATTGCCGTGCTGATCTCGTTTTGGCTCGGTGGTGGACAATCTACTCCATCGTCGATGATTGGTGCGATTCCGTCACTTATGCTGCCTTCGGGAACGAGAAGAGATTGAAAGTGTTCCCTCCATATTTGCAGCACACTCTGAGTGTCCGTGACCAGATTTCCGTCTCTGTCCTTACAGGTGGGGATCCCTGTTCCAAAACCTTTACTTTTAACCTTTTGGTAGAACTTTCGGGCCTCACCTCTATCCCTGTAGTTTTCGATATCCTGGCTCTCTCTTTTCTTCCACAGACGCGTTTTCCGTCTGAACAGGCGTTTCATCTCCCTCCTTTTCTCTTTATAACGCTCCGTCACCGCACGCGTCGCCATTGGCTGCAGTTTTGCCTTGTATGCAGCATCCATTTCCTCAGACATTTCGCGACATTCGTCATCGTACCAGGGCTTGTCTGAGCGTGGTTTTTCATAACCCAGTACGGTTGTTGCGGCAGTGGTCATAGAATTCGCAATATGCTGCCACTGCATGTCGGGAACATCAGAACTAGGGGGATTTGTATGGAGTAATTGAGAGAGCTGGTTGGAGTAGGCATTGGCTATCTCAGTGGTCTGCAGCTTTGTGATGTCTAGCTTCCTTTGCGTTTGATTAAGAGTGTTTTTAGCACTACTTAATCGTGTGCGTACCTTGGCTGCAACTAGGTGGTGATCCGAGTCGATATTTGCACCGCGCATCACACGCACGTCCATAACGCTTGAGACATGCCTTCCATCAATTACCACGTGATCAATCTGATTTCTTGTATTTTGATCGGGAGATATCCAGGTTGCCTTGTGGATATCTTTATGCGGGAATCTGGTTCCACTCACAACCATGTTTCTTGCCGACGCGAAACTTACCAGTCTGAATCCGTTATCGGAGGTGTTGTTGTGTAGACTGAATTTTCCGACTGCTGAACCAAGAGCATCTTCCCTTCCTATTTTAGCATTAAAATCTCCCAGAACAATTTTAATGTCATGTGCAGGGCAGCGGTCATATATATCCTCCAGGCGCTCATAGAATGCATCTTTGATGTCATCGTCTTTGTCTTTCGTCGGGGCGTGTACACAAATCAGCGTAATGTTAAAATATTTCGCCCGGATGCGAATGGTGGCTATACGGTCATTTACAGGGTTAAACCGCGAGACCAGGTGTCGAAGTCTCTTGCCGACTATGAAACCACATCCAAATTCGTGTCTTTCTGCATGGCAGCTGTAAAAGATGTCACAGTTCTTCCGTCGTGTGCATCCCTGTCCCGTCCATCTCATTTCCTGTATGGCGGTGATGTCAGCCTTGTATTTGTCGAGGACATCCGCCAGTTGGATAGAGGCACCATCTCTGTATAGAGTTCGGACATTCCAGGTGCATATCCTTAAATCATGGTCCTTATATCGTTTGCGGGGGTCGTCAACATTTGGGGGGGTTCTTGTTTTTCGTTTTCTTCGTGTTTTCATAATAAATTTTTGTTTAAGGAGAGTGGCTTATTAGGCCACCGCTCCCGATCTTAGTTTCTTGGGGCTGCCAAAGCCACTAAGAGAGCCTGTGTTGAGTTTCAGTAACTTCTGTTACCTAGTTCCTAAGACGCATCGGTGGTAGCATGCCGATTAGGTTACTCAACATTTCGCCTTCTAACTCTAGCTAACTTCAAAGCGGTTGCTTTAAAGTCATTGCCCAGGGAATACTTGGTCTAAGACCGGAAGTAGTTAGCTGCTTGGACAGTGCCACAAAGGAATCGATTCTGGTCACTCCCAAGTGAGTGACAATCAGTAACTTTCTACCTCTGGGCAAAGTCCAAATAGTTATGGCCTTAAAATCTGGCCATTGCGTGATAAGTGGTTATGCTTGACTGAGTTTCGCATAACTTTTCGTAGAAAAACAGCGAGAGAAAATCCTATTCGTCAGAAAACGATAAATTAAATAATTAAAATAGCAAAGATTTTAAACAAATTAATAATTTGTACTATTTGCAAGAAAATGAAATCAAATGATATACTCAATATAGGCAGTAATTATAAAGGCACGCTTTTGTCAGGCGCAGCTAACGTTTACTACAGTCTTTAAGATGTTATTTTATCATTGCTGTTATTTTACCATTTTGAAAATGAAGTTGTCTATAAGCGGCGGAGTAGACTTTTGACGTCATTTCGCTAGTCAAGTTCAAGAGCACTTGCTGGGAGTTGTTTTAGGATTATGTGTGTAGTCGCTCTTTTTACAACAATTATTTCCTTTATGAAACCAAGTTTACTATGCCTCTGAGTAACCACCCTGACCTTGTCTATACTTAGTAGTTTTATTAACTCTATCAATGTGTGTAGTTTTGTTTTTCTCCAGTAGCCAAAAAAAAACTTCCAATCTTCTATACGACGAAAAAAATTGAATCGAATTCTCATTCATCCGAATGTAAACATTATTAATCTCCAACAACTATGATGATATAGCAATCTCAAAACAATAGATATTGTCTAAAGTATCGTGTTGAGTGTTACCAAAGTCCCATGACATTGCCCGGCTGTCTGTATGTATGTGCCAGCTTGTCTCTGTCTGTCTGTCTGTTTGTTAGTTCGTCTGTATGTCTGTCCTTGCATCCGTCCGCGTGTTTAGCAGACTTAGTAGCTGCATCAGTGCTCTCGTCACTGAGTGTATTAAATGTTTTCAAAGATTTTTTTCAGCTTTTCTAATTTCAAGTGCAACAGCAATTAAATTTATTAAGCGTTGCATTGCGCTTTTTCCCAATGCTTTCTGCCAGTAACTGGGCATTGCGCTATGACGCTATGACGATAGTGAAAATGATCGTATCAACATAATAACGACAATGTTTTCTGATGTTGCTGATGTGCATTAAAGTGCATCCGTTATAACTGTCCTCATCATCAGAATGAGATAGTAAAATGATAGCTTGATATGTATGAACGTAGAGGTACGCGTATGTAGCTAAGTCTGAGTATGTGAAAGCCATGGGATGGATTTACAATAGATGTGAGACAAGAAAAACTTGTCTATATCTAAGATATTCTTCAAGTGTAGTGTGATGGCAACATAAACCAGATATGCCATAATGCCTATCTGAGTTGCCTCAACACCTCAAGAGCAGAGAAAACATAGACATGGGTAAGGAACCGTTGCACGTCATGTAAAATCTATTAAATAACAGTTAATAGAAGCAGAGAGGGAATAAAATAACAAAAAAAATACCATTATGATGGAGAACATAAGGTAGATGATACCTTAGGGTGGCACAAGGTCGTCAAACAAAGCTTGTATTCAATATGTTTGCTTTTAAGCTGAACAAACGATATAGGAAAATTGATTAGATTTGTTGTTTGCTAGATTATAACACCAAAGAAGAGGAAAATGTATCAAATCTAGTTTATCAAACATAACATAACACAGTATAACACATGATTTTGGGTCTCAATTCTGAGAACTGCATATGAAAGTAGCCCCAAAAAGAAGAAGTTCTGCATCATTCGTTTTGTGAAGTTACATGCCATAATAATTTAATATCGATTTGAAGTTAGTATGTATCGTATAGGGGAATTTGTCACGTTTTAGGCTCTTTTGTTTGACATAACATTATTACTATATGATGGCGTATGATGATCATAAGTAATACTCCACGTAAATCATACGCCACGGAGTACAACAGTTTTATTGTAACTGCTACAAAATATACCCAGCTCAAAATTATTTGATGAATGGAAAAGTGAAACTGTTGCTTATGTCGGGAAACGTCAAATGAACAGATTAAGGGAATTGTAATTCTTTAAATTTGTTTCAGATGAATCGGTTTAGTGGTTCTCGAGTTATGTCAAACAATTAGGACATGTAACTTGACAAAACGAATGATACACAACTTTTTGGGGCTACTTTCACGTGCAGTTCTCAGAACTGAGTCCCAAATCAATGAGCTGAAAAAAGTTGTACAGTGTAAGTCAAATGATTCGAGTCTCCGTCTTTTTAAAATATGGTCGGCCTTTCCGTATTTCTATATGTTTCTAGCATTACAAAACTCTCATTATTGCACAAACTTTGTTCTAAAAATTTGGGTTAAAAGAATAAACTTACTGAGAAAATCTTCTACATCATCATCATCTTATACCTAAACACCCCCCCCCCCCAAGCTTTAGCAGCATTTACAGATTCTTCAAAGTCAATGACTTTATAAATCAATAGTTAAATACATACATCAATTTATTGACATACAATCGTTGGCGCACAAGTGTGTGAGAATTTGCCTTAATACATTGACAACTATTCGTGTCTAAGATGTTTCCTGTTTGCATGTACAATTCGTCGTGTTGGCTTTCCAAAACGAAAAAAAAAACCAAAACAAAGTTCGTGTCTTAAGTCTTTCGTTTTGCATTCGCCAATTTCACAGCAATTTTTCATTGAAATTCCGTACAGGTTTAAGGCTAATTAAAATTACCCCTCATATCTTTTATATATATTTAATTACTACTTGACATGCAAATGTCAAAACTTAGAGTAGCAAAAAAAAAACAACAACAACATACCAAATTCTTTCACCACATTCAGCACATCATTAAATGAAAAGATAATCTTGATAACGTTGATAATCATAAACTAGCATACAGATGAGGGAAGGCTCAGGGAATCTTAAATTTTCTAAATGTATAAATTAAATTTAATGATGGACGAACAACAACAACAACAAATTAATGATATATCTAAAACAAAAAGCAACGGGATTTTGTCTTCAAATGGTCACTGGCCGTCAAGAAGACCTTAAGATATGCAAAACATAATGGTTGCTTATACATAAACTATAGAAAATCATAAACATAAAACTTATCTCATCTATGAAAACGTTAATCATTAGTCAAAAGAAATTGCGGCAAAAACGCCACCACCATTTAAGTTGTGTAAATTATAGCCTGAAAATCAATAAAATTCACTCAAAAGATGAACAAATCATAAAACTTCGAAATAGGTATTCTTGGGAACCCATCCGGTTATATATGAGTTCGATGGCTGTCTCATAATGTTTGAAACCTAAAGAAAGTCCAAAGACCTTTGTGGTGTGTCTTTGTATTTAACAACCATACAACGAACGGTCATTGGTCTTTTTGCAAAAGTAAACATTCTTAACTTTTACCATACAGCTGGTAGCTAGGTATTTGTTATTGTCAACTTTAAAGCTTTCAGCAAACATTTTGCCGGTTGACTTCAGCTAATGCTGCTGCTGCTGCTACTTTTGTGTTGTTAGCAAACCTAATGATCTTCTAATATTGGCTTAAGCGTATTGTTAACGAAATGTTGGCGGCAACAGAAAAATAGCATAAAAATAGCCAAAATCCGATAGTCATCATTAGTGTGACCCAACCAAAGTTAGATCAGACGCAACAGTAAACGGTAAAATAGCCAAAAACCTTTAATGGTGTGTGTGTGTGTGCGCCAAGAACAACAGCAACAGCAATAAATTGCAAAATTATAGAAACTATTTCTCTTTTTCTTTTTGCTTTCTTTAACCACAAAGTTTATTGACTTCTTTCACTGGTAGTGTTAGGGGGGAAATGAGAGAAATCATTAACACAGATTATTTGTGTTATATCATTCATTTTCAGCATTTGCCACTTCATCGGCTCAGTGGCATGTTGTTATTCATTTGTTTTTTTTTTTTTTGAAGCTGCCAATAATACTTGTGCCTGCTGCTGTGTTGGTAGCTCTTAAGACAAATTGAATTATGTTGAAATTTTGATTTAATAAAAATTAATGTTATGCTATGCTAACGTTGATGTGGCAATGTATAGTTGGTGTATTTTAAATTGATTAACATGGTTCTGCGAATTTGGCCGATATTTTTCGGAATAGCTGTGCAAATTATAAACAGGTTTTGCAAAAAAAAATTTAGAGGTAACATATGTTAACATATACATTTAAATTTTTTGCATTTTATTTAGTTTTATACATTTTACAGAAGCGCTTTTTCTTCTAATGTCATGTAGATTTTCTAGATATAATATATTGGGGTCACATTTGTCACCCATTCTATTTGGCAAATTCTCTTAATACGACCTACTACTATTTAGGAACATCGGTTTGAATGCTAGATTACTTCTGGTTACGCCAGTTCACAGCAAGGTGACCGCGGTGAAAAGGTTCAGAGTCGATAGCCAGGGACGAAAATTACTTATAATAGGCATCTTTTCAATTTAGTATTATGAAAACTAAGGACATGTTTGATTTTTCTAATATGAGTTTTCTAATCGTTATTCTCTTGGTAATAACCAGGGCAACCGGAAATATGCAAATGCATGTTTTTTTTAGAACGAGATATTAACAAATTGGTAAGGTATTAATATGTTTCATGGTTCTACAAGTGTTTTGACACCTATTTGTTAGAGCATATTTTTGCATATTCTACCCATAAAGTCGTATTTCGGCATAATTTGGTTTTAAGAGCATATTTTTAAAAATATATTCTTTCTTTAAGCATATTTCATATTTAATTTTTGTAAAAATAACCCTTTTTCTTTTATTTCACTTACTCAATATTAGTGTATGTAAATTTACCAAAAACACTTACAAAGACTGAATTTACAATAATATTGTTTTGTTTAAAAAGTTTTTGGCTTTAAAAGAAATAACTTTTATTTTTTAGAGCATATTTTTGTTGATTTTAAAAGCATATTTTATGATTATAAGAGCATATTTTGCAATTTATGAGAGATATTTTAAGGGCATAAAACACGATTTTTAGGGCATATTTCCGGTTGCGCTGGTAATAACCGGAATCTCTCTTTGAAACTCCTCGAGCAGCTCCATACGTTCCATAGATAGCGTGTTTTCCGATCAATTCGTTCAGTGATAGCAAATGTGAGAAGGCGCAATAATGAACAACCTAAATATCATGCTATCGACGACTCGTCTTAGTGGCTTTGACAGCCCCAATTAATTAGTTTTAGGCTCGGTGGCCCAATAAGCCAAACTCCTTCAACAACAAAACTATTATGAAAATACGATGAAGAGAAAAACAAGAACCTTCTTAAACATTATAAGGAACTCTCTACAGAGATGGCGTCCCTATCCAATTGGCGGATGTCAGATACAAGGATGACATCTCCACCATAGTGGCAATGCGATGTAAGGGACAGGAATGCACATGAGGAAAAAGCTGTGACATTTTTTACAGCTGCCTTGCAGAAAGACTGGAGAAAATATATGACCATGGCAATGACATTAAAATGTTCCTGAAAGATTTTATTGCTGAAAGATGGAGAGAAGATACTCTTGGTTCAACATTTGGAAAATGTAGACCACACAACAATGTCTCCAATAACGAATTTAGACAGTTTAGCATCGCGTCGGCTAGAAACATTGTAATATAATGATATGCACAAGGCAACGTGGATATCCCCTGAACAAAAGATAAGAAACCAGATTCATCACGTCGTTAGTCATGGAAGGCATGTTCCAGGCGTTATGAACGTGCATATGCAAATCTGGTCCACATGCGAGAAAGTAGTGGTAACAATTCTTGTAACCAAACTCAAAGGAAGTTAGACTTCGCAAAGCTGCATACTACTGAGATAGCCAATTCCTACTCTAAAAAACTCTTCCGATTACTGCAAAAAAAATGTTCCGATGTTCCCGACACACAGTGGCAACATATTGCGTTTACTATGAGCGCTGCCGCAACGTCCGTACTGGGTTATGAAAAACAAGTTCTGGTAAGATGAGGAATGTCACGCAATGCATACAAGGCAATACTGCAGCCATTGGAATTGGTGAACACCGAAATTTCTTTCCAATAGGTTGAAAGCACAGCTTTTGCAACAAGGATACCCATATGTAAGGATATAGAAATCTAGTCACGAAAACCCAGAGAGTGCTTTCATACTCTGCTCGTTTCCGAAGGCATAATAAGTGATGAAATTACGTCAATTGTCGACAATGGATAAGATTGTCCACCACCGAGACAAAATGAGACCTGCACGGTAATTGCGCGGCTTAAAAACAATCAAACTGCGGGAGCCGATGAACTGCCGGCAGAGATTTCTAAGGCCGGCGCAATGTACGTGTACCAGCTCATAAACACGACTTGGCAAAGGGCGTGCCTGCCCAATGCTTAAAATCTGAGTGTCCTATGTCCCGTGCTTAAGAAAGGCGATCCTAGTGGGTACCACCTATCGCGGGATTAGTATTTTACCCATCGCATACAAGGTCCTGTCTAGTGTGTTATGTGAAAGACTAAAGCCCATTCTGGCGAACCTGATCGGACCTTATCAGTGTGGCCTTAGACCTGGATAATCCACGACCGACCAGATATTCACACTACGACAAATCCTGGAGAAGATATAAGTAGATGCTATGGTTGAGTTTGGTATCCCTGTGTAGCTAATGCGTCTTTGCGGGATGACATTAACCAACACAATTCTACCAATCGAGTCTTAAGACAAGACGATACTTTATCAAGCGATCTCTTTAACATTCTAATAGAGATGATCATGCGAAAGGTTGTAGTAAACACGACTTGTACCATTTTTTAAAAAAAAAAGTCACATATTGCTCTCGTATGCCGATGATATATATATTATTGGCCGAAGACTGCGGAATGTTACTGCGTCCTTATCTAACATTACAAAGCAGTCGGCAGAAGATCTGGACGAGGACATAACCAAGTTATTTGTTTCAACAAACAAAGAGTCTACGCGTTTAGGACTCAAAGTAAATATTGACAACGGTAACTTCGAGCTGGTAGATGATTATGTCGACCTTGGTTTCGCCGTAAACAAAAATAATGATGTCAGCGTGGAAATCAAGAGACGAGTATTGATCGCAAACCGCTGCTACTATGCTCTAAGCAAACGATTTAACGACAAAGCACTCTCTGAAGCTCGATAAGTATTGGACAGTATAATCGTTGAGTAGCGCAGGAGTGGCCCGTGGACAAGCTTGTCGTGACGAACTATCTACTGAGCGTAAAATACCGAATTGTTTGAAATTATTTTCTTTGTGCGGCTAGGTTTAGGATTAGGTTAAGGACGTGCAATGATACATGCTATGTCATTACAACACTCGGAGACCATTAGGATCTATTGCGATTGTCCTGAATTAAAAAAGCTAAATATGAAGAAGAGAGTACAGTACAAGATAAATTATTGTGTTAACAAAAATAGTACAGGGGAAGAGAGAAAGAAGTGTTACAAATAATTCCGGTGTGTTCTCTCCTTCAACTGTATACATATATATACAAGTTTGGACACAATGTTCCTTTGCTCTTGCGCCAGCTCAAACCGTCAGTGAACTTCACCAGACTCTCCATGTATGTACAAAGTAGTAAGATTACGTGGGACACTAAGCCAGCTCAAACCATCAGTGAACTTCACCAGATTCTCCATATTGCATGACGACAATTCGGTGAGACTATCAAAGAACCATTTCTCGAGAAATTACTTCCTTCTTCTGTGAAGATCTGGACAATGGCATAGCAAATGCTCAATGGTCTCAGTTTCCTCCTCTTCGTTGCAAAGTCTGTAAAAATCCTCCTGCGTTGTCTTCTAGATGCATGTAAATGCTCTGACGTCACACTATCCTGTAATTATTCCGATTAGTCGTCTGATGAACTTCCTATCTAGTTCCAATAGTGATCTGATTCGTCTTCCATCCAGTTCTGGCTAAATATCCTGTGATACGACATAGTCGGTGCGGTGTTCCCAGGATGTATTTGCTAGCCGTCCAATGTGATGGGTAACGATTCCGTACATATGTCATATTGGCAGTAAAACGTTTTACAGCTCATTAATTTGGGACCCAGTTCTGAGAACTTCACGTGAAAGTAGCCCCAAAAAGAAAAAGTTCTGCATCAATCGTATTGTCAAGTTACTTGAAACTTAACAAATTCTCCTATACGATACTTACTAACTTTAAATCGATATTAAATTATTATGGCATGTAACTTGATAAAACGAATGATGCAGAACTTCTTCTTTTTGGGGCTACTTTCATGTGCAGTTCTCAAAATTGAGTCCCAAAATCATGTGTGGTACTGTGTAATATACTAAAACTAAGTTGGCTAATACTAAGGCCCTATGATAATGAATTTTCACAACTGGACTTAGTTTGACGATTAATACTCTGTTTAGAAAACTTGAATTCCATGTCCTCTAAAACTATGTGAGCCTTTGAAAGGAACAATCGAAAACTTCGACTTACTATGCAATGTTTCTATATCTGTATTATATTGATTACCAAACCATTTAATTTTATTGTTGCAGCATTAATCTTAATTATAGTTATAAATACCATACTATAGTTTTGTTTGTACTTACCGTACTCGAAAGTAGTAGCACTATCCACGTGACTAGTGGCAAAAATATTTTCATTTTTGCTGTAAAGATAAGAAAATAAAAAAAGATAACGTTAAAAAAATATAACCAAATAAATAGAATTGTACGATAAAAATCTCTGCGACATAAAATGCATTTCAAAATTTTCAATTCCTGCTGTAAGCTGACGTTCTTCAGGTAATGGCACATTAACAATTTAAACGTATTTTGTTGTGCCTGTTTTTTTTTCAATTTAAAATCCCTTTAATCGTTCATGACTTATAAACACTAGTGGCTGCATGCCACAAATCCATAGTGCATACGACCAAAAGCATATAAAAGGGGACGCCAAATCTGTATTCCCTTAACATTCCGTGGCAAATTTACTCAAATCTGTTACAGCCTTAATTGATAGTAGTGTCTAACTATGACTAATTAATTACACTTTTTCAATGTCAAACTGTCACTGTTGGCCTGGAAAGATTGAGAGAGAGAGAGAGAGAGAGAGAGAGAGGGAGCGATAGATGCCAAAGGAAATGTCTGCGACGCATGCGCGAATTCGAAAATAAAAGGGCGCCAACATATTATAACAAATAAAAAAACAACAACTATATAGGCGGCATAATGTAAAAAAGGAATGTTGCTTGGTGTCTCTTTAGCAAAAATAGCTATCGAAGACAAACGACACGGCAATAACTAAGAAGGCCACGTATGGGGAACTTTTAAAGATATCGCTGAAGAAAAGAAAAAAGTGATCACGTTAAATTTACTGCCTGAGTGTGTGTGTGTGTGCAAGCGTATAAGGTAAGAAAAATTGGCGTAAATTGATATTCTATGCTTCTTTTCAGCCTAACAAGTGTGTATAAATCATGAACATGCCGCCGCAGATCTTGAAGGTGAGATTTGTGCAGTAGAACGTTGAGGCGTTTAAGGCTTCTTGACAAAATGAAGAATTTCACGTTGTCAAATGTGTGTGCGCGCCTATTCTTGTAGAATGTTAAGAAACTGGGCGTTGATTTATCAATAACAACTTTAAATGAGACATTTATATGTTGATGATGGAGTATTACTTAGTTACTATATTCAAAGACATTTGCATTTTCTTTGCTAGAATACTTGTAAGAGTAAGGACAGCCACAGGTTCAAGGCAATGAAACAAGCTGTGACAGAGACATTTATATAAAGAGACATATTAGAGACGGCAAATGTTTTAAGGTATAACTAGTTAGGTAGTGTTAGAATAACATAAGTAATTTGTTATGAAGGATTTGTAACGTATCAAATTTCCATATAAAATTTTTCTATTCTAAAGTTGAAAGTCACTCTAGTATTAAACATAATGCGTATTTTAATTGTAAAAGATGTTAATTGTAAAAGGGCAGAGAGCAGAGTACATATATAATGTTATACGTTACTTCTTTTTTTTGGGAAATGTCGTTGAAGTTTATTTAAGGCTACATGAAAATTTGTCAGTCTTTGCGTTGGTACAAAAGACTTAAGCAACGAACGTCTTTTGTGAGTGGTAGATGTTGACTTGTGGCAGTACGTATTTGTAGCGGGCGATTGTAAGAGAGTTTTGTTGAAAATGTACAAATTGGTGCAAAACTTATGATGTATCATGGGCTCGACAAAGGAAATAACATAATCATTTTGATGACTATTAACTGCTTAATATAGTACTGATGAAGTAATGAAAATATTATGTAACACAGTAAAACATTTTTACGACCCAAAAGTGTAACACGTTGAAGGAGCCACCTTAGACCATAGGTTTCTTTGAACCAAATTCGATTCATGACTTTTTAAGTTGTTTGATCCATGTCTGTCTGTCTGTCTGGCTGGTACGCAATGTTTAGAAATGTTGCACTTCATATTTACCCAAAACTACTTACGGTATAGCAAATGGGCTACATGGCCCCGCCCCTTCTAGTACCTCCCATACAAATACATCATTCCGCCTACTTAAGAAATCGAGTTATAATATTAATGGACCCAACGGGATCGTACCTAAATTTTGTATTTAAAGCTTAAACAGGACAAAGTTTTGGAAAAAAAATTGGAAGTCTAGCCACTCCCCTTCTGGAACCTCCCATACAAATGTACCATTCAGAAATGGAGATAATACCAATACATCCAATGCGATCGTACCCAAATTCTCTATTTAGTAAAGCTAAAGCAGTATAAAGTTTTTGAGAAAAGTCTGGAAGTCTAGCAACGCTCCTTCTGGAACCTTCCATACCCATCTGGTACCGCCCACTTTAGTAATCAATTAATAGTAGTAATACACCCAATGAGGTCGTGCCCAAATTCTGTATTTAGTAAAGCTAAAGCTGGATAAAGTGTTGGATAACAAATTAGAAGTCTAGCCACGCCCCTTCTGTACCTCCCATACTAATGTACCATTCCGCCCACTTAAGAGATGGAGTAGTAATATCAATACACCCAACGCGATCGTGCCCAAATCCTATATTTAGTAAAAATACAGCAAGATAAAGCTTTGGAGATCAAATTGGAAGTCTAGCCACGGCCCTTCTGGTACCTCCCATACAAATGTACCATTCCGCCCACTTTAGAGATGGAGTAGTAATATCAATACAGCCAACCTGATCTTGCCCAAATTCTGTATTTAGTAAATCAGGATAAAATTTTGGGGAAAAACTATAAGTCTAGCCACTCCTCTTCTTGTACCTCCCATACAAATGTACCACTCCGCCCGCTTTGTAAATCGAGTAATAATATCGGACTTCGGCAGCACTTTAATAACACCACCTTATCTCGGAATACTAAGAAACAGGTGCTTACTACAACGGACATACAAATCCTTGGAGTATTCGAGAGAAAATTACTCTGAAAAATATATGGACATAACTGTGTAGACGGCGAGTTTCACCATCGGATGAACCATGATTTGAATGAGCTTTACCAACATTGACGTAGCTCAAAGAGTCAGAATCCAACGACTTCGATGGCTGGGACATGTTGCCTGGATGGATGTAAATGCTTCAGCGAGAAAGGTGTTTGAAGGCGAACCTGAAGGACGGCGCGGAGCAGGGAGACCCAAACTCCGTTGGAAGGACCAAGTGGTTGGCGACTTGCCACCATCTAGTAGGACTAACTGGAGAGCCCACGCTGAAGACCGAAGAGCAAATTTAACTACAAACATTCTTACATTTATTCTTTTGCACTGAAATCTGATCACTTTGTCCAGCCCCAATCTATCTCATTCCACCCCGTCCCCCTGCCACCAGCATCATCTAATCTTCATGAACACCAACTTCTAAATGCAATTTTTCAATTCGTAAAATTGCTTAATCATTAACCAAATATTTGTACCATTGCCAACATCTACTTCTGACTTCTTACACATGTATCTACAAATCACCTCATCTCTGAGTCAGACTCCAATACCAAGACTCCAGCAGCAGCAACAACATCCTACTCATCCATCCACTTTAACATGTTTACAACAATTACCATTGTTTTGCAACAACACCTAAGCAGCGGCATACATACAATATCTCAACAATTCTATTATGGCTTAGAACCTAAGCAAATAAGAGGATTTCCTGCTTAAGCAATTTGTAGTATGATTCTTTAAAATCTTCAAAAGTCTAGCATAAAAAAAACAACAAAAAACACAACAGCAAATTAAATAACAAAAATCTTCAAGAATTTTTTGTTGAAAAGCCCAAAACACATGAACTTTAATTGTGTTAACATTTTAAACACGCACTCGCCGTGTTGTCTTAGTCCACGCAAAAAGTCGTTGCAATAACAAAATGTACAATAATTCTAAAATACCACTCACAGCAAAGACGACAAGTCGCGCCGTATTGTTCTAACATTTTTCTGACGTTGATGGTCATTCAAAATTACCAAACAGAAAAGCACAAGAACAATAGACACAAAGCCAGAGATACAACTTGAAACTAAGAAGAAAAGAAATTAAGCTTATAAAAATAATTTCGGATAACAAGTGTACAACAACTGACAAACTTCCCCCTTAAGCACAAGAGAATAATCCACAGAGCCACCAAAGGTTAATAAACTTTGCCCAAAGTGAGACATAACATAAAAGAGAACATATGTGTTGTTGTAATTCTACAAAATTTTGAATTTGATGACAGGTAGTTGAACTCTTGAAGTGATTGGGAGGTGAGTGTTTCATTCACAAACCTGGAGAAGAAAAACGTGTTGAAAATTAACATCCACACTGAATTACAATTGATTGTTGGGCGTAATTTTACGTATTCAATTATTTATATATATAAGGTAGTGCGTTAAGAATAGTGAATACGCACACAATTGTAATTGAATTTTAGGCAGCAAACCGTAAAACCTAGAGGTTTTGCAGTATGTGTTTAATGGGAGGCATAATGTTTTAATGTGCCTTAGGTCGTTGGTCTTGGCGCGGCTATGTTTTAGCGGGAAAATTATAAGGTTTTATGGGCAAATTTTAGGTAATGCTTAAAGTTGTGCAGAGAGGTAGTGTGTTGTCCAAAAGAAAGCGAAGGTTTAACCACATATGGTGTTCTACTATAGTGATAGGCTACATAATGAAGTGTTAAAGTTTGTGTTCTAAGTTTTTTGTTTGGTGTAAGTTATATAGAGTGATGACATTGAAAGATGATTAAGGCTATGGTCAAGTGATTCCCAGGAAGATATTTGCATGTTCAAAAACCGGTAAAGCTGTAACATTATTAACTAAAAGTACGTAATCTTTCAGAATGATAGTAAGTCAAGCTACTATGTTATGTACGTTGAAAAGTGCTTTGTTGTAGCTGCAAACCAATGTAACTTTTAGGTCAGAATAAATTGGCTTGATCAACTGGATTGTTATTGAATATTGCATTTTTAGGAAAGTTTCACACATACTCCCCCTTTTTATGTATGTCATAGTTGACTTTCGACAACATTCGAAAATTCTTTTTTTTAATTTGAATAAAAAATGTAATAAAAACAGAAATGTTTAGTGTTGGGAATTTATCATCATTTGATGAAGAAGAACATGATAGGAGCAAGGACAGTTGTATTTCAGTCTCACAAATGAAATCAGCGATGCCATATTTAAAAAACGACAAAGATTCGACGTGACTACGACATACATAATAAGGGGGACTATCACGGTCTCAAGTATTGAGAGGCAGTCACCTTGCTGTGTGAAGACAAAAGTTTGAGTAGTTGAGTAATTGATAATTTTAGTAACAGCTGCTCTTATTAACATTGAAAAAGCAAAATAGAAGATTGCATACAAACTTCCTTCACTGGATAAACTTTCCAATGAGGCTACCGCATCGCTATAGCATAGTTCAGGCCGAAAAACGTGGCAATTAGAACAGCCGTGGAGCAAATTATATATCATAAGATATTGGACGGCAATATTCATTTACTTACTGATATTAAAGCGGCAACCATATACCTGAAGAACGTGTACACCACTTTGAGAAAAGTTCAAGAATGCCGGTCGTCTCTGAAGAAGATAGCGAAACATTCGACGGAGGGTAACTGATAGTAAAGTGGTTATTTGATCCCTGATGGACGTGTATAGCACTTTGAAAAATGTTCAACAATGTCGGTCGTCTCTGAAGGAGAAAGCGAGACATTCGATGGCTTAGGTTTTAGGAAATATATACATATATTTTCCCATTTTTGTTTGTCGGTAGTTTGGGGGCCAGCTCTGGTGAAGGCACACACAACGCCTCTACTTCTGACGTTCCCGATACACAGTGACAGCATAATGTGAATTCCATGGCAACCGCTGCAAAAACCGTTCTAGGATATGAAAAACTACGCACAGACAAATACTGGTACAGTGGAGAACAAAACCCCTTCTAGGATATGAAAAACGGCGCTCAAACAAATCCTGGTACAATGAAGAACAATAAACGTTCTACGATATGATAAACGGCGGTCAGACAAATCCTTGACAATGAAGAATGTCGCATAGCGTCTGAGAAACGGGATGCTGCTTATAGGACAAAGCTACAGCCAATTGTACCCTGTGCTGTTAGGAAACGGCACAAAGAGGCAGTAAAACTGTAGAGAGCTATTTAAGAGATAAAAAACGTCAGATGAAGGAACGGCAGAACGAGGATATAAAGCGATACAGGGATAGAGGTGAAGCAAATTTTACCACAAAGGAAAAACAAAAGGCTACGGTAATGGCTCCTCACTTGTAAGGACAAGGGTGGAAATCTGATTACAGATACGCAGAGTATTCTGCATATATGGAGAGAACACTTTCAGCAACTACAGGTGGTAATCATGATAACAGGGTCACTTAGAACTACTCCAACTCCCTCACATGGCTTTCAGGACAAGGGGACATTTATGGACGATGCATTGACAAAGGCTGAAACCATTGTGAATTCTGGCGAAGCTTACGTTCACATTGGTGTTGCTCTCACAAGGAGAAAACAGCCAATTAAGTGGAAACTGAACGTTATTGCTACAGAAAGATCTCTACGGGAAATAGACTGTCAATTGTCTAAAAGTACCTGTTCAGAGGTTGGTGCAAAGGGGGTGACATGTCCCAAACTGGTACTAAAGTGTTAAGAAGTGGCAATTTGACTGATTTGTGGTATTCCTCCCGCGTTGTATTTTTCCAAGAAGGTGTTTAATATAATGAATATACTTTTACTTAAATATATTTTACAGGACTTATAATAATCCTTGACACACGCTCTTGAATAAAAAAATAACAAATTAAGTATAGAATTAAATTTAATTAAATAAACTTCGAGAATGGTTCTTAGGTGCGTTCAATAGAACTGACACATGAAATATTATTACGGAGTGGTCCTAGGACAGATTCTGTTAGTCAGACACAGGAGTGGTCCAAATTATGGCATAGGGTGTCAATTCACACCTCCAATGACAAAGTCATGTTAAAGTGACGTGTACCGTTCATATATTTGAGTTACAACTAGGACCGGTCTCTACCCACCAGGGTAGAGTGTGTTAGTTTATTTTCCTGTAGGGATAGGTTAATGAACCCACTTGCACAGCGATAGATTTGGTCTACCATATATATACAGAGAACATGATTTGCGCTGAACATGTATAGAGTCAATCTGTTTACTGGCCGGTTGGCAAACACGCTAAGAGGTTTAAACTCCCCTACAACGATTTTTGTTAAAGCTGCAACGATGAGAAAGAAAAATAGAGTATGGGTCATCCTCTATGTCCCTGCTCTGCTTTTGTTGGAGTGAGGTATGAGTAGTTTAGTCTTCAAACACATATGGACAATACCTCTGTATCAGCAGGCAATCTATTTAACATCCATGTCTTTATCAAGGCAATTAAATGGCTTGAGAACGATCATGGCCAAATAGAGTAGGAAAACTTGGTGCGAGAATTAAAAATTGTATGTTATCAACACGGCTATACTAGGACCCAAGTAAGCTATGCTGATGGCAGTTGCCAAATTAACCTAACCTTGAACCCACCTTGTCTTCCTTCCTCTCTCTCTCTCTCTCACTCTCTCTCTAAGATACTAATTTAGATATAGTCTCAATGACGTATATTAAAGTTCCACATTTCCTAGAAAACTCATGTAAATTCACTTTATTGTGATATCATCACGTTTTATAATAACAATTTCTCATGGCTTATTGAACGGCTCTATGAAAAATGCCCCAAATGCAAATGCCCAAAAAAAAAAAAAATGGGGGATTTCATATGAAAAATCCCCCATAAATTTTGGGGAACTTTTCATTTATTTTAGGTAAAATTTCGTTTTTTAATTTTGGGTCTTTTTTGATATGCAAAATGACCCAAATTTGCAGGTATGAAAAATACCCCAATTTTTTTCCATATAATAAAAAATAAAAAAAAAAGTACAGATGATAAAGAAAAGGGCGGCGGACGCCCACCGCATTCCTCTTTTAATAATGCTACATTTGTTTAGAAGAATTTTGGGGCATTTTTCATAGAGCCTTATTGAACCTTAAGCGCAAATTCTCCAATAACACTGATGTTTAATAAATCAAGTGGCAAATAGTTTATAATGTTCATTGACACTTCTAGATTATTTGGAATGTGAAATGAATACATAAATATTGTATTTTGTAACCAATTCGTGTTTTATATGTATGTATAAGAACATTTAACGCTCATTTATATTCTGTGCGGTGATTTTGTTGCAAAGGCAACTGACATTAAATAGTCATAACATGTGAAAAGTGAACACAGAAGGATATCTATTTACTGCAATAGTGTTGGCCAACATAATTTTCTTGCCAAATCAATGTTTTGTTTACGATAGCCAAGGGTGCAGTTTAATGGCGCTTACTAGGCAGTATGGAATGCATATGAGAAATGCTTGTATGCTTTGAAATAGCAGCAAAAGTAGCTTGCCAAAATAAAAAGTGCCACATCAATATAATTAGCTAAATGCAGAAATTCTTAACTGAATTCCTTTTGGTAGAAAATATAACATATAATTTTGGGACTAAATTCTAAGAACTGCACGTGAAAGTAGCCCCAAAAAGAAGAAGTTCTGCTTCATTCGTATTGTCAAGTTACATGCCATAATAACTTAATATCGATTTGAAGTTAGTAAGCATCGTATAGGGGAATTTGCCACGTTTTAGGCTCTTTAGTTTGATATAACATAAATGCTATGTGGTGGCGTGTGATAATCATAACTAATATTCCTTGTAAATCATACGCTACGCAGTACAACAATTTTAATGCAACTGCTACAAAATAAATCCATTTCAAAATCATTTGATGGATGGAAAAGTGAAACTGTTGATTATGTAGGGAAACGTTATAAGAACAGATTAAAGGAATTATAATTCTTAATTTTTTAAATTTTCGGACTAGTGGTTCTCGAGTTATGTCAAACAAAAGAGCTTAAAACGTTACAAATTCCCCTTTACGATACCTACTAACTGCAAATCGATAATAAATTATTATGGCATGTAACTTGACAAAACGAATGATGCAGAACTTTTTCCATTTGGGGCTACTTTCACGTGCAGTTTTCAGAATTGAGTCCCAAATCAATGAGCTGTCATATTTGTTTTGTCATATTGTAGACATAAGAAATGATATCTTATTTATAGAATGAATTAAAAAAAATGTGTTATTCGTTTAGAAAATCATTGAAATTTCTTGATTACTCTTAATGCTAATATACTTTGCTAGGGGTTTTTTTTACATAAATTACATATAATGGTGCATGTTGCTTAAGTCTTTTGTTTACTTATACTGTGTGCTTTTCACACCCTTTAACATCTTTAAGCTTATAGATTTATAAATATGCTAGGATAGCTAAATGACAAATATGGATAACATATCCAATAAATACGCGTGTTTAATTATCGCAGCAACTTTTTGTGTCAGTAGCCTTAAGCTTTGTTTATTGGTAGTTAATAGATACTATAGGGAATCATTAAAATTTCTTTATTACTATCGATGGTCACAACATATTTGTTTTTAAAGCCAACACATAGTCCTATAGCCATCAGCATGCACAAGATGATGGGTGCATATTCATATTCTTGTCCTATCTGCATATGACATCTTGCGATATTCCTAGTATAAGCTTATCTCATTTCAAGAACTATATATGCTTAATGATGATGATGATGACTCAAATCCATACAATTTTATCGAAAATTATCTTTTCTTCTAAATAGCTTTATGCATGTAATTACGATTTATGGATAATCTAGCAAATCGTTGGAATTTCTATATTATTCTTAGTAATAGAAACTTATTTGATAATATTTCACATTGAATATACATCCCCCGCTTAGTTAAGTTTATCTTACCACTTCAATGATAATGCTATCTAAATATTTGTTTCTTATAGCCAACACGTAGTCCTATAGCCATCAGTATGCACAATATGGTGGGTGCATGTGTCTTAAGTCTTTTGTTTTCTTGCTCTATCTGTTTATGACATCTTGTGAAATTCCTGATTAGAGCTTATCTCATTACAAAAACCATATCTGCTTAATGACAAAATAAAAATAATATTCAAACAATTTTATAGAAAATTATTTTTTTTTCTAAATAGCCTAAGGATGGGTAGTTACTATTCATGGATAACCTAGCAAATCGTTGGAATTTCTATATTACTCTTAGTAATCGAAACTTATTTGTTTATATACCACATTGAATATGAACAACCTAGTGCATGTGGCTTTAAGTTCCTTTCCCTATTACTGGCCTTAGCCTCAAGGTACAGTCTTAAGAAATCCCTCCTCTTCATAGTTAAGTTTATCTTACCACTTCAATGATAATGCTATCTAAATATTTGTCACTTAATTTTCATCATATTTTCACATGAAATTATTTTATTATTTACTATCATATCATATATTTTCCCCGCCTCCTAGCAGTGTCATCACATCGGTGTCGTGTAATGCTTTTGATACTTTCGTTGCCGTCAACTCGTTTTATCAGCTGTCTACATGTATTATTATTAACCTTTTGCCAAGCGTTTATAGTCGCAGTCGTTCAATAAAAACTATTAAATTATGAGCATAGCTCATGCATATTAATGACATTTTTAGCACAGATTCTTAAGTTGCAGCTTTGATGCTTCGTTTTTTACTTTTGGATTTTGTAAATTTTTGTAAAACATCTGTTAACATGATGGTTCGATGGCAAGGCAATGAGCTACATTTAGAATAGCCAAGGAAAATGGTACCAAAAAATGCATTATTAATCAGCTAAAACACAATTAAATGTAAAGAATACAAAGAAAAAAAAAACAAGGAACAAGCGTCAACTCCGTCCTATAGGTGCTGGAGTTAATGATGATGAGGCCGTTGATACTTCTAGGAATCATTATTACTTCATTAACCGGAGCAAGCGGCGAATAAGTGCAGCTTATATATAGTGTCGGTGTGTTATATAGGCACCTGTTCCCTTGGTGTTTTTCACAGTGTGCTGATGTCCAATGTATTTCAATATGATTTATGAGATTTTAATGAATGAATTTTACACCAGCCCAAAAAAAAAAAGCGAGACCAACAAAATATAAAAAAAAACAAATTATGTATGAACAATTTTTCATTGTAAACGATTTTGTATAACCGGTTCCATTGTGGCGTTTGCACCATAAAGTGAGGGAGACGTTTCCACTTTAGTTTGAAGTTTATGCTTAAAACACCTCTATAATTTTTTTGCATCAATAAAACCTTGACATTAACTTTTTTTTTTGCAATATAATTTGTATTTGCGTTGTACGGTAGTAAAGGAATTCATAAATTTCTAAAGACATGGTATTTCATGTTAATCTGTTATTTTTTTATATTACACATTTTCGGACGGTTCTTTTAAGTTGCATTGCTATGTACAATTGTTGAGTTGGGTTGTTTGACTTTACAGCTGGTATTGTCATTTTGTTTATAATGAAACATATGTACGTTTGCAGGTACATTGAGTTGTTTGCAAGCGCGTACTTCAAGCACGGACTTCTTCATATTTTCTATTTGCTAAATCTAGTAAAACCGGAAATTTTACGCATTTTTTTCTTTTTGCCATCCACGAGATATGTCTTTCTTATGTTATTGCATCTTTCAGGCATTTCTTGTTTCTTTAGCCGATTTTTTTCGTGTGTGTGTGTGTGTGTGCTAGGATTCGTGTTGTTTGTGCCACAAGTTGTTGGTCTTATTTTGCCATTGCTGCTGTTGTCTGTATTGTATTTATGCTGCCGCTGCCGTAAGCTTCTCTTCATATTTTGTTGTTATGTTTGTTTTTTTTTCTAGTTAAATATGTCCACAATACTCATTCCGTTGTTGCAGTCGAGTAGTGTGAGCAGCTTCATGCTTTTTAGACCGCCTCACTGAGTGGCATGTTGCATGATGTTGTCGTGTTGCATGCATGCATCGAGCGGCAACACAACAGCATTAGACATTGATAGGCAAGCCATAGGTGAAAACCATGTTACCATGGACCTTCTTGCCAGCCTCGTCTATGCGTTCATACGTTTGTTGCTTATTTATTGTTCAAATTCATTTGGCATTAGTGGTTTTGACCAAAAAATCAAATTGTTTTAAACAGATTGAAAATGACAGATGCCCAGCTAAGTTTTTGTCTCGGCCACCACGCCAAACGCCAAGGCATTCTTTGCTTCAAAAGAAACAAAATTAACACACATTCATAGTTATTGGCTATGCAGCATATGGCAAATATGCGTAATGAGTCTTAAAATAGAATTTGCAAGAAACGAGGCGTTTTTGCCTTGCATCGAAATCTCAAGAATTCTGTGTAGTTAACTATATTTAAGGGGTTGCCTGTAGTTGTGGAATAGCTAATTTAGCAAAGCACAGATGTGTTTAGTGATGTCCAAAGTTTAGAGATGAGGGGACGGTACGGAACGAAATAGCTATTCAAAAGACTTGAAATACAAACACTAATAGGATGACATACCGACCATGGGATATCAAACGACAGTTGGCGCAACAACTGATAACCCCACAATTAAAGTATTTTTAGAAAATATTGGCTATAAATGAAAGGGAGTTGAAGAAATGCAGAGGATTTTTGTCCTCTACCATTTACTAGATAAGGAAGAAATTTATAGAAACATACAGTAATAAAGTAGAAATTATAGAGATTTCAGCAATATTCAGGGACTAAAGAAAAGGAGACGATGCCAAAAATTATTGTAAGAGGATTTTTCTGTGGAACTAAATGAGAAAATGCAAAACATTTCACGAATTTTCTATTGTTCAAACACTTTTTTGGATCTTTCACTTTTTTGTTTACATTAATATAAAATTTCTAATTTTTTTTGTCTGCATATTTAATTTTTAATTTTTAATTTTTAATTTTTAATTTTTAATTTTTAATTTTTAATTTTTAATTTTTAATTTTTAATTTTTAATTTTTAATTTTTAATTTTTAATTTTTAATTTTTAATTTTTAATTTTTAATTTTTAATTTTTAATTTTTAATTTTTAATTTTTAATTTTTAATTTTTAATTTTTAATTTTTAATTTTTAATTTTTAATTTTTAATTTTTAATTTTTAATTTTTAATTTTTAATTTTTAATTTTTAATTTTTAATTTTTAATTTTTAATTTTTAATTTTTAATTTTTAATTTTTAATTTTTAATTTTTAATTTTTAATTTTTAATTTTTAATTTTTAATTTTTAATTTTTAATTTTCAATTTTTAATTTTTAATTTTTAATTTTCAATTTTTAATTTTTAATTTTTAATTTTTAATTTTTAATTTTTAATTTTTAATTTTTAATTTTTAATTTTTAATTTTTAATTTTTAATTTTTAATTTTTAATTTTTAATTTTTAATTTTTAATTTTTAATTTTTAATTTTTAATTTTTAATTTTTAATTTTTAATTTTTAATTTTTAATTTTTAATTTTTAATTTTTAATTTTTAATTTTTAATTTTTAATTTTTAATTTTTAATTTTTAATTTTTAATTTTTAATTTTTAATTTTTAATTTTTAATTTTTAATTTTTAATTTTTAATTTTTAATTTTTAATTTTTAATTTTTAATTTTTAATTTTTAATTTTTAATTTTTAATTTTTAATTTTTAATTTTTAATTTTTAATTTTTAATTTTTAATTTTTAATTTTTAATTTTTAATTTTTAATTTTTAATTTTTAATTTTTAATTTTTAATTTTTAATTTTTAATTTTTAATTTTTAATTTTTAATTTTTAATTTTTAATTTTTAATTTTTAATTTTTAATTTTTAATTTTTAATTTTTAATTTTTAATTTTTAATTTTTAATTTTTAATTTTTAATTTTTAATTTTTAATTTTTAATTTTTAATTTTTAATTTTTAATTTTTAATTTTTAATTTTTAATTTTTAATTTTTAATTTTTAATTTTTAATTTTTAATTTTTAATTTTTAATTTTTAATTTTTAATTTTTAATTTTTAATTTTTAATTTTTAATTTTTAATTTTTAATTTTTAATTTTTAATTTTTAATTTTTAATTTTTAATTTTTAATTTTTAATTTTTAATTTTTAATTTTTAATTTTTAATTTTTAATTTTTAATTTTTAATTTTTAATTTTTAATTTTTAATTTTTAATTTTTAATTTTTAATTTTTAATTTTTAATTTTTAATTTTTAATTTTTAATTTTTAATTTTTAATTTTTAATTTTTAATTTTTAATTTTTAATTTTTAATTTTTAATTTTTAATTTTTAATTTTTAATTTTTAATTTTTAATTTTTAATTTTAATTTTTAATTTTAAATTTTTAATTTTTAATTTTTAATTTTTAATTTTTAATTTTTAATTTTTAATTTTTAATTTTTAATTTTTAATTTTTAATTTTTAATTTTTAATTTTTAATTTTTAATTTTCAATTTTTAATTTTTAATTTTTAATTTTTAATTTTTAATTTTCAATTTTTAATTTTTAATTTTTAATTTTTAATTTTTAATTTTTAATTTTTAATTTTTAATTTTTAATTTTTAATTTTTAATTTTTAATTTTTAATTTTTAATTTTTAATTTTTAATTTTTAATTTTTAATTTTTAATTTTTAATTTTTAATTTTTAATTTTTAATTTTTAATTTTTAATTTTTAATTTTTAATTTTTAATTTTTAATTTTTAATTTTTAATTTTTAATTTTTAATTTTTAATTTTTAATTTTTAATTTTTAATTTTTAATTTTTAATTTTTAATTTTTAATTTTTAATTTTTAATTTTTAATTTTTAATTTTTAATTTTTAATTTTTAATTTTTAATTTTTAATTTTTAATTTTTAATTTTTAATTTTTAATTTTTAATTTTTAATTTTTAATTTTTAATTTTTAATTTTTAATTTTTAATTTTTAATTTTTAATTTTTAATTTTTAATTTTTAATTTTTAATTTTTAATTTTTAATTTTTAATTTTTAATTTTTAATTTTTATTTTTAATTTTTAATTTTTAATTTTTAATTTTTAATTTTTAATTTTTAATTTTTAATTTTTAATTTTTAATTTTTAATTTTTAATTTTTAATTTTTAATTTTTAATTTTTAATTTTTAATTTTTAATTTTTAATTTTTAATTTTTAATTTTTAATTTTTAATTTTTTAATTTTTAATTTTTAATTTTTAATTTTTAATTTTTAATTTTTAATTTTTAATTTTTAATTTTTAATTTTTAATTTTTAATTTTTAATTTTTAATTTTTAATTTTTAATTTTTAATTTTTAATTTTTTAATTTTTAATTTTTAATTTTTAATTTTTAATTTTTAATTTTTAATTTTTAATTTTTAATTTTTAATTTTAATGTTTAATTTTTAATTTTTAATTTTTAATTTTTAATTTTTAATTTTTAATTTTTAATTTTTAATTTTTAATTTTTAATTTTTAATTTTTAATTTTTAATTTTTAATTTTTAATTTTTAATTTTTAATTTTTAATTTTTAATTTTTAATTTTTAATTTTTAATTTTTAATTTTTAATTTTTAATTTTTAATTTTTAATTTTTAATTTTTAATTTTTAATTTTTAATTTTTAATTTTTAATTTTTAATTTTTAATTTTTAATTTTTAATTTTTAATTTTAAATTTTTAATTTTTAATTTTTAATTTTTAATTTTTAATTTTTAATTTTTAATTTTTAATTTTTAATTTTTAATTTTTAATTTTTAATTTTTAATTTTTAATTTTTAATTTTTAATTTTTAATTTTTAATTTTTAATTTTTAATTTTTAATTTTTAATTTTTAATTTTTAATTTTTAATGTTTAATTTTTAATTTTTAATTTTTAATTTTTAATTTTTAATTTTTAATTTTTAATTTTTAATTTTTAATTTTTAATTTTTAATTTTTAATTTTTAATTTTTAATTTTTAATTTTAATTTTTAATTTTTAATTTTTAATTTTTAATTTTTAATTTTTAATTTTTAATTTTTAATTTTTAATTTTTAATTTTTAATTTTTAATTTTTAATTTTTAATTTTTAATTTTTAATTTTTAATTTTTAATTTTTAATTTTTAATTTTTAATTTTTAATTTTTAATTTTTAATTTTTAATTTTTAATTTTTAATTTTTAATTTTTAATTTTAATTTTTAATTTTTAATTTTTAATTTTAATTTTTAATTTTTAATTTTTAATTTTTAATTTTTAATTTTTAATTTTTAATTTTTAATTTTTAATTTTTAATTTTTAATTTTTAATTTTTAATTTTTAATTTTTAATTTTAATTTTTAATTTTTAATTTTTAATTTTTAATTTTTAATTTTTAATTTTTAATTTTTAATTTTTAATTTTTAATTTTTAATTTTTAATTTTTAATTTTTAATTTTTAATTTTTAATTTTTAATTTTTAATTTTTAATTTTTAATTTTTAATTTTTAATTTTTAATTTTTAATTTTTAATTTTTAATTTTTAATTTTTAATTTTTAATTTTTAATTTTTAATTTTTAATTTTTAATTTTTAATTTTTAATTTTTAATTTTTAATTTTTAATTTTTAATTTTTAATTTTTAATTTTTAATTTTTAATTTTTAATTTTAATTTTTAATTTTAATTTTTAATTTTTAATTTTTAATTTTTAATTTTTAATTTTTAATTTTTAATTTTTAATTTTTAATTTTTAATTTTTAATTTTTAATTTTTAATTTTTAATTTTTAATTTTTAATTTTTAATTTTTAATTTTTAGAGAGAAATTTTAAAAGACAAAAAGAGAGCATTTGTTTATAGCATCCAGAAGCAGCTGAGAGAGAAACTCTATCTTCGTTAGAATTTTGAATAAGTAATCAAATTTATGGGATTTAAACAAAGGAGAAACAACTTTTGTGTGATTTTTAAATACGGTCAGAAATTTCTGAGGTGTAAAACAGAATTTATTTTATATGCAATTAACCTCCCAGCTTATTTCTTAGTCTTTAGACAAGACAAGACTTTCTTCATTCATTTAGTGCCATTATTTATTAAACCAATGCTTAACCATCAAGTCAGTTATAAAAGAAGATCATAAATATTTGAATAACCATTAACATTAAATAACATTTATAGAACTACTGTTAGACAGCCGATCAAGAGATCGCACATCTGGGTTGGGTGTGCCGGGAGACAAATAACCTGACAAGTACCTGTGATATACAAACAATAGAAGAGGCATCATAATGTCAGCATGAACATAAGATGAGTTGTTTCATTGAAACCCTCTCTCACACACATGCACATACACACACACACCATTCTTCTCTATGAAATATCAGAAGAAGTCCAATACAAATAAAAGACCTTCCTTGAATGATTACGTATAGCAAATAACCAGAACCAAAGCAGAGAACAGAGCCAACAATACCAAATCAAGAAATCAGATTAGCATAACAAACAAATTGTAGATTTCTATTTAACGGCGTTTTGATTTTTGTCAAAAGCCAAGAAAATAATGCAACTAGCGCGTTATTAATACATTCTAAGAGCAGAAATCAAAAACCGGCGACATTCAAGACTTGATTTTTGTGTTAGGCGACAAGTTTAGCTGTTTTCGTAGTTTATTTTCGTACCACTACGCGTGTAGATGTATGGTAAGAGATCATCAAGATTTTAAATCTGTGTCATAAGTGTATTAATGCCAGCCAAGCTGTTGCTGATGATGATGGCGATGATGATATCATCGTTTTTGAGCGTAAAACTGAATTTTTAATTAGTCACTGTGGCTTAATTTAAATGTGATTTAAGTAAAGTCTTTGGCATTAAGTTTGCCAAAGTCTTCGCAAAAAACAAGATCTAATGCTGTGAAATGTTGGCGTTATCTGTGTCATAGATACGGGTAGCTAAGAGTTAACTAAGCATTTAAAGATTATTTCATGGTTCTGGATACAAGAAATTGAATGTAAATAAGTTATTAAAAACAGAATAGTTGGAAGGGGTTGTACTTAGAGGGGAGTGTAAATATTTGAGATACACTTAGTAGGGTGTAAATAAAAATCATTGGATGTATTTCCAACTTTGCTGCATTTGCTACATTATAATGAGTAAAGGAATTATTTCTGTTTTAAAAAATTATGTATTGAATCTTACATAGGTGTTTTGTTTAACAATTCCTGCAGGTAAAACTATGACACCTTTTTATTTTTTTATTTGAAAACAAATTGTTCCAAATACTTTCGTTAAGTTCTTGAAGAAATTCTTTTAAAATTTATTATATCGTATTCTCCTCATACTTCATACTCTTCATTATCATACTCCATTCTGAAAATGTTATGTTTATTTTTATAATTAATATATTTCGAATTTACATCTTAGCAGAAATTTTTGTTTAGTTTAAATTTCCACATTGCAGCATTGCATATAAGATCTCCATATAACTTTAATCACTGTTCACTTAACACATACAACTAATTTTTTCTACACTCGTTTTTTTTGCTATACTCACTAACCATTTGGATTTGCGTAAATTACATTTGCTTCGTGCAAAAATAACTATTTGACCACTTTTTTTTCGCAATATTTTAAACAATTTTTTATTGATCCGTTGTGTTATACGTGCGGTGTATTAAGCTTTGACAGCCTCTAGCGAACTGAATTTAACCTTTGAAAAAAGTTCGTTGCTTAAGTCTTTTGTTTGCGCCATCGTCGCATGACACCCACAATGTATGATGACATAATTAAATGTGTCTGCTGTATTTGGTGAAAAGTAATATTATCGTTATATACGAAAATGTTAAACCGTCGATGACTGTGTTTCATGTAAGAGTTTTGAGAAACTCTCGAAGGAGGGGATTTTTTATTGCCGTAATTTATTATAATTTTTGCTTGGAAGACAAAAATTTTGCTTCAAAAACTCTTAATGGTATGGAAAGTTTATAGTCTCATAAGGTTTATAACAATTTTTTGCTAGATTTTGTTGTAGCTTCTGTCATTGATGCATTTTATGGTATTTTGTCTTTTAATTATAGATAAATTATTATATATAAAGAATAATCGTGTGAATTTCACAACTTTTTGAAAATCGCCGTAGCATTTCTTCAAATACATTTTGGCTGGCTGCCATCTGGTTTGAGTGAGAGGTAGAAAAGAGAGTCTTAGTGCTTTGTTAGTAAATAAAACACAAAGAGAGCATAATAGCGAATAATTGATTACTAATCACAATTTGGAATCAAGGAAAGCTTCTGATAGACATAGAACAGCTGCTATTGTATTATTATGATGATGGTATTCCGGGGGTTTTTGTAAAATCAATGAGACTACACCGATCTTTGAAAGTGATTGTGATGATTTCATATATAAACGAAGTAAACTCATCCCCAAGCCTTAAACTTAAGACTCTAACTGTCTCAAATAGCCAAGAAAAATCGACACATCCCCAAGCCTTAAACTTAAGACTCCAACTGTCTCAAATAGCCAAGAAAAAATCGACACAATTTTGAAAGTCATTCTCCAAATACTATATTATACGATAAGTGGCAATAGCAGAAATTTTTTTTTTATATATGCAAATTTTTTTAATTTACCTACGCGTGTTTTTGTCATTTGTGATTGCCAATATGATTTATTTCATCTTTAATCCATAAGTATATGTACTCAGAAGTACTTCGTATTTGGGTGAATCATCAATTATTTTAATCTAATGTTTTATAGTTAAAATGCGTTATTAATAACGCAGTTGACTAAGAATTTCAGTTTTTATCCAGATTTTAAGATAGAACCTCATATAAGTGTGATTATTGATATCTAAATCTTTTAATACAGAATTGTAAATTCTCTATTCTTCTATGAGTTTTTTTTTGAAGTTCTTATAAAGTCATTCTCGGAGAATGACTTCTCTTGTTTTTTGCTGGGTTATTCCATTTACTTATAATTTGTTGATATGTTTAAAAATATTTTTAATTAAATGATAGCAAACACTGACAATAAAATTTAATTAATATTAAACTCCAAAGATTATGAATAAAATCCGGATTAAATTATTTTTTCCCCCATTATAAATTTAAATATAATGATGATGTCATTTGTAAGATAACTGGATTTTCATTAAAATTTATATTAGAATAAATACCAATCACAAAATATAGCAAATATTCTTACAAATGTATATAGAAAATTCCACATTTCCACATAAGTTTGTACATCGTCAATGCTTATTAAGTTGACTTACATTACCATACATTCATTAGTTATCAAATATTTATCAGTTTATATTTAAATATCCTCAATTATGAACGGCATCTTAGAAAACTACACACAATTACTGCACTGTAGTAGTTATCTTAATCGCATAATACTGCATAGCAATACCCATAAACTGTTAAACTTAATTAAGTGATCACTTAGAATTTGAAAAGATCCAAACTTGATAGTCAATAGCGTATGTGCAGTCATATTAAGAATAATTTCATCCATGATATAGTATTAGAGTAGATAAAGAAATGGAGTCGACTGAATTGTACGCTCGAAGTACGGTCAACAGTTTCACATGAACTGTGGCATGAGCTATTTTGTTCAGCAGGATTCTTATATTATTGTAAAGTAAAAATCGTGCCTTTGTCTGTACGTTAAAACCTTAGAATTGTGCATATTTCCTTGAGCACAGGTCAAGGGTTCTGCCCTTGGACATGGTTCGCTATAAGCACCCCAATGGAGGTGGTTCATTATGATGCACAAGCATCATCCTAGTTACAATTTTATAGAACTAGACTACACTACAAAAAAAAAAATATTAAAAAAAAATCAACAATCTTAGATTTAAGATACTAAATAGTGTCTCGCGTAACACAGGACATATAAGACCTAGAGGCCATCAATGTAAAAGTACAGAATAAGTGAAAAGACAAGTCGGATGAATTGTACACTCCAGGCACAGACGACAGTATCACATGAAATGTGTTATGTGCTATTTTGTTCAGCAGGAAACTTCTATTAGTGAAAATGTAAACGTACCTTTGTCTGTCTATTAAGAACCTCGATTCCTGGACCAAGACATGATTCTAATGAAGGGTACTAAATACAATTCAAACAAATTTACTAATATCATCCTAGTTGACATTATACAAAAAATATAAAAATCAACATCAACTATCTTAAATTTAAGGCACTAAGCTACTGGAGAGACTCATTGACAGAAGCTGCTGCCGGACAAGCAGCATGTATACAGCAAGGGCAAGTCCACTTAAACAGCTCTGTATGATTTGATCGGATTCATTGTTGGTTCACTCGAAGGCAAAAAGTATACTTATATGGAATTTCTAGATATTGAAGGGGTGTATAATTAATAGATATAGAAGAGGGTTCAATAACATAACTATCGACACGACAGCCAAGGCAATTTCAAACCTGGTAGTTGACGTCAGTGTTAGGAGGCTTGTGTAAGATCTTCTTACAAATTGAGGTACACAAGATACATCTTTAAGTAGGAGTATAACAAAAGAGGTTTTCCATCCCCAATACTATCTACCTAGTGGAAGTTGGTGTCAAATGAGCTATGTGCTATTTTGTTCAACAGGAACAATTAGTGAAAATGTAAACGTACCTTTGTCTGTCTATTAAGATTCTTACAAATTGAGGTACACAAGATACATTTTTAAGTAGGAATATAACAAAAGAGGTTTTCCATCCCCAATACTATGAAACCTAGCTCTGTATGCTACCTAGGGGAAGTTGGTGTCAAGGTTGTGGCATATGCAGACGATGTGGCAATAACAGTTAGGGGGTAGTTTTTGAGTACACTCAGAGACATCCTTCAAAGATCCCTTCCCAATATGGGGAAGTTGTCGGTTGAAAAATGGTCTCGGCATAAATCCAAACATGATCGAAATGGTTCTGTTTACTAGGAGGTATTAGATCCCATACGTGTTACCTATCCCCTTGGGGGGTACTTAAATTAGATTCGCAAAATTCATTAGCGTAATATTAGACAAGATATCGAAATTAAAGGAGCTAATTTTATACTTAATATCCTAGACAGGACGGAAAAAGCTTGCACTATATGCGTGCAAGAGGGCTAAGGTTAAGCAATGAGGATTAAAGCGTCGCATTGCAGTAGTGTAGTACTATATAGAGTTATCGTCTGGTGAAAAGCTATTCAAATATCCATATACTGTAGTATAAAAGACAATGTCTAACGAATGGCTAGTCTGTGAAGCACTGGTGCTCTCCGTACTACCCCATCTGTACACTTAATGTAATCTTGCTACTCCTGGACATAATAGGTATACATACTGCCACAGCTAAGACAGTAGAACTAAGAGATAGGTCGCTATGGTCACAGTGAAATTCTTAACAAGATGTTTCTCGCATAAGACATCGTTGATTATACTGTGGCTGAACCACTGTTCACGTAGAAGTACGACATATGCAGATACCAGATAAGACTGTATGTCGACTGTTGCACTGCCAGCTCAAAATAAAACAATCAAGTTGGTTACGTGGTATACTTCACGGACCTAGGCCTAAATATAGCACGAATACTACCTGATCACTGCAGTGTATACCAAGCTGAAATTTTGGTCATTAAAGAAGAGGCATAAAGGCTGAGATATAACATCTTCACTACAGATGGGAGTAACATATTTTCCGACAGTCAAGCTGCCATGATATCTCTGGATTCTGTCTTTCTTAACTCAACATTAGCCGTGGATAACCTCAGATCTCTCAACGAAAAAGCTCAGCATTTCTGCATCCACAGAGACATACCCCAGAACTGCAGAGCAGTTAAGAGAGTCAAGACTACCCTATGTTGATATGCCTGTAGCCACTTGCAAGTTTCTCTTCCATAATACAGCATATTTAGCAGGAAATGGTAGGTAAACATCTGACCGTTCTTATATTCAATCTTGACAAATGTGGCCACGATTGGACTCGAAGTGTTCTCACATATTGCTGTTGCTATCGAGACCCAATGTCATGACGGGACACTGCCTGATTGGAAGGCACGCACTGAGATATAGAGGAGGGATGTAGAGATCTAGAGGGATGTAGAGGAGGAGAAATCCATAAAACACTTTCTCTGCACTTGCCCTACTGTAGCAACAAGACGGGGTACACAACAGGGCTCTGAATTGTTTAGTGACCTAAGCGATCTATCTGATATTGTTATTGGCTGACTCAGGATCTCTATGCAGAGCTCATAATGATACAACCGAGGAACCATATGCTTTCAAAATAATATTCGAGCTATGAATATTGCATTAACAGATTCACAACAAACGGCACCTACTTGTTTATCGACGAATGCGAACGTCACTGTTTGATAAGCTTTTACTAGACATGCCGATTGACTCGACACTATACTGTGAAGTTACTGTCGACAACATCGAGGGAGCCGGCAATGATAGAAAAATTTAGATAACTGAAGCCGGTAATCGAACCACGGATTGTTTTGCTATGCCCCTATGCCTTTCGATCGCAATTGCAAATGTCGTCAGCATAATCATATTTGTATCTCCGAGTACTATTAGTTAAACAAATTTGGTTTCTCTAGGGCTAAAATACAGTTATGCCACGCCTCCTCCGCCCACTGTCCAAAAATATAAATTTCGTCTGCAAATTGGTTATTGTTATGCTAAGTGCCACAGTAAACCAAACTTTAATTCTCTAGGGTTAAAATACACTTATGCCACGCCCCCTTCTTCAATATCGACCTGGCAGATGTTTCATGAAATGTTCTGCATTTTCTTGCGCATATATTTCTTACTTTTAATCTATACCCAAAAAAAATGTTGGAAAGTCAAGTCTTGCATTTCTATAGCAAATTAGATTATGTGAACATTATCTTGAGGCTTTAATTCCGATACCAATGTAGTTTTAAGATGTTTTGAACACATTTAAGATGCTTAGTAGAGAATCTACCTACTTGTTTATCGACGAATGCGAACGTCACTGTTTGATAAGCTTTTACTAGACATGCCGATTGACTCGACAATATACTGTGAAGTTGCTGTCGACAACATGAGGGGGGCTAGCAATGACAGAAAAATTTAGATAACTCAAGCCGGGAATCGAACCACGGAACTTCCGCATGAGAGTCAAGTGTTCAAACCACTATGACACGGCCGGTCACAGGTAGATAGTTATTATTTGTTTTCGTAAAAAGCGCTATTTCGGATCTTAATCTTGGTCCTGCTGCTGACATAACTGACATCATTATTTGCATCCAGACTAATTACCAATGACTTTAAGGTAAGCAAATTATACACGACACTTCAAACAGTATTTTGATGGCTGTGGCCGTTCATTAAATCCACACTCCAACAGCCGTTTATGATTTGCAATACCTCTTGGTTACACACGCACAAACTCTTAACATTACATCGCCAATAACCGAAGTTTTAGCCATTTTTCTTGCGCTAACATTCAATAGCCATAAACTATTGCCTAAAAACTGCAATTTGACCAATATCAACAGCAGAAACTGCATAATATTTAAAACTAAAGTTTATGGGCCATGTGTTGCCCTGCCCAAAAACCAAACCCTACAAAAAAAACTGGAGACCTCTAAGCACTCGCTCTAAAAGTAGTTTATACTACAAATCCGTGTAGGCTTTGTTGTCCTGGTAGTAGTGGTGGTGCAGTTATCATGATTATGCTTAAGGTGTATATTTTATTTAAGCGTTTATTAGCTGATAAACTAAACTAGATAAAATGGAAATATAAATACTACTACTACTTCTAGTACTACAACTTTACTGCTAGACCGGAATATAGGCAAGCCAAAAGCAACAAAATTTTAACCAAAAAAAAAAAAAAAATAGTAAAATACTATAAAAAATGCAAAGGGATAATAACACTCTGCTAAAGCTTTTCTATAATATAAAATTTTCTATAACAAAAAAAATAAGAAACTGAAACTTCTTCAGACTCATGCTTGAAGTGTGTAGATAAAAACCAACGCAGTGGAAAAAAGAACAACTTGTAAATTATTGTATGAAATTGTAGACCATTAACAAAGTGTGTTGAAATTTTTATTGTTCTATGTCTTGTACGAAGATTTTTATTATGATTTCCAACCAACCCCCTTTTCACTCTTTTGTCTCCTAAGTCTTTGTTCAAGGAAGTGTAAATATCATCAAGACCAGGCCGCTCGTTGGAATGACTAGCGTTTTTCTTTATGCTACTTTTTTTTTGATTGTAATTCCTTTTAAGTAGCTTGAAGGCTTCAAGGGAACAATGTACAACGACGCCATTGTATGCATGGTAATACCATAATTTAATATAAGAAAGTTGTTTGGTTAACACCCAGAAATATCCAGGAAAGGTGTTAAAGTTTTGCCTATGATGCACAGATTTGGGGATTTCCTTGAATGATGTAAAGATATTTGGAAGGGCAGGCTTTGTTGGCAGTTAAGCACACAAAAAAAACTTGAATGTTTGTGTTTCATCGATAGCTTTCGTAGTAATTGAAGTCGATATTTAAACAAAAGTGTTAATAAGAGTTGAAGCTGCATCTTTCTCGACATTGAAGAAGGGGACGTGGCATTAGTGTATTTTAACCCTAGAGAATTAAAGTTTGGTTTACTGTGGCACTCAGCATAACAATAACCAATTTTCAGACGAAATTTATATTTTTGGACAGTGGGCGGAGGAGGCGTGGTATAACTGTATTTTAGCCCTAGAGAGATCAAATTTGTTTAACTGATAGTACTTGGAGATACAGATATGATTATGCTGACGACATTTGTAATTGCGATCAAAAGGCGAAGGGGCATGACAAAACAATCCGTGGTTCGATTCCTGACTTCAGTTATCTAAATTTTTCTATCATTGCCGCCCCCTCGATGTTGTCGACAGCAACTTCGCACTATAAGTGTCGAGATAATCGGCATGTCTAGTAAAAGCTTCTTAAACAGTGACGTCCGCATTCGTCGATAAACAAGTAGGTGTCGTTTGTTGTGATTTCTAAAAAAAGATAGCGTGCTAATTCACAACAATGCGAGAAGCTATCCCATACCTCATTCATGGGGTGTAAAGGGAAATTAAGTAAGTTTTTAAGGGATGTTATGACCTTTTTGATCCTTTTGGATCAGCCTTTTGGCGAAGACTTTCATCTTTGTGAAACAAATACTGAGTCTTTACAACAAGACCTTGTACTTGTACAACGGGCTACGGTACATACAATGTGTCCTTGAGTCCGTATAACGAATCCTTTTGCACTTGTACAACAAGCTATAAGCCTTAGAACAGTCACTTAGTCTGTACAATGGGTCCTTGCACCAGTACAAATGATATAAGCCTGTAAAAAGGACATTGAGTCTAAACAACGAGTCCTTGCACTTGTACCACGGGATATAAGCCTGTCGAACGGACACTAAGTCTGTACAACGGGCTCTATGCCTGTAAAATGAACCTTGAGTCGATTCCTTGAACTTTTACATACAATGGGGATATATGGATATAGAACGGACCTTAAGACCGTACAACATGTCCTTTTGCACTTGCACAACGTGCTATATGCCTGTAAAAAGGACCTTGAGTCTGGATAACAAGCGTGTTTGCACTTGTACGGAGGGCTGTCAGCCTATAGTATGGAAACTTTGTCTGTACAACGGGATATAAACCTGTAGAATGGACACTAAGTCTGTACAATGGGCCATATACCTGTAAAATAAACCTTGAGTCGATTCCTTAAACTTTTACATACAATGGACTATATGGATAAACAACGCATCTTTAGTCTGTACAACGAGTCCTTTTCACTTGTACAACGGGCTATAAACCTGTACAATGGATTTGAAGTCTGTACAACAAATCCTTTTGCAATTGTACAACAGGATATAAGCCTGTAAAAAGGGCCTTGAGTCTATACAACGAGTCCTTACACTTGTATAACGGGTTATAAGCCTATAAAACGGACCTTGAGTCCGGACAACGAGTACTTTTGCAATTGTACAACAGGATATAAGCCAACAAAAAGGACTTTGAGTCTAAACAACGAGTCCTTGCACTCCTGCAACGGGATGTAAGCCTGTAGAATGGACATTAAGTCTGTTCAAGTAGATATATGCCTGTAAAATAAACCTTGAGTCGATTCCTTGCACTTGTACATACAATATTCTATATGTCTATAGGAAGGACCTTCAGCCCGTAGAAAGAGTCCTTTGACACTTTCACAACGGGCTATAAGCCAATAGAACGGACCTTGAATCTATACAACGAGTCCTTGCACTTGTATAAAGGGTTATAAGCCTGTAAATCGGGCTTTGAGTCCGTACAGCGAGTACTTTTGCACTTGTACAGCGAACTAAAGGCCTGTAAAATGGACATTGAGTGTGAACAAGGAGTTTTTGCACTTGTACCACGGGATTTAAGCCTGTAGAACGGACACTAAGTCTGTACAACGGGCTATATCCCTGTAAAATGAGTCGACTCTTCTTTGCACTTTTACAACGAGTTCTCGCACTTGTACAACGGACAGTAAGCCTGTAAAATGACCCTTAAGTCTGTACAACAAGTCCTTACACTTGTAAAATGGGCTATAAGCATGTACAACAGACCTTTAGCCTTTTCAACGAGAACTCGCATTTAAAGGACCACAGCCTGGAAATAGTTTTCCTCAGTTTTTTTAGTTATGCAAGGACCTAAACGAATTTCAACATAAGGTCCTACCGATTATATTGGCGAGTCCTCAACACAGGACACGACCCAATTTAAAGATCTTTTCAAACTTTGACAAACGCCGCGTCAAACCCGTCATGATCCTGTTACCTTATTACCGTCGATCGTCTCAGGGTCGCCTATATGTAATAGAGGACAACATATCCGTCGGCATCAGTACCGTTTATCAGACATCTCAAAAACATCAGACTATCGATTGCTATTAAGCTCAAGGATCAAAGAGAGTTTTGTTCTCTATAAACTTTATAGATTATAGATTAAGAAAATAAATATATAATATCTTGCCTTAGTCAGGAAAAATTCACTCTTTAATTTCGTAAGACTTTGTGGGTCTTTGCTGAGACGCTGGGGACGACTGAATTACCTCAGCGTAAGGTAAACTTAAAAAAAACTGAATTTCCCTTTACACCCGCGTTGTTGTGAATTAACATACCTTCTATATTAGATTCACAACAAACGGCACCTACTTGTTTATCGACAAATGCGAACGTCACTCTTTGAGAAGCTTTTACCAGACGTGCCGATTGCCTCGACACTATACTACGAAGTCGACAATATCGAGGTAAGGTGAAACCATGTTATATATTGCCATTTGTCAAATTCTCATTCATATTTTATTGACTTTCTCCAAAAAGAAATTGGACTATGAACCAGTGTACACTGTGCGGTTGCAAAACAACGAGTTCTGTCAAATACTTATGTACATTTGACACCCTTCTCCCGTCATTTGAACACTGTATATCAATTTAATACTTGTTTTGTCCCACTACTGCTCTTAATCTTTATCAGGGAGCTTAGCCATAGTTAAGTTTCTTTACCTTTTTTGATTTTGTCAACTTATATAAAACTTCAGAATTTTGACTTCGTGCCATATATGTTTTCTATATACTGATTTCGAAATTACAGTAAATCATGTTTACCTTCGGTTCAAATGCTTACTTTCAACGTTCTTTCGTTTCGTTAACGTTTCCTGATATTTATTCATATTTACGATTGTCAATCTCTTAATTGCTCTATTTCTTACTACAAAACAACAATGTCTAAAGAAAATTCTTTAACAAACATCTCCCATAGCCAGGTGATATTTCTGGTATACATTCAACGCTATATTTCCTTGGCTACACTATATTTAATTAATAAATTTCCATAAAAATTCCAGATATTATCGCCAAAGAAATAAACAACTGGATTCTAGTTCAGGCTCATAAACAAGGATAAAAACTCAACTAACAACTAAGGCAACTAATAAAAACGAGAAAATAGAAAACTAAACACAAAAGCAACAACAACAACAAAAATAAACCCAGTACATAATAAAGAAAAACGTAACTTTGTTTTGTTTTGTGGTAACTTCAATGTCTAACAAGTCTAAAAGTATGCCGTTGGTTATCGCTGCAAAACACCAATAACAGCAGCAACAGCAACAACACTAACAACAACACTAACAACATCAACAACAACACCAAATAAAACCGATGTTAGAGCTCTAAAGAATACTTAAGAATGTAACTGTTAATTTTCAGTTGCTGCCAGAGTGTGTGAGACAGAGAGAGGGGTGGCGCGGCGAAAAATCTAACAATGAGTTTATCTTAAAATCCAAAGACTTTTTAGCACCCACCAGTGAAGTCAATGCGATGCTATTGCAAAGCCAAAAAACAAGAGTTTGTGGCTTAAAAGATACTAAAACTGGTTACAATTGTAGCAGCAACAGCAGTAGCCTAGCGATCATCATCACCAGCAACAGCAACAGCAACAGCAGCATCTCAGCACCTCACTCACCATCAGACTCTTGTTAAAGTGCACTTAACTAAGCAAGCTTAGTGGAAACTCATCCAACCGGTACGATTAGTGTTAGAAATGGTCTTCTTTTTTATGTTGCAATACTCCTCACACTTACACGCTAATGCACCGCTGATGGTCAAATGTTAGTGGTATCATGGCCGTCCCCTCCCGTCCTGACGTCGCGCACTAACATCGTAGCTAACATTGTGCTATTGTTTTACTTTTTTCTTATTCTGTAGTATATTATTAAATCTATTTCAGCGAAAATTCATTCGAATCGAATCTGTAAGAGTCAACGTTGGCAATACGAAAAAGAAGGTTACGATAACCAAGACAAGTCAATGAGGAAATAGCGTACAAAAAACATAAAACACTACCAGCACTTACAATAACAACATGAACTTCCTTTGGGTGTGTAATTTGTTGTAGCCGGTATGGTCCAAAAGGCCAATGCATTTTAGTCGAACTCAAAACAAACTGCTGAGCTAACTGTTTGTGGCGGCTGTTGGCTGTTTTGTTGGTGTTGCTGTGACTGTGTCTGTGACTGCGTCTGCGTCGGCGCAATGATAAATGTTTTGCACGTCCAATTATGTTTGAATTCATTGCCTTATCGCCGCTCACAGCGAAGCGGAGTGGAGTGGAGTTTCCTTAAAGGAAACGAACAAAATATTTGGGATAGCTACATAGCTGTCAGGGTGCACCTAGGTGTAGAGTGTAAGAGTGTGATATAAACAGTTATTTTAAAGAGAGAGAACATAATAATGCACCTTTATGGCATAAAGACAATAGTTATATGGATAGAAGTAGAAAAGGCAAATGTATATATATATTGATGTGTGTGTGTGTGTATAAGTATAAGTATACTTGCTGCGCGTATATGATTATCAGTGGTAGAGTTCAAAAGAACGGATGTAATTAAAAACACAAAAAGGATTAAAGCCAATTGCTTAGGTGATTAATGAGCTTATTGGGATTATATTCTCTTGCCACATAAATGTTGGTTAGCCTAACAGAATAATAGCTGTTGTTTACTAAAATCTTTTGTTAAGGTTGTTTTTTGGATATAGAAAAAAAAACATTTTGATTGAAAGCAGTTAAGATAGCTACAGCGGTAGATTGACCGGTGACGTTAATGTTTGTGACCTTGATGACTTTTATGTCATTTGGAACAATTTTGTTCTTTGAGTACTATTGAGCGTGAGTATTATTGAAACAAAGATTTTTCAAATATATTGCGCTTATTAGAAATAGAGCTCAGAAGTTAGAGGAAACAGGTTTAACAACAAATCAACCACGATTCGTCCGACCCACAACTTTAAAGGGTTCCGAAATCGTAGGGCGGGAAAGATGGTATGTTTGTGATAACCTAGAGACTCGGGATATTGTCATGCTATTGTACTTCTTTGCTTCAGCGCCTCAGAATTTAAATGTTTTTAATAAACTGTCGTGCTATCCGCTAGATGGGGCAACATGTCACAGCACCAACAAATCATTGCGTGCAGTTCTCAAAATGTTCGTACAAAACGTGATATCCACAAGAGGTAAAGTATTTAATGGCAACTCAGTGTTCAGGAATTAAATGAACCTATGTACGAGAAGACGATTTTCACTAAACACCTGACAAGCCGTTTTTGGATAGTGCTCGGCAACACAATTATGAATATGCAGATGACCTCTTAATTTGCGATCAGTGGGCGGAGGAGGAGTGGCAAAAGTCCTAGAGAGATAACATTTGGTACACAGATAGTACTTGACTACAATAATATGCAGACGAAATTTAAATATTTCATCAGTGGGCGGGATAGGCGTGGCTAAACCATATCTTAGTCCTAGAGAGATAACATTTGGTACACAGACGGTACTCAATACTTCTGGTTAAAGTTTGCAGAGGAAAATTTTATTATTGATAAGGTACACACATAGTACTCGACAACAAGAATATTAATATACAGACGAAATTTAAAAGGTGGGTCAGTGGGCGGAGTGAGCTTGGCAAGAATTGTATTTTAGCCTTAAAAAAATAAAATTTGATACCTTGATAGTACTCGGCTAGACGAATATGAATATGCAGATGAAATTTTAATTTACGATCATTGGGCGAAGGGGGCGTGGAAAAAAGTGTATGTTAGCCCTAAAGTTATAAAATTTAATACACAGACAGTACTCAACACTTCCGGTTTAAATTTGCGACGAATATTTTGTTTTCGATCAATGGGCTAAAGGGGCGTGGCAAAAACTGAGAGATAAAATTAGGTACACAAATATAACTCAACAACAATAATATGAATATACAAACGATATTTATATGTTGGGTCAGTGGGCGTGGCAAAAACTGTATATTAGCCCTTGAAATATAACAATTGGTACACAATCAGTACTTGACAACAAGAATATAAATATGCAGATGACATTTTAATTTTGGATCAGCGGGCGGAGTGGGCGTGGCAAAAGCTGTGTTTAAGCCCTAGAGAGATAAAATTTGGAACACAGATAGTACTCGACAACACGAATATGAATATGCGGTCGAAATTTTTACTTTGGATCAGTGGGCATGGCAAAACTATATTTTAGCCCTAGGGAGATAAAATTTGGTACACAGGTAGTACTAGACAACACGAAAATGAAAATTCAGGCGACATATTAATTTTGGACCAGTGGGCGGAGGGGCGTATTGTATTAATTTTAGATATTGGAACAACAACAATTTCGATGAACAAAGTACGTTTATTGTACCAAGAAGTACTTTTATTGAACCAAAAAGTACAATTTATTGTACCTATTAGTACCTATTGCGACCGGCCGTGGCATAGTGGTTAGAACACGCGACTACCCTGCGGGAGATCCGTGGTTCGATTCCTGGCTCCAGTCATCTATATTTTTCTTTCATTGCCGGCCCCCTCGATGTAGTCGACAGCAACTTCGCAGTATAAGTGTCGAGTCAATCGGCATGTCTAGTTAAAAGTTTCTCATACAGTAACGTTCGCATTCGTCGATAAACAAGAAGGTGCCGTTTGTTCTGAATCTAAAATAGAAAGCGTGTTAATTCACAACAACGCAAGAAGCATCCCATACCTCATTTATGGGGTGTAAAGGGAAATTACGTTAAGTTAAGTTATAAGTACAAATTATTGTACAACATTTATTGTAAATGTAGTACAATAAATTTGTTAAATTATTTATTGTACCAAAAAGTACATTTATTGAACCAAAAACTACAAATTATTGTACCAAATAGTACAACTTGTAGTACCAAAAAGTACTATTATTTTACAAAAAATTGCATTTAAGGTATCAAACAGTAATTAAAGGGCACACCAATTTCTTGTACCAAGAAGTTCTTGCATAGTTTCAAAAATTATTATTATCGATTCAAAAATTACTTTTATTTTAACTAAAAGTACTTCTATTTTATTAAAAAGCACTTTAATTGTATTAGAAAGTAATTCTGTACCAAAGAGTACTTTTATTGTACCTATAAGTACAAATTATTGTACCATTAAGCACAATTCATTTTACCAAAAACTACATTTATTGAACTAAATTTACACTTATTGTACTAAAAAGAACATTTATTGTACTAAAAACTAAAAATTATTGTACCAAAAAGAACAATTTGTAGTACCAAAAAGTACTTTTATTTTACAAAAAATTCAATTTATGGTATCAAACAGTACTTTAATGGTACTACAAAGTGCAATTTATCGTACCACAAAAAGTTCTTTAATTTCTTCCAAAAATTATTTTTATCGTTTCCAAAAAGTACTTTTATTTTAACCAAAAGAACTTTTGTTGTATCAAAAAGTACTTTAATTTTATTAAAAACAACTTCTTTTTAATCAAAAATTTCTGTCATATAAGCCAAAGGCAATAAATAATCAGGAAAATGCATTTTGGAAAAATCTGCAGATTCAGTAGTGTACATGAGACTCTATAGTACACAAAAAGTTCTCGGCGCTATAGATATGACAGATTTTTTTAATTCATTTAGTGGGCAGAATTAATATTATGTCTGTAATAATTTTTACTTTCCATCAGTGGATGAATTGGCTTTTCATCATGTATGCAGATGTGTTCCCAAAGTGGTAGATAATTGTTAATTTGACTGATGTAAAGTATTCCGGTGCCAATTGACACTTTACTGGCCAACTCCACAGAAAACGTACTGGTTTTTTAGATACAAAAGTTCTGGAATTAGGACCTGTTTATGCACCCCCGGGGAATCGGCCCTTTCCAACTGTCAGTCCGTTGTTTGACACTTTAGCGGGCAACTCGATACAAAACATACCGGAGCTTTACATACTAAAGTTATAGAACTAAGAGCGGATCGTGCACCCCAGGGAACCGGTGCCGTGACTAGTGCCGTACTTGTTACTAAAAATGTCAGTCCTCTTTGCTAATTTTTTACTTAGCAGAAAATGCAAAAGCTTTATATATCACATTAAGTACATCCGAAGAAGTTTTTCTCTATTTCTTAGCTTTGTCAGCTTGAGTCCATAATTTTTGTTTACACACAAAAATATTTCCTGGTAATAAGGTTTTCATATGAAATCTATACCCATACAATAGTCGCATAGTCGCTTTGCAATTCTTGTTTTTTTGTGTGTTTTTCTTACCACTTTTCCATTGTTTAGCAATCGCTTAAACATTTCCTTAACAATATTTGAATATGCCTTGCGATATGCGTGTCGTTTGTCATATTTACACATGCGCGCGATGACAGCTGCAGGCAGAAGACATATCGTTAAGCTTACCGTGGTGGCATTGGCCTCTGAGAAGGACAATTGGGTGACTACGATAAATCAATGTAGATGCACTTGAGTGATCTCAATACTTTTGTGCGTTAAGTGATAGTTAAACAAATAATAAAACGCATGTCTTGGCAATCGCCTTTGTATGTAAACGCCAACAAATAGACAACAATGAGAATTGTTAACTAAAGTAAACAATTTCAGAAACAAAAAAAAAATAAATAAGGACCAACACAAAAAACAGAACGGTTAAGGATATTCATGGCGATGGCAGAAGCTCCGCTAGATTGGCAGTCATCATTGTCATGATGAGCAACCGTTTCTCGGCATGACTCGAGAGGGCTAAGAAAATAACAACCTGTGAAAAATAATAAATTGTTTTGCAGGCAATAAGAGATTTTTGCCTCAACGGTACAACTGCTGGTCTTCATTTCATGTTCTTGTACATAAATGCTTACATTACTTGATATATTGTTAAAGGTCTTGGAAGATTTACAACCCTTTTGTTTTCGTTCGAAAAAAAAGCTTAAATAAATCTGTGTTGCAAAGCGGTTTACTTGATATTTTTTTTACTGGTGATCCAAAACCAACACATATACCGGTGGACTATTTTTTTTGTTCTCAGGTCGTTTATTCTTGACTCTTTATGGCATGGCTGAGGCCTTTGGCTTAACAAGTGTGGCAAATGTCATGAGTGTCGTCTTGTTGTGTTGTTGTTGTAGCTGTTTTTGCGTTGCTTTTTTCTTTTTTTTGTTTGTTTAGAGGCAAATTTTGAAGTTGTTCTTTAGGGTTTGTTGTGTGTGCCTGTATGTATGTGTGTGTGTGTTTTTGTATTGCTTTTGCCAGCAATGAATTTTATTCAAGTACTTACTGGTGAATTGGTTCATAGTAAAGCGCCTTTTTGGCACGCATAAGTGATTTGTAACTAAATTTTGCTTTATTTATTTTCCTGCCGTTTAGTTGTTGCTCTGCACAGTTGGCTAAGAAGGCTCACCATAAACGGTAACGTTGATTCGTTTGACTTGATTTTGTTATAAATTACATTGTTGTACTGTGGTCTCTTACTGTGGCATTACTACTGTTGGTAGATGCGGCAATGGCTATGGAGTGGAGTTTTTATATACGGTTTGTTAAGTACAGGGTAAGTGTGTGTGAGTGAGTGAGTGTTGGATTTTGCATGTTAAATTGCCTGACGTAATTGAGACATTATCGAGCTATTTAAATTTATATTTAATATAATTGATTAAACCAATATACGCAATACAAAACATGCACACACACACAGACGCACACACGACTGGTGGTTTGTGTGAAAAGTATATTACGAGTATGTGTCTTAAGTCTTTTGTTGGGATAACGTTACAAAAAGTAAAAGGTGTGTAAAAAATGATTAAGAGCTGAAAATTAAGTATTTTTCAAAGCAGATTATATAATTAAAGAAAAAAAAATGAATGAATGAATGAATTGGATAAGACCAATTGTATATTGCAAGACTTTTTAGTTTGTACTGAATGTTAGGGTACTGAAAACGTTACAGTTGGGATCGATTTACTGGTTATTGATTTACTGGAATTATAAATGTTTAACTTCTGATATATTTCCTATTGAAATACAAAAATTTTCATTTCTTCTTTTTAATATGTTAACCATTTTGATCTAAATCTGAGTTGGAACCCGCAGATACTTTGGATTTTCCTTAGATGGTGACCACTTTACTGAAACTGTTTCAAATGTTTCCTAGGGTTTCTTTAAGATCCACTAAAAATACAGACTTTTTCAGTGGGGAACAATCTGCAAAGGATGGATCTTAAGTCCTTTTACATTTGAATCGGTAGCTGCGTCGAGCCGCAATGACTGTATGCGGCGGAAGTGTTATGAAAAGCAAGAGCAGCCAATGGGAATTTTGTGCCATGGCGTGATGAATCAAAACACAACGTGCGTTCTGCTGATTTTTATCGAAACAACGATTCTTCGACACAACGAAAATTATTACGTTTTATACAACATTAAGCATAGAAATAAATCTCCATCGATTTAATAGATTAGAAAAAGAGTTCAGCGGTTCAACTATGAATCAACATCGATCCATTCAATGTAACAATTCAAGGTATCCCGAAAATGTGGAGCGTATAAGAGCGTTCGCACATGAATTACATATACTCATGACTCGAAAACGATTTAGTGTCTATAATGTGGCCAGAACATCTTTAAAGCGAATTCTTTAAAAACATGTACCTTTATATCTATTACAAAATTCAAATGGTACTGGAATTATAGACTCGAGATTATGCAGCAGTTTGCTAAGAATATGCTAGAGAGCTTCATGAGCGAGGCACATTTTTACTTAAATTAGCAGATAAACATGCAAAATTGCAAGGAATTCGAGGTATTGGATTCACCCAAGGTTACTGTATGGGCAGCTATGTCAGCCAGAGGTATTATGGCTCTATACTTCTATGAAGATCAAAGAGGATATGCTGTCCTACAAGAAATTGAATCGGTACTGCACCAATCGGTTCGGGACCGGTTCCTTGGGCGTGTATGAAACGGTACTGGTTTGTGTATTAAACGGGCCTAGTTCTTTTGTATATAGAGAACCGATAAGTTTTGTATGGGGTTGTACGGTAAACTGTCAATTGACATCGGACTGACTCTTTGTGACATATCCTGAATCAGTGCTTGGAGAACCAGTTTAGTTAGCGTGGACTGAACCAGTACTTGAAGGACCAATATAGTTTTGGTTAAGTAGTTCAATGGGCATGCTTGAACCGATCCTGGTGCCAGAACTTTTGTAAGTAGACAACCGTTATGTTTTATATGTAGTAGGCCGCTAAACTGTCAATTAACATTGGACTGAGTCCTGAACCACCACTTGAAGGATCAGTTTAGTTTTGGTTAAGATTTTTCAGTATTTAAACCAGTTGCAAAGGAGCGGCTCCCTAGTCGTGCTTGAACCGATTCTGGTGCCAGAAGTTTTGTATGTGGACAACCGATATGTTTTGTATGGAGTAGGCCGCAAAACTGTCATTTAACATCGGACTGACTATTTGTGATGTGTCGTAAATAAGTGCTTGAAGGATCAGTTTAGTTTTGGTTAAGAAGTTCCAGTCCTTAAACCAGTTGCAAAGGACCGATTCCCTGGGCGTGCTTGAACCGATCCTGATGCCAGAACTTTTGTATGTGGACAACCGGTACGTTTTGTATGGGGTTGTACGGTAAATTGTCAATTGAAAATGGACTGACTATTTAGGGCGCGCCCTGTACCAGTACTTGAAGGACCAGTTTAGTTTTGGTTAAGTAGTACCAGTCCTTAAACCAGTTGCAAAGGACCGGTCCCCTTGGCGTGTATGAAACGGGCCTAGTTCGAGATGTTTTGTATGTAGAGAACCGGTAAGGTATGTACCGCTAAACCGCTAAAGTGTCAAATGACTTCGGACTGACTGTTTGTGCCGTATCCTGAGCCAGTGCTCAAAGGCTCAGTTTAGTTTTGGTTAAGTACTTTTCAGTACTTAAACCAGTTGTAAAAAACAGGTTCCCTGGGAGTGCATGAACCGGTCCTAGATCGAGAGCTTTTGTATGTAGAGATCAGGTATGTTTTATATGGAGTTGACTGCTAAAGTGTCAATTGACACCGCAATACTATACACTAGTCAAACTGACGCTTCTTTATCACTTTAGAAACAGTTTGGGGACACATCACCTTTTCATGAGTTTTGGACAATTGACATTCCATTTCCTGCAGAGTGGATACAAAGTGACATATTTACATGCTACAGAACATTTTTACTCCAGGCGCTGCAGATTTGCAATAGGTGGCATCAACGAACATATCACGCCTCCAACGACTTATTGGATGCAGGTGGCGAAATTTTTGACCAAAAGTTAAAGAGATGACGTTTAATGACGTTTATATCGTAAAAGAAAAGTTCTCAGCTACAACCCAGTGTCTCTTGAGGAATTAAAGAAACGTATTTCTGAGCAAATGCAGAGGATTTCACAAAACCTGGAAAATTTCCGCTCCTAGTTGTTGCAGTGTCAAAAAAATCAAGGCTGATGTAGTTTTTTACAAGGATGATCCTTTTGTGTAACATTGCATAAAAAATTAATAGGTTTTTTTTTATCAAATCTCTAGATTCTTCCATCATTGTGTGAAAAGTAAAACGATTTTAGTCCTATGCTGTACATCAATGATATAAAATGAATGGCATGTGTGTTCTGGAGTATGTGTCTTAAGTCTTTCGTTTTAGTAGATAAGCTGCTTTTATCTATCTAAATTGTTGTTGTAAAACATCGATTACCCTATAAAAGCCTTAGCGTATTGTTCTTAAGTCTTTCGTTTTGATTCTTGCATCTCAATAAGAAGTAATTCTGTGAAACATAGCAAAAACATTTGAACATTAATTAAGTATCACCTCGTTATATGGAAATGCAACAACATCGGTACCAAAACGAAAATTTATGAAGAAAGTTTTTCGAAAAAAATCCAAACCGAAAATGTTGCTGGTTGTGAATTATATATAACCTAGAAAAATTGGATTAAGTCTCTTCAAAATATAGACCAATAATCGACACAGATTTACTGTATGAGTTTGTATAAATTTGATCGTCCATATGGCCAAGCAGAGGTTTTGGAATACTCACAACATTTTTGTTAGGTAAAAGAAAAAGGCTCATGGCTAAGTTTGGAACATTTATATATTTGAACAAATTCCTACATCAGTTTCCTTAAGTGTAATCCAATACGTTTTAGTTGTGAGTCTTAGTTCTTTGAGATCAATTTAGCACTTTTGAGTTATTTCCGCAAAATAAACTTTGAAGTTTCTCCATAGATGTTCTATTCATTTCTTAAGATAACATATGATGGCTAAGTAAGTTTCTGTTAATTTCCACAGTAAAAACTATTCCAAAGATTTTAGTTTCTGTTACATTTTCACATCTCTTTGATACTCTTAACAACGCCCGAACATCATTAAGTGTAAGCAAATAAATTACTTGAAACTGATTCTTAGCTGAAAATGTTTTTCACTGTTTTTTTTTTTTCTTTGAACTCCTTCATAGTATTAATTGCATTTATTTTTAGCAGTATAGAGTTTTAACGAGCCCTTGTGCGTTATTTATACACTGGCTTAACAATTTAACCAGTTTCTGATTCTCTTCATATCGCTTAACAACATTGTTGAAAATTATTGTCTGTAAATAGTCTAGCACTTTTTACACGAGAAGCGTTTTATTTAGATAAATGTCGATACGCCGCTTAAAATCCTAAGCAGCGGCGACTGTGGCGGCAGTGACGCTTTTCATACAACACATGGGTAAGAAAAAAATGCCTTTGATCTTGTGATATTTTCAGATGAAAAAAAAGGAGAGAAAAAACAACACACAAACATACGTCAGGGCCGGGTTGCTGTTAAATGTTTTAATACAACGAATAGAGAGAGAGAGAGGGAGAAGAAACAAATAACAATAAAAAAATCGAAAAACAAAAGGCCGGGCGAGAATCCCTTTGAAACTCCAAGGAAAAGGCTTAAGTACCCTGAATACTTGTTCGCCTCGGCGTTTTATTTGTTTTGGTGCCAATGCCGGCAATAATGACGCTGATGGTTGTTGTGTTGCGCTGCTTCAAGTGAATTCAGTTAAAATGGAATTTTAAGATAAAATGTAATAAACTGGATTTTAAAAATACTACACTACCATCGTAAGCAATTTCGCTTTCATTTGCCAACAACAAAAAAAAAAAACAATGCTGCAACACAGCTGAGTGGAAAATATTTAAAGAACCCGCCAACGTCAATGTGAAATTGTCTTTTTTATCAGTGTGTGCGTATGTGCAATCCTTTTCAAATGTCACTTAAGCGAAGTAATTAAACAATGTCTCTTCTGTTGGCCATTGAATGTCCTTGTCGGCCAGATTTGTTGACTCAGTTTTTAATGTCTCACCTTTTTGTTTTCGTTTTTTTTTTTAGAAAAATTTGTTTTAAATGCATTTAGGTCCAAGTACTTCGTTTTTGCTGATAATGTTAAGTCCTAGTATCTGTTTCAAGTAGATATATATTTTTTTGTGCGACCATCACAGCAATGTTTTCTGTCTTACCTGCAAAGATAAAGAAAGAGATAGAGAAATTAGTACAAGTTTCTAGGTTGTTCTTCAAAATCGATGTTGTAGCTGTGTTGTTTTTGTTTTTGTGCCTGGCCTAATGTAGCCAGTGACAATGTAACAACATTGCAGCTTTGCAACATTGTTGCTCTTCTTTTAGGAGAAGGGGACAACAACAATTGGTATTTGTTTTACATTTTAGCTAAGGGCCATCTTAATCAAATGATAACGCCCAGTTTGCATTGTTAACAAAATTATCTTTCCTGTTGCTGGGGCATAGTGGTGGTTGGTTGTTTTACATAACTTACTTACTTTCTTACTTAGCTGGTACTTCTATGCAATCCCAGTGGATTATATACCGCACGTAGAAAAATATTATAAGCGCCTCGATCTTCTGCGCTTCTTCTCCAGTTAGTCACACCGAGTTCTGTAAGGTTCTCAGTAACCTGGTCTTTCCAACGGAGTTTTGGTCGCCCTCTTCTGCGCCGTCCATCGAGTTCATTGTCGAAGACTTTTCGAGCTGGAGCATTTTCATCCATGCGTACAACATGACCTAGCCAGCGCAGCCGTTGCACCTTAATGCGTTTGACCACGTCAATGTCAGTGTACAGCTCGTACAGCTCATGATTCATACGACGCCGATACTCTCCGTTAACGATGATGGGCCCATATATTTTACGGAGTATTTTTCTCTCGAATACCGCCAGAACCGATTCATCCGCTTGTGTCATAACCCAGGATTCTGAGCCATACATTAAGACAGGTAGAACCAGTATCTGGTATAGCTGGAGTTTTGTTCGTCGAGAGAGGGCTCTGTCATTGAATCGCTTGCTTAGTCCGTAGTAGCATTTATTTGCAAGCAGGATTCTTCTCCGGATTTCTAGGCTGACATTATTTGCTTTATTGATGGCGGATCCTAGGTAGACAAAGTTATCTACCACCTCGAAATTATAGTTGTCAACGTTCACGCAGTTTCCCAAACGAGTAGATTCTTTGTTCGTTGAAACTAATAACTTCGTTTTGTCCTCGTTCACCGTTAGGCCCATTTTCGCTGATTCCTTCTGTATACCTGAGAAGGCTGCAGTCACATCCCGCAGTTTTCGACCGATGATGTCTACGTCATCAGCGTACGCGAGTAGCATGTGGCTTTTGTTGAATATAGTGCCACTCGTGTTTACTGCAGCTTTTCTCATTATCATCTCCATCACAATGTTGAAGAGATCGCACGATAGGCCGTCGCCTTGTTTTAGGCCTCGTCTGGTATAGAATGGCTCCGTAAGGTCCTTGCCAATCTTCACTGAAGACTTCGTGTCAGTCAGCGTCATTCCGCAAAGACGTATCAGCTTCGCTGGAATACCAAACTCAGCCATGGCATCGAGTAATTTCTGCCGTATCGGGCTGTCGAAGGCAGCTTTATAGTCGACAAAAAGATGGTACGTGTCGATCAGTTTCTCTTGGGTCTTTTCCAGGATTTGCCGAAGTGTGAAAATCTGGTCAGTTGTTGATTTTCCGGGTCTAAAGCCACACTGATAAGGCCCGATCAGGTTGGATAACACTGGCTTTAGTCTTTCACATAGCACACTCGACAGGACCTTATATGCGATGGGTAGAAGGCTGATCCCGCGGTAGTTGGAGCACACACTTGGATCACCTTTTTTCAGCACAGGACATAATACGCTTACATTCCAATCGTCGGGCATGCACTCTTTAAGCCAAACCGTGCGCAGGAGCTGGTGCATGCTCGTTATCAGCTCCTCGCCACCGGACTTGAATAGCTCTGCGGGCAGACCGTCGGCACCGGCTGCTTTGTTGTTTTTCAGCCGCGATATTGCTCTTCTTACCTCGGCTTGACTTGGTGGTGGGCAATCTAAGCCGTCGTCGACAATTGGCGTGATAACTTCACGTGCGCTGCCTTCTGGAACCAGCAGTTGCTGGAAGTGTTCTCTCCATATGCGCAGCACACTCTGCGTATCCGTGACCAGATATCCATCACTGTCCTTACAGGTGGGGAGGCCATTACCGTATCCATTTGTTCTTATTTTCTGGTAAAATTTTCGGGCCTCACCTCTATCCCTGTATCGCTCTATATCCTCGTTCTCCCGTTCCTTCATCTGACGTTTTTTTCGCCTAAATAGCTGTCTCGCCCGTTTTGCTTTCTCCTTATGCCGTTCCCTAACAGCACGGGTTGCAATTGGCTGTAGCGTTGCCCTATAAGCAGCATCCAGTTCCTCAGACGCTATGCGACATTCTTCATCGTACCAGGATTCGTCTGAGCTCCGCTTTTCATATCCTAGCACGGTTGTTGCGGCGGTTGCCATGGAATGCGCAATATGCTGCCACTGTGTATCGGGAACGTCAGAAGTAGAGGCGTTGTGTCGTAAAAGTTGGGAGAGCTGGTTGGAGTAGGCAGTAGCTATCTCTGGGGTTTGCAGCTTCGCGATGTCCAGCTTTCTTTGTGTTTGGTTACGTGCGTTTTTCGCTCTGCTCAATCTTGTGCGCACCTTGGCTGCAACCAGGTAATGATCCGAGCCAATATTAGCACCACGAATCACACGCACGTCCATGACACTAGATGCATGTCTGCCATCGATTACTACATGATCAATTTGATTTTTGGTGTTTTGATCGGGGGATAGCCAAGTTGCCTTGTGGATGTCTTTGTGCTGGAATCTGGTTCCACTCACTACCATGTTCCTTCCCGCTGCGAAGCTAACCAGCCTAAACCCGTTGTCTGACGTGTCAGTATGCAGGCTGAATTTACCGATCGATGGACCAAGAACATCTTCCCTTCCTACTTTTGCATTAAAGTCTCCTAGAACAATTACATAACAATTTACATAACAGTTGAAGGTATTTGCATGGCTCTACTAGTTAGAATAGGTACTAAGGGCATACAATTAGGGCTGTGACTGGAGAAACAACTTCATTTGGATTTGGCTAAGAGGCAATAGTGGAAATAAGTTTGGCAACCGTGAAAGAGTTATGGTTTGAGTTCAGCAGAGGTCAAAAAATATTATAAGCCGAATGGTAACTAACGAACACAAGTTTTGTTACATGAAGTGGGCCTTAGCAATGTATTTTTTTAACGCTACCCAAAAAGAGCCAGTCTTTAAAGAAAAAATCAAAATAAATACGGGGCCAAGTGGAAATTTAGATAGCTAAATTCATGTATAATGTGGATAGCCAAGTGGGAACTTAGATAGCAAAATTCTGGTATAACCGACATATTTTGGGTTGTACCAAGGTGGTCATCAACGGATTAAATGACGCGTTTTTCGCATATAAATGCCGAAAATAATAACTTGAAAATGAAATAACACACACATGGAAAAATGAATAAATTTCAGTGACATAAATTCACTAATTAAATATATAATATACAAGAACTAATAGTGATGCTGAACCCAAATCAAATGACACTTAACTTAAATTTAATTTCCCTTTACACCCCATGAATGAGGTATAGGATGATTCTCGCATAACAAACGGCTCCTACTTGTTTATAGACGAAAGCGAACGTCACAGTTTGAGAAGCTTTTACTGGAAATGCCGATTGAAAATTGTTTTATTTATTCCTAGATGAAGTAACTCTATAATAAAAAAACCGAATGACAATGAAAAGCAATGTTATTGCTTTAATTTTTTTAAATTTAATTTTTAATTTTTAATTTTTAATTTTTAATTTTTAATTTTTAATTTTTAATTTTTAATTTTTAATTTTTAATTTTTAATTTTTAATTTTTAATTTTTAATTTTTAATTTTTAATTTTTAATTTTTAATTTTTAATTTTTAATTTTTAATTTTTAATTTTTAATTTTTAATTTTTAATTTTTAATTTTTAATTTTTAATTTTTAATTTTTAATTTTTAATTTTTAATTTTTAATTTTTAATTTTTAATTTTTAATTTTTAATTTTTAATTTTTAATTTTTAATTTTTAATTTTTAATTTTTAATTTTTAATTTTTAATTTTTAATTTTTAATTTTTAATTTTTAATTTTTAATTTTTAATTTTTAATTTTTAATTTTTAATTTTTAATTTTTAATTTTTAATTTTTAATTTTTAATTTTTAATTTTTAATTTTTAATTTTTAATTTTTAATTTTTAATTTTTAATTTTTAATTTTTAATTTTTAATTTTTAATTTTTAATTTTTAATTTTTAATTTTTAATTTTTAATTTTTAATTTTTAATTTTTAATTTTTAATTTTTAATTTTTAATTTTTAATTTTTAATTTTTAATTTTTAATGTTTAATTTTTAATTTTAAATGAAATTTTAAGGTTAATCAAAAGACTTAAGACACATACTTTCCTGTCTTTAAGTTCATTACTAGCGATTGCTTAAAATGCTCAAAACAATTTTCATTCAAGCCCTCATCCAGACATTTCTCCCAATGTCTTTGTTTAAGCCATTAAAGTCTCTACACAAAATCTCCTCTCTCCTTTTACTCCTCACATCATAACGAAAGACTTAAGAAACAAGCAACAGCCACAACGGAAACTCAAACAATTGCATAAAATATGCTAATTTCCTTTCATAACATTTATGCAAAACGAACAAAAACGATTGTAATTTTTAAATAATAATAATTTATGAATTTTGCATAAACATTGTGTGCGATTAAGTATGCAATACAAAATTTCTGGCGATGACTCATAGAACGTACTCGATTGTGGTTGCTGCTCAAACCAAAAAAAATAAACATAAAAGCATTAAGCCATGAAAGGGATTTCCATTTGATTTTATAATAGTTGTGGAAATTGATTTTAATTCAATCAATGCTCACACTCTGCTACATAGCATAATGTCTTTAAAGTATTTGGGCATGCAATTGTGGTGTGAGTTGGCAGACCCTATAGAACCACAACTGATATTTTAGTCCATTATAATATGTAATGGCTAAGAGACGGCGCATAAAGGTAAACATACACATAATAAGAAAGAGAGGGTTGGAGGAAGGTAGATCCAAGCCACTAAGAAAAAAACAAAAACATTGTGGTTGCCAGAATAAATAATTTCTTTCATGTCTTGTAACTTCTTCGTCTTCATTTCTTGTCGTTTGTCGTTGTAGTCAATAATTTTTTTCTCATATTTCCGGCGGAAAATAATAAACACTCACCGAGGCAGAGTTTTGTTTTGCTGCATTTCTACAATTGCAGATATGGTGCTACATACCAATTAGCTGTAAGCTGAGGCGTCCGAGGCGACGTTATGGTGTACTCGTGACGATTGAAGTCATACCAGTACTGCTATAGAACCTTAGACAATTTAATGATTCGTAGTCATTCTTTTCGATAGAAATTATAAAAGGCCTTTTAAGAAATATATAAAGTCGTTGTGTTTGTTGAAAATCATATTTACATAACTTTTATTTCCGTTATATCGTAGTTAGTTGCCACATATGTGCGCAAGTGATTGATTGTCATGTAGTTGAATATCAAAATCGCATGGCCTATGTGTTAGTTTACCGCTGTGTGAGGTATCACACCAGGAATAAATTATAATTACGTGGTTTCTTTAATGAATTTCTTAGACCTTAGACCCAGTGCTAGCTAGTTCTCCTCATTCTTTGGCTTTCTAGAAGACATTATAATAATGATGAGTAATTATAGGATGAGGTAATGTTATAGGCTTACCCATATTCTCACATTCACATAGAATAATGCATATTCACAACGACCCTGAGTACTATCACATAATTTCATTGTTTTCATTGTTCATACCTAAAATCACTCAAGTGTAACTATTACTAGGAAGTTTTTTTTTTCTTTCTGTTTCGTCTTGACTGCTTGCTTATGCAAGGGAGTGAATGAGGGAGAGAGAGAGAGCGGTAGTGAGAGATTGAGAAAAAGTAAGAGAAGGCATTGTTTGGTACTGTTTGGTATTCAAGCGAAATTGAATGAAACAAACGGCTACAATTAGAAAACATAAGACACAGTTCTATAGGAATATGTATATAATTAAGATATAATCATGTTGAAACTAAATTGTTTGTACAGGAACAACGAAAATGCCGCACATTGTATACATATGATTTATAGATGGTATGTTGTTTTATTTCCGTTAAATTAAGAATGCAATGACTGTGGAGACAAAAGACTTAAGACACAAACTTTTTTGTTGTTCATATTGAATGTTGAAGAAAACTGTATGGTGGTAATGATTGTTTTTACAGTTTTTTTGCGCAAATAAGTCTTTAATAAAATGGTACCTATCGGCATTACTTTGAATACTAAGAAACCAATTTTTTGCTGATTAACAAAACCAAAATAATAACAAAACCGATAACTTTCTTCCATAAACAAAATAATACTCAACTCATTCATTGTTTGTAAATGTTCGATTTTGTGTCCTAATATAAGAAATCTCCGTTCATGTTTCGCAGAATTTAAAACGTATTTGTATTTTATCTCCGAATTGAAATTTGTGCAGGCTAATAGATATTCTCTGTATTTTACCACGTTTGTATATATAAACTTTTGCAACAATCTTAATCCAAGCCTACTGTATGACCAACTAACGTATTTTCATTATTTACTTAGGAATAACCATAATCTTTTGCGGAGTTCCCCAATCACCTCACGACGTCCAATTTATCATGTGTTCCCCGGCTAATGGTTCTGAACATCCGTTAAGTGGTTGAAAATGTGAGAAGGCGCAATGTTGAGCATCATAAATGCCATACCACCACCGATGCGTCTTAGAGAGTAGGTAACAGAAGTTACTGATTTAATGAATCTTAACACAACAGCTCTCTTAGTGTCTTTGGCAGCCCCAAGAAACTAGGGTCGGATAGGGTGGGATAATAAGCCAAGTACTATGAAAACACACAGAAAAGAATAAAAGAGCGCACTCAAATGTTGACGACTCCCGTAAACGCTATAAGGACCATGATTTAACAATATGAACCTAGAATGTTCGAACAATCTACAGAGATGGAGCCTATATCCAATCGGCGAATGTCTTAAGAAAAATATGAATTTAGATGTGGATTCACAGTAGGGAAGATACTTAAACATCTGGTCTCGTGGTTTAATCCTGTAAATAACCGAATAGCCGCTATTTGCATCCGGGCGAAATAATTTTTACATTACGCTGATTTGTGTAAACGTTCCAATGGAAAACTAAGATTTTGTCATTAAAGATGCATTCTATGAGCGCATGAAGGAAATATTTGACCGCTGTCCTGGCCAAGACATTAAAATAATTCTGAAAGAATTTAGTGCTAATGTAGGAGGGGAAGTTGCTCTTGGTTCAGCTGTCGGAAAATTCAGTCCACATAACAACACCTCCGGTAACGATTTAGGCTGGTAGGCTTCACGTCGGCAAGAACCAGATTCCCACATAAAGATAACCACAAGACAACCCGAATATTTAACCGTGATTAAAACAGAAG